>OZ023149.1:21608213-22208213 GCA_963675895.2 Styela plicata
ATTTTACGCATGATGTCAAAACGCGTAAATTGCGTAAGTAATGTATATTGAAAACAATTCCTATTTGGTTAGAACGAATTGGTAATTGCAGCATTCAAAAAACATCGGTAACAAATCTGGAGAATGAAAACATCGGTTTTTAACTGTATGGCGGGACGAGAATGAACAAGTCAACGTACAATCGTTTTTATGAAGTCTTGAGTTCGAAACATATCTTTTTAAATAGTCAAAACTTTCTCCCTTCAAGATTTTACACTCTTCGCCGCCGGTTGACATTGTTTAAGCAAGCAGTATAGCAAAATATGTATTATTAATGTTGTGACAAATATTTAGAATCCTGCGTTGGTTCAATTTTAGATGGTTATAGTGACGTCATAATTAACCTCTGAATTTTTGGGCCCCAAAAATTTACCTTCGCCTGCGTTTCGAACGAAAATATTTTGAAAGAAGGCACATATTCAGCGATGAGCACCAGATTCTATACTATAAAAACTTTGCTGTTTGTACCAAACCATTACCTCCATCTGCAAATCATTGTCTATACTATAGTGGCAATTTTCCCTGGTTTTTTATGACTTACAACTTTTAACCGGGTGCAGACAATTCTTAGTGAACTATTTATAATTTCATAAAAACTTGATTATTCGAAAAAAAATGTACTAAATAAAATAATATAAAAAAGATGCTGTACACAAAAAATAAGTACATGAAACGTACAAATGTTAAAAAAAATCACCTTAACGCATAAATTTTACGTCTAGAGGAAAAGAATTTGTCAAGATGGCACGGGATCAACGACAACTTGAATTGTTTTTTAAAAGTAATTTATATTAAGAAACAAATATCGCATTTTCTTCTTACAACTTTTGAATATATGGACAACAAGAATGGCGGGAAATTGGTGATACAATCCGTCAGTGGCCCACGCTTAGCAAAATATACCTTAGCAAAAAATTTGAGCGCCGCGTTCCCGTTGTCAAGTAGAGTAAAAAAGCAGAATAAAAGAAGCTTAGGGATCTGCGCAGGTCTCTGACACTTTCTCAGAAAATCCTTGAAACCTTAACTAAAGCAAAGCTTGTTTTTTCAGGTACATGAATTACAGTCATCTATATTCCTAAACAAAAATATTTGTTGAATGTATAAAACTGTGCAACCGGTATAATACAAAGCGATATAATTGTTTTGCAAAACAATCATATCGTTTTGTTTTATAACGGTTGTGCAATTTTATATGATTGTGAATAATCGCGGTAGCAATTACTCATTCATGATTATTCGTTATTTGACCAAGATCGACTGAAAATGTCGTTCTGCACGGTCAATCTGTATTCCATACTCGACAAGATGATAATAGAACTCGACGACTGTTTGCTTCATCAGAAAATTTACAAGTTACCGGAACTTGATTTGATGTCATCCGAGAAATGTTTCCTAATTGCAACTATCGGAGTTATGCAATTTTTGTTTCGTTGTGACCTGGTAATGCTTGCAAACGAGCAAGAATTTGCGTCTCCATGCGTCTATTGTTTTTTGTAGGTTTTCCTCTCCCACGATTCCCCCTTGCATCTCCTCTTGATGTTTTGCTTTCTCCTGGAACAAAAGAATTTGATCACCCAATGTGCGACAATTGCCGGGTTCCTGAAAGGGTCCTAACTAGTGTTGGCAATTATAGGTAGAAGTACCGGATTTACCTAGTATACCTAGTTTACCAAGTTTATTTTCAAAGTACTTTTACCTAGTTTCAAGAATACCTTACCTTGTTTAACTTTTAACGAGCTTTCTGTTTGATATGTTACCTCATAAATTTACTAGGCAAAATAAGTAAAATTACTTATATTAAAACTAGGTACCTAGTATAAAAACTAGGTAAACCATATTTTCATTATGAAAAAAGCCTTCAAAATAGACTATTTGAAAATTTTAACCTCCACGTCTTCAAAAATGCCTTAAATGCAGTCAAACGAAAAATACTTTGCCTGGTTTTTAATCTAGGTACTACTTAGTCTTGAGATTGAAACTAGGTTACCTAGTAATACTTTACCTAGTTTTGTGGTAAATTCGTTTCATTTGACCTAGTTTAGGAAATAACTTGGTTGCCAACATTAGTCCTAACGCATACAGACGCCTGATTAGTCGTATTGTGAATGTATTTTGATCGGCATTAATTAGGTTTCGAAATAGAATAGAAAATGTTGCCTGCTGCCTACCATTTCTCGGATTTTTCATTTCAAAGACTATATCACTTTTTTTCTTTGGTTATCTTAAAGAAACAGTTTATGCTTTACATCATATTTTACTTGAGACATTTTACTTCTGCTGTTAATAATCGTTTCTTCAAAATAACCTCTGACTTTCTGCACATTTTTCTCACTTTTTTATTATATTCTTTTCCCCAACATAGGCCATTTTCTCTATTTGTACTACCTATACGTCTATTCGTGCAGCTAAACTACAGAAGACGCGTCCATCCAGAGAGAAACGATTACTTGATTGGTGATTCTTAATTTGAGATTTGAATATAACAGATTTGGTTTCTAGTCACGTTAATTTAGTTGTTTTACCATCGACCAGTTAAAGTATCACTCACTGCACTTCATTGCAGCAGTTCTGTTTGGAATGTTCGCTGATTATGTAGTATCTCTTTACCACATTGAGTGAGTCTTAGTTTGGGGTTCCAGTTTTGACTTTGTTCAGGACGAACTTCAATAAAAATACTTAGTGAAATTAAAGATACCGTGCAGTGCAATCAGGTCGTTATAGTTGAAGTTGTCCCTATATACCAACATAACAACATGTTTTGGTTAGATTCATTGTTATAGTTATCATTTGTTGTCTGATGCAGTTAGGTTATGCTCTAACGAAAGCTCACAATAAACTTACTTTTTCGTGGAATGAGATGCTACCAGTCTGTTTTATTAAAAAAATTATCCCTACTTGTTAATTTGTTAGCGGTGTTCTTTCTATTGCAACCAAACCATTTCTCGTTGAGATTTTGTGGGTAATTTTCGTCAACTCTGCGGTACCTATCGTTGAACCTCCAATATTGATTCCCCTTGAAAAAGTATGTTTTACCTGCAAAGAAATATAATATCGCCTTAATATTCAATATATTATCTTGTAGTTTTTATTAGTTTGATTGGGTACAAACAAGTCAGAAATATCATTTTTTCAAGCATGGCACCGCCATCTAGGCGGCGCGTTTTATCATTGACATATACAAAATATGTCGAGTGCTAATATTACTGACTGAGGTTCCACAATACTTCGCTTCGAGTTTTTATCCCGTACTTTTTTATTATTATTATGATTACAGACTTACAGTGACAGAACTCCAAAGGGTGAACACCAACATTTTGGTCAGGAATATATGAAATCAAAAAGTCCGTCGTATACGATATATATTATTAGCAAATTTAGTTTTGGGATGATTCTTTAAAGATGGTCCAATAGAAAACTTTTTCTCAAGCACGCCCACAAATGATTTATTTACTTATTTCTCGTTAAAAACTTGTGGGTAGAACGCGATTTCCTGACAATTTTTGTCAATATTTAGCAAATTCTTAATTGGCTAGAAATAGAAAACGCTGCCACTTGGAACTCTACTTCTTGTACACGGTTAATAACTTCGATAAACGATGAAACAATGATGATGTGTGCAATTTTCGCCGACCTTGGAGTGAACCGAGGACAATATTGCTAATGCGAAAATTCGGCTTTGGAACTCAAATATACTGATTCCTCTTGTCAAGAATAACTAGCGGATCGCCCCTGGCAGACGGGTTCCGTCAGTGGTTCATGCTGTTGGATGATTTATATATCACTGCAGTTGAGTTATATCTCTGACAAAAATACGAAAGTGTCGAGTTAAGATGAATCAAATCAATCCAACAATAACAATTTCAACTTGTCGGATCCAATTCTTGCGCAAGTTCTTTCTTATACATCTACATAAACCAGTCAATATCTGTTATAGTTTGATATTTAAAATCTATATGCCTAAAAACAAGTACCATTTCTTGTCCACGTGATCGCAGCATCGATTCCTTCGGGTACCCCTTCCCATGTCTTTGAAATTGGACGGACTGTTTTAGATAATCTATTTGCATACTCGTTGTAAACGTAGAAGTTTTTCTCTAAAAACAAAAAGTGAATTTTGCATAGGACAGAAATTATATTGAACGTATGAATAAAAATTTATGCTTTGTTCACACCTGTTAAATAACTGGCGCATACTGTGCTATTTTTTCGCGCCAATTGTATTATAGCATTATTTCAAGTGTGTTCAAACAAAGGATAACGAACCTTTAAAGAAAAACCAATATAATGTTGCGGTGTAGATCAGATCTATATAAATATAACCTATTTTCTCACATGACTTACTTTTAAAAATATAAAACAATCCATCGTATCCCCACGAAAGAACAGCGGTCGGGTGTGATGGAAGTCCCAAACTGGAAGCTTTTTTGGGGAATCCAGGTCTGAGAGCTCTTCCCTTGTATGAATATATTTTGTCTCCTGTAAAATCAGAGAAAATTCAATTAGGTGCAGAAGATTCTCAATGCTGAAAGAAAGGGAGAGAAGAAAATAAGCTTCAATTTGATAAAAATCAATTCAATGTAAGTTTAGTTTGGTCGACTTTGTATCGCCGAAGAATCGCATCACCTCAATAACATGAACATATATTTTAGACTGCAAAAGATATGATAATGAGAAGAACTTATAGTAAAGACCATACGTGAACAAGAAGCTCTTTCGCGGGTCTGGAAAACAGTTCGACTTTAAGTAACTTCCACTTAACGAAATATATTTTTAAAAAATTTTTTAACTGGGATGAAGCATTTAAACCAACCTTTGAAGAAATATGTGTTTCCTGTTACTTTTGAATGAGCGGCGGCATTCAAATTTCCAGGTAATCTGTCCCATCCTTTTCCAATTTTCTTTGGATAATCGGGAAGGACTCCGTAGTCATCTAGTTTGTAATAATAACTTCCTTTGAAAGCAAAAGTTTCCGTTGTTCTGCGATTTGTATCTGAAAATGAATGTTTGAACCGTTAAGCAAAGTCGAAGTATTCAAAAATAAAATAGTAAAGCCAGATTTTTTAAATTGTTGTTTTGATATGTTGTTTAAATCCGTCAATATTTTCCCAGAATATCCCTTTAAGCGTGTAATACATATATATAAGTTGCATTAGATGACTCATTCGCTTACAATGCGTGCCTTTCAAAGTGATATTCAACTTTTCAAGTTGACTGTGTGCTAGAGTTTTGCTTTGTGACGTTGTGCTTGAGCATTAGGGGATCCGAACTCTACGCTCGGTAGACTTTGATTCCTTAAATGTGTTCATCTGCGTAGTGTGAGTTTTCTACAGTATGTTTATTTCGAAATTCCCGTTGTGGATCTAAGTACTATACTGTCCCACCTAAATAGGACGATCTTTCGTTTTTTCCAATACTAAGTGAAATTATTGTGAAATATGCAAATTTTTCTTTCGCTTTCAATGCGAAAAATATATTTTGCTTGGCGAAAACCTTAAATGTTTATACAGAAAAAGTTTTCGTTTCATTTTAACCATTCCCCAAGATTTGACACCTTTCACGGTCACTGGATCTATGGAACTATCTAAAACACAGTAATTATCAGCCGCTGGCGACCCCTCTGGTTGCGTTGTCAGAGTTCGATGACCGTGTTTGTTTGGAAAAGCATAATAGGCAAGACTGCGGATTTTCAATGCTTGTTGATTTCTAAAGGTCAAATCGTATACTGTTGTCGAGTCGAATCAAACTCTTGAAAAGAATAACAAATACAGACAAGAATGAGCTATGACTTGCTAGTTGACTAATTTTTAATTTTTTGTCACAAACAACATCAGAACTCACATTCTAACATGGCATCTACGTTTGTTGAGCACAGATCCGGGACATTCACTCGAGGTTTTCTGGTAGGTTTAACGGTTCTTGGAGGTACTGTTGGACGAGGTTTGCTGCCTCGCTCAATTTTTTCGTCCACATTTTTACCTGAAATCAATACATATTTAACAAATGATAACAAAAAAAAAAACAGGAAAATCTAGATTCGCTTTTTCTAGTTCCTTCAAAATAATATGTATTTGACATATATGGTGCTTTCATAATAGATCCTCAGAAACTAAATCCAAACTATCTTGTTTAAGAATAAATCAAGCCGACAGAAGTGTATCGTAAAGTATGCTGTAGTTATACGGCAATTGTTGTTGTACAACATTATAGTATACCCAAAGCCTACTACCAGGTCGGTTTCTCACGACTCCATAATTGGTTTTGTTGAGTGAGACAACGGTAAAAAATTTCAAAAGCGATACATTGCTCTTAACCGACGTTTGTGACCAAACCCTATTCGATATTCATAACAGTTAACTGTAGAGTGAACATATGTTGCGATAAAAAACCAATCCTCCGCAGTCTGATACCTAGGGGTGTACCTGCATATCGGTATCGGCTATCTTGGGAGTACCGGTATCGGCCATAAAATCTAGTTTTTGGAAATTCGCATTAACCAAGATATAGAGCAGTTCCTAAAAGAACCAACTGATGGCCTCTTGAATGACAGAGAACTGCTATAAAATGCAGTGCCAACACCTACAATCTAAGTGGAAAACAGTCAAAACGAAACTGAACTGTCACAGTAACGTGTGAGTGGAAATTAATGTTTCACTATTCTGATTGTCTTGTTTAGGTATGAATATATCGACGAATCGTTGTCAGGACAGTTGCCCTGGGTTTTCTTACAAGTTATTAAATTGGCAAAACAGTGAAACTATTTTCGAAGCCAAAGCATTGACCTTTGAGTGTGGGTTCATCTCTTTTGGTAAAAACAAATTTCTTATCCTTCTTTGAATCGAAGGATATTCGTAGTGAGGCTACGATTTGAGATGAAAAGTCATTTATGTTGTAGCCTATTTGGTGCAAACCTTTAGTAGTATAATTCCGAACGCTTTTGTCGATTGAGTTACCCGGGCTCTCGTTTAGTGGTACAGACAGCATTATCATTTGGGTTTAAAGGTTTTAAAAAAACATAACACTGAACATCTAAGAACCAAGCAACCTTACCTCCTGTTAAGACATTATTAATCATACAAAGACGAGTACAGCCGACTATATACCGAAAGTCACAAATAAGACAACTTTGTAAACCTAATAATTCTGATAGAGCCAATACAAATGCAAGTTACATCGAAACACTTGACACAAACTAGTCATTAAAAGGGCGAAATAAAGTATGAATTACAATAAAAGACCTTCAGTTCTTCCACACCACTTACCGTAAAGTTGTTGTATTGCCGCAATGTCGTCGGGATGAAGATCAAAATCTTCCACATATCCTTGATAGAATGGCGCCATTAGCGAGTTTGGAACAGTTGAGTGTGCGAGTCCAAGACTATGTCCGAATTCATGAGCAGCGACGATTAACAAGTTTGTTCCTGAAATATGAATTCATTTCTAGTAAAAAATATTAATCGTACAAAATGTATAGTACCCCATACCGCATATGCAAGCATTTCAATGAGCTATGCCACCACATGCACTTGGTTTCTGTTCTCAATCTGATATTTAGCCATGGCCAGATTTTAGAATGAACGAAATGAGAGTCGATAACTATGAAGTGGATGTTATTTATGAAAAACAGAGGCAACAAAATACCGGAATGCCGGGATGTTTCGTCGTGAATCGGTCAACCTAAAATTTGAAAATCATGACCAAGTAAAGTACGCCTCTATACACGTGGAAAGATTTTAACAGCTAAATTATCGAAATACAAAAAAACGGTATTTTGGATTTATTTTTACATCTGGGAAATCATTTTCTGTCCATCTCACCTATGTGGAACGGGAAGCAAAAACAGATGTTCGAGGCATCTGATAACAGGCGATGGGCATGAATCACCAGTCAGAAAATTATTGACCAAACATGTTTTGTTGCGCGTGGGTCGCTGATGGATCGAGAACTGTGATTCATGCTTGACAAGTTAAAATTGCGGACTTTGCCATCAGTATCCTACTAACACAACTTGTCAGAATTTCCCGATTAAAATGAGCATGTGAATATATTTATAAAAATAAAATACCTTCTCCTTTGTGGCTGAAGTCTTCGTCGTCATCAAAATGCGCTTCTCCACTTTGCGGGAAAAACGCGTGTGCCAGTGTTCCCCCTGAAACAACAAGTTTGTTCAAAGTTGTCAAAACAAAATTCTGGATTTTCGCTATTTTTAAATGAAGAAACAAGACATATGTTGGTAATATTAGTTTCGTAGTTTAAATGATTAATCAATAGTCCCGTGGCTTTATTGAACTGTAGTTCTCTTGGGGCACGAATAGATCGATTGACCAGCGGCTTAAGAGTAGATTATCAAATATCGTTTGCAGGATCGATTTTTTATATCCAGGCATTTGTATGCTGCTGAAGCTTGTCATGGGAGTGAACGTCTTTTAAATTTAGGGAGATGCGTTTCATATCCAACTCGGACTCGCATTTTTGTTATTATCACTCATCTGAGTTTGAACATGAACCGTTTTATGTAAATTGTTTTTCAAAATTGAGAGTTTTAGCTAATTCTCCAGGCGTTTCGTTCCGGCATTAGGCGCTGCCTTTGGCGTTGCGAAATATTCATTACATTGCATTATATATTTCTTATAAACGAATTTTTTCTTGGGAAACGAGAGTTTTATCAAGCCAAGTTTTTCCAGTACGTTAGTTTTTACTGTTGGATTTCGCCTCGATATCATAATATTTTATAAGTACTCTCTAACAGAGGTACAGTAAATTTACTGGTCATTTGCAGTAATTGCATATTTCCAAAATTAAAAAACACCATATTTATGAGATTTATGCCAATTATAAACTGTTGATTTTGAATTTTTTTTAATACCGCCAAGCAAAATTACTGTCAAAGATCAGTGATTTTGTTGCATTCTTGTAACAGTGCATGTTGTTGATCCTGTTGGTTAACAATATTGTACTGTACCGATTCCATCGAAGTAATATGCATCTCCATGGTTTCTAGTACCGAATGAGATTGTAATGTCCGCGCTTTGTCCTGATGTTTCCTTGAATCTGAGCGAGGAGTGGGTGGCCCATAGGTCCAGAGCTCTGAAAATATTAAAATCGATTTTGATTCATTCTCCATCAAACTCGTAAAATCAGATGCATAGGCATGTGATCCACCAGTCACCCATAATCCAACAGAGAATGTTTCGTAGTTGTATTTTTTTGGTTCACAACGTCTATTTACGAAAGTCTTAGGGAAATCTCCTAATCTTTTGATAAGTTGGCCTGTTTATGTTTTTTTTTGTAAATTTATTCATCTGTATAGACCATTGTTAAAAATGGATAAAACTATTAACTATGATTGTGATGCATACATACTATACCAGGGTCGGCGAAAGTGGAAAATTTCTGGGTGGGGGGTGTAAAACTGTATAAAAAAATGAAATTTAACCGTTGTGGAATAAAAACTTGAGTACGTTATAGTCCACGATTCTTTTTTGTTTGAAGACAATACTTGGTATGCTTGTGTAAATTTAAGTAACCGTGAGCTAGATTCTCACGATGGTATAAATAGGTTTAATTTGCGGTTTGAAAGGTAAGGTACCTTTTGGGGTCATCGACAATTTTTTCCGAAATCTTTCTTGTGCTTGCAAATCATGGATAATAGATAAGCCAAAGAGATATGTCGCAATATATCTATAGGCTATGCTTGATAGCATAGGAGTTTAAAACCTTTTAAACCGATTCGCCCGATTACACGAACAATTTCACACTTTGTAAAATAAAGCGCCATTACGACAGAAACGTGACAATTATGTTTAGCCTGTTTTCTCCGTTACCGCACGCAATTTCATATTTTAGTTCTGAAAAAGTTGTGACCTGGGTGTTGCAGCAGCTGGTATGAAAGTAATTACTTGACAAATAAGATCAGAAATGATACCTTATCAGATATGATAACATGTTAAAAAATGTGATTTGATTCAAGATCAGTCCGGTTAAAAACCAAATTTGTCGCCCAAAACTGGACGTCTAAGATCTTGCGAAGTAAAAAAATGGTTTCCTGTTTTATGACATTCACACTGACCAAAAACTAAATACTAAAAATAAGTATATAAGATCTTGTGTACCCGACCATACAATACTATACCGTTGATTGAAGCAGAAATATGTCTTTGAGTGCAAAAAACATTTCTCCTATTAAATTTTTCGAATATACGCAAAAATTAGATGTGAATGAGAATAGTCGTTTTCCGTGTATAAGATGCATCATACAAATATCAAAGAAACAAGTGAAGCAAATTGGCCTACTGTCAACGAGCACAAGTGTTAAAAATTCTCAGAAGATATTCAATTACACGGGTATGAATTAGTGTTGGCAAATCTAGATAAAAGTACCGAGTTTACCTAGTATACCTAAATTACCCAGTTTATTTCCAAAATATTTTTACCTAGTTTCAGGGATAACTGATTCACCTAGCTTAAGTTTTAGAGCGCTTTCATTTTAAAGTTTTACCCAGTTATTTTTTAGATAAAATGACCTAATTTTTAACTAGCTATCTTGTTCAATAAGAAGATACTTAAAAACTATCTATAGGTAAATCATATATTCATTGTGAAAATGTTTTTGAATTAAAGCGAAGGAACTATCTAGTTTTCAAAGTGAAACTGGGTAACCTAGTGATATTTTACCTAGTTGCCATCAATAGTATGAACTATAAACAACGGAGCAGTTGGTATTACAGCTTTGCACGAATAAAAACGTCAAACAGGAATAAGCTTATTTTTATTTTCATATCTTTTCAATTCTAAACATTTCTCACGTTTAACTTGACCTCATATTTTTGTATTTCTCCTTTCATCATCGTGATATTTATTCTAAAGCACGTTTGTTGATAAAAGCTTACCTCAAACAAGTCTTTATATCCAATATTGTTTAAGCCATTGACATGATTGTTTCGTTTCCGAGACAAAGTTCTATTGTAACCAAGGTATTATTGTTCACAAACCAATGAAAAGCACAGTTCGCAACCCAGTCAAAACTTACGTTTTCTTAAGTATGAGTCACTGATGGAATGCACCGACGAGGCGCAGTCCATCTGTGGCACATGCTTGACAAAATATATTTCTAATAAGTAGAATGTATGCTGTATCACGGCACAATATTTCACTATCTCTTGTTTTATAAATCAAAGATTTTTGACATCGTCTAAAAAAGTAGCAATCCAATATAAAAAATGAAACCATACATACTTTCGCATGGCTTCTTTTACTTGAGAGTTAGTCATATCTTTAGCCTTGTTAAGTATTTTATAAGTCAATGTTTTTTTGTTCCATTTGGTACCTGAAATTGAAAATAATTTTTTTAATCGATAAAATCCCCAAAACGGCAAGATGAACGTTGAATACATAAACCGAATAGCTGGTTTACTGCAATGAGCAAGTCTCAAATGCATTAGCGAATCTGTGTACCGACTTACGGCGCAAAAAAACTTCACTTATGGATATCATCGTTGAATCAGCCGCCATTGGGCTTTGTCACACAATTTTTGGTTTTTTGGCCTCCATCTTTTTTGGAAAATAAGGCATTGCGGCGTTGTGCAGACTCCCACAATAAAGGCGCAGTGAATTAAGTAACAATAGCCCCTTGGAGAATAAGAGAGATATATCTATCTCAACTCTTAATATCTCATTCTGATACTTTCAAAACTTCAGTTGTATTAATAAATCCGAAGAATTGATGCAAATATTGAATGTAAAGTGAAAAGATATTTTGTTTATTGAATCCTGATTCAATATCTAATTTATATATATTTATTTAGTTTTCCTAAGCGGTAGCGGTTCCTTCGTGTTGAAAGTTTAAGCAGCTACTTGTTCGCCGAGTTTGGTTTTCTTAGAATCTGACGACATGAGTGCACGTTCCAGGTCACGGAAATTTGAATGTTCAAAAATGATGTGTTTTTATCTGAGCATTGAGATTAATTGAATACGGTATATGAACCGTGAGGTATCCACTAGGGTAGAGATATTTTTTTGAAAACAGAATTTTTGGTTTTTATTTAATGTGGGCGTTGTTTCTCGTGAGTTTCATTCTTCAAAAATAGACCAATCTACCGTTCATGTGTGCAAATACGCTTTTTCATATCTTTTTTAAAAAGTGTTTTGGCTCGAGAGATTTGCAGTGAAGCAACGAACCGAAAAAATACACACCTGGTGTTTTACTTGCTGAACGGGAATAAGTGGTTTCCTATCAGCCTATCGGATGTTTTTTGGGTGGTATGATGCCGGAAATAGAATCTAGTGGTTTCGTATTTCGCCTTTGAAGGTTTCAAATTACAGAGTATTCATATTTTTTAAAATCTAAATTGTTAAGTATTATAACATTTCAGGTCACTTTCAGTTTGAAACTATTTAAACCTTTTTGTAATGCATACGTCACGCCATTTGCCTCGATTCGGGTGATATTCTAGTTTCTTGTTTTTATGAAATTATGAAAAATGAATATGCGTGCGATTCGATAATTTGTCTCCATAAGTTTGATTTCATAGTGGTGTGATGTAATATAATATTTAATTATTCTATAGTGGACATTTCTGTTGACTAATATTTGTGCTGAGGAGGATCGCGAGTAAATCCGGAATTCATTTTTTATAGCCACTCCTTTGAGTGAACTAGGAGTAGTTAAACCAAAGGTCACTTTTAGACGTACATGCACTCACGTATTCAGGGGGGGGGAGCATGGTTCGATGCCCTCCCCGACGACTGAATAAAAACACCTTTCAAAAGCCTCATAACGTCATAAATGTAAAAATAAATTGGGATGTATTATTGTAATATGCAGTAAAATGCAGGGGATATTTTGTGTGTCTGTGGCACCCAAAATGTGTCGCCATAATTCGACATCAAAAATATTTCAAATTGTTACCATTCCTATCAAATTGCTCAAAAATTTTGTAAAATTGCCGCGTTTTGGGAGTTGGTGGTATTGAAATAAAAATATAAAATCGACTATTTCGGTCATTTTTGGGCTCTTGATGAAACGATGTGGATGGAAAATACTTTAAAGTCTTACCGTGTAAATCGTATCGCTTCACTCGAACTTGGCCAATTTCACTTTCCTTTTCGTCTTTTTTCGGTGTTTTTCGTCTACTTCCTTTTTTCCCTTTCCCTTTGCTTTCTTTCGATCCCTTTCTCCTACTACCTTTCGATCCCTTATTTTTTCCGCGCCTCTTTCCCTTTCGTTTTTTATCCTCAAAATGTCCCCTGGTGTTGTAGCCTGCAATAATATTTAATAAATAGTTAATAAATAGAATGTAGAATGCACTTCAAAGTTATGGAATTAGTAAACCTACCGTACGAGAACGTAACACAAGAAAAATTGTATAAATCCCATTTGTCAGGCATGGGTAAATGAGCTGCGTGTTCAATCTGGGTTACATATTTGACAAAATCGTTGTCATCGCTGTCTTGTCGAAATCTCAGCATGTACGATTAATTAACCTTAAAGCAATATTCAAATTTTCAAGGTTCAGTTCTTTTATTTTTCTATTTTTATATCTCAGATTTAAATATATATTAAACTACATAGTTGGGCTCGACCGATTAAAATACTAGCATACACGATTAGAAGATTATCGCACTAAAAAATGTAAAATGTGCAGCGTTTCCAATTTGGATTTTACATCGCATTTCTAACATATTTTTTTATAAATTTATTCCAAATATATATTTTTATTATTTTATTGGTAGTTTTTGAATCACATTCGTCACGATACAATTTGAAATTCCACTCAAAAGTGGTATTTCAAAAAAAAAATCGGCTATAACGCTAACCCTGTTCGTCTCTAAGTGGCCGTCGGTACTGGTGGGTCTTGCTCAATGTGATCGACCCAAATGAGTAGCACTAAAAAGTGTCAATATTTGGTTTAAATTATACAGAACGCTTAAAATATTACCTTTCGAGCTCATGCTAAACGCCCCCACTGTGTCTTCAACTCCACACCTGGACATTGTCATATATCGCAATGTTTCACTGTCCAATTCACCTGTCATTCGGATTCCCGCCATGCGCTGAAATCTCCTGCAAAGCAATCGTTTGAAATGACAAATTTGCTGAATGAATGGTGGAAAGACTGTCTTTCCATATATTCCTGCATTATCTGGTTAGGGATTCGACAGTTGTTGATAATACTGCAACAAATATAGTATTGTCATCGATTGAATCATGCGCTGAGGTGAGGAAACGGTCGAAATACACTTTTTCTCAACAATATATGGTTTGCCCTCCGACATTTGAAACGACGAGAGGCTGCGGAGTTGAAGCTCGAACAACACTTCGTGAGATTGACCGTCGAATACCTGATGTTACGTCAAAAAGTACACTACCGAAAATGCAAAAATTTGTAAGTAAAAGTGCCACATTTGTTATTTGTTTCGAATTGATGATTCGATCTTATTCGATCGCGACAATTTTTGTTATTAGGGATTATAATGAGATAACTTACTTACTTTAAAGGGCTTGCTATTGTACTCTGATCAAGAGTTTCAAGTGATCCTATTTTTGAGTTTGTGGTTGGAGAAACATATCCATAGTTGTACAAGTATCGCTGCAAAAAAATAAGAATATATCTTTTCATCTATTCATAACATCCAGTGAATCATGTAAAAATATTTTAACTGCCGACATAAGCAACTGATACGGCCGCCGTTATTCGATTCCATCAAAATAAAAAAAATGATGCAAAAACACTTGTTTTTTTTAAAAAAAAGTTTAAATTGTGATGCATTTCATAATTTCCTCGTAAATACCTTTGTTTTTTATTATCGTATTTGCGGTTTGAAGGTTTGAATTGATTTGGAAAGAAATACTCGTTTCTTGACACCCTTGTTCATCAGTGGCCAAATGACAACGTGTGGTTCAACGAAGTTTTTTTTATCGAATTGTGTATGCGGTTATAGGCGAGACTAAGTTACATCATACCAAAGGATCTTTTGCAATTCGACCCAGCGAATCGTGCAAATTATTTGAATTGAATATGTTCGGAATAAGTCGAGGTAATATAGAGTTTTGAAATGAATTAAATACCAAATATTTTCCGATAAACTAGTTCTTCTTTAATATCATTGAATGCAAAGGCAAAGGTTAAATCAACTAAATATATTTTATGCTTGTTAGGTTACTTACATGCTTTTCAATAAACTAACGAAAATATAAATAGGTTGTGATATTAACTCATAAGTCAAATATGAAGGTTGATTTTTGGTTTTGATTTACAATTTAATATTCGAAAAAACTATTCGAATAGAAAATGATACGATTGCACCTTGCCAAAGGACGTCGTTTTGAATAAGATAGATAAAATAAGACGATAAATTTTTCCGCACCACAAAATGTGATGAATTTTGTTGCTTTGATATATTAATAATATTATATATATATATATATATATATATATATATATATATATATATATATATATGCATAATCTTTAATATTACAATTTTATATCAAAGTCACACCGGATACAATAAGCAAAAACGCAACTGTTATTGCCAAATGCTAATCCAATCACACACAGGCATTGCCTATAAATATTTTTTGAATATATTTTCAAGGTTTTCTCAGGGTCCAAGACCGAAACTTACGATTTTACGACTTGGAAATCATTAAATCAATACCCGACAATAAATTGTGTGTGTTATTGGATTTGAAATATTTCATTTCGACATGCTTGTTATAAACTCTAATCAATGAATTTTAAATAATAGTTCAATAGAACTTTCCAAAACATCGTATGTGCGTATGTCATTATAGCTTTATATGTTCGCAGAGGTATTTATCTTACAGGCTTGATTGTTAGTAAGCTTCAGATTTAGTGAATTTTATAGACATGAGTTTTAGAGATTATTAAGAGATTTGCGTGTATCTTTTAATCTGTGATTTTTTAGTAGTGAATTTAATGACGCAAGCAAGATTACATTGCAGAATGCACTTTCAGTGTAATACCTCTCCGAGATTCACCATCTTCAAGAGAGCTTTTGGGGCTTTTATTTTCCATGACTTGAATGAAAATTCGGGAAGTTGTTGACCTATTTTATTTTGGATACTGTGCATCTGTGACTGAACAGATCCGGATAAGGAATGGAGAAAACTTTCACCCAAATCTTCTATTACGTCTGTCACGTGATCAAACACGTCAGTGAAATCAGTTCTACCAGGAGACAAGTGATCTTTGACTCTATCTTTTACTCTTCGCAACCAAGGATTCAATATTGATTTCTAAATACAAATTCTGCCAATCAATATATGTTCAAACTTTGTGTTATAGTGTAGTTTTATGCATCGAATTATATGGATTTGTTGCTTGACTTGCAAAGCGTTACTGATAATAACCATCAAGGGAGTTTAAAGTATAGTTTAAGTTAGTAGCGTATAGTTGGAAAACTTAGTTTAAAAACAAGTGATAGATATGCTATTGATGGATAGATGTAATTCATAAAATTTGTGTCATAGCTTATTTATTTTTTGACATGCTTTAGCGCCTAACAGCCGAAAAAAATGTTGGGGACTTCATAATGTCATTTCTAGTACGTACTAAATCACGCATGGTATAGATAGGTAATGATTTGATAAATTTTCTTCAATCGTGAACTTCTCTAGGTGTCTGAGTAAAACCTACACAAATCGCCCATACATCTACTATTGAAGATTCAAACCAGATCAATTCTCTATAAGAATGGCAATTTCTCATTTGGTTCTTGAGTAATGAGCATTATTGAAAGTATTCGAATTTTGATAAATACCTATTTGAACAACTTTTAAAGGAAATACCACATCACCGCATCACGGTAAACCAATATTTGATTTGACAAATATTTGAGTAAGCAAAGTTATTGATATCTGTGCTGCGTGTGTCAACAATATCAGTTTTATTGTGTCCTTTGCTCGTAAAGGTATTCTCAGTCACGGTCTTATAAAATTGAGAGGTAATACAGGAAATTCAATGTTTTTATAGCCAGGTAGGTTTTATACGTCCGCTCACCCCCTCACTCCGCTTATCTGGCTTTTTAATGGATGTATTAGGTCGATATTAAAAGTTTTGTTGCTTTTCAATAGAAAGCTCAAACATATGCAATATTTCCATGGAACTATACGTAAATTATTATTAGGTTCAAATTTCTGAACTGCGTTCCAAAACTTTGCTTAAATATAGGTAAAATAAGAGATCCCAATTTGGGGCATTTTAATTACCAACTAGTCTATCTAAAAAAAAAAAAAAAATGAAATGAATATCATACACCACTCGGTTTTCTTTTTTAAAATATACCTTGTAAAAGTTTAAACAGGTATTTGGTAGATTTGTTTCAGTTCGTTCGAAAAAATAGAATATTCTACCTAATTTATCTAGTTATTTGGCTAGAATCGGCAAAAGTTGAATTGGGAAATTATGATATCTTCGAATCTGTAGTCGAAAATAAATTAATAAACTCGCTAATTCAGATATAGTTGTAATCTGGGCAGTTTTACCTTGATCCGAATATGTAATCAAAGTAACACGACTTATTTTACGTACGAAAAATTTGTAAAAAAGAAAATTGTCAAAGTTTGTACCATTTATCCGTAATGAGGCATGGAGCATCAGCAAACAATCAAAAATATATTTGTGCGACTTATAAGAACCGAAATACAATCAAAAATTCGATTCGGCCAAACTTTTCAACAACAAATGAGTTTATTGAGTGGAATTTATTGAGTTTTATGCGCTTATTACTCTGAGTTTATTTTTTGAAATTGAATGCAAATTTTTTATATGTATAAAATCTAAAGATATCTAGAATATAAAAGTGTTCCCCAAGTCCTGTGCTGTACTCCGTAGTCCATACCGGATACCAGTGTTGGCAATTATAGGTATAGTTACCGAGTTCACCTAGTATAACGCGTTTATTTTCGAAATATTTTCGCCTTGTTTAATGGATATCTGATTTATCTAGTTTCACTTTTACTGTTTGACGTTTAATCTAGTAATTTTACCCAAGTAAAATAGGTGAGTTTACTTAGTTTCTAACTGAGTACTTGAAAAAGTTAAATTGGTACCAGATTCGAAAAAAGTAAGTACCTAGTATGGAAAACTAGGTAAATCATATATTTTTTGAAAATATTTTCGAAATAATATACAATTATGTGATTTCAATCTTCAAATCAATTAAAAACGTCTTAAATGCATCAAAACGAAGATTACCTAGTTTACCTGGTCTACCTACAACCTAGTTTTAAAAGTGAAACTAGATTACCCAGTAATACTTCACCTACTTTTCTTGTAAATTCGTTTTACTTTACCTAGTTTAGGTACAAACTGGGTTTCATCAGTACTACATACTTACCTTAGTTTGGCGAAATATAATTAATGATGATCGGCTGGTTATATAAATTTGATGAGACTAGTGCAAATAGATATAGAGACCAAATGCTTGATAAGAGTATTTGCCCAGCTTTTAATCGAAACAAACAAAGTCAAATCTGAAACGTTAAACAATCGTTTCTCCCTTGCAGCTCATACCTGCCTCAACACAGCCCGAAATATTCTACTTTAACAAGTTTTGCCAAGTATGGGTCACTGTTGTATCGCGCTGATGAAGCGCACTCCATCTGTGTCTTATGCTTGACAAAATACAATTTCTAATTGTGAAAATATTAGTTTGCCGTGTAATATGACACATTAGCGTTCGCATAAGGAAGAAATTCTCTGACTGTGGATTTAAAAGAAAATCGATATGAGAGTCATATAAAATCACGAGCAGCCCTCTAAAATTTTCATTTAGTAGTAAAACGCCAGGGCATAGAAATGATCAATGAGCCTATCTCAAGCTTTAATGGCTTTAGATAGAGCTCTATCAAATATATAAAACACTTTCCCTTATTAAGAATGTAATATAGAATAGCCCTAACGTATTCCCCGTGTGTTGTAAAAGACGACTAAAAAGGAAGGAAATCGTGATAGATATATACTACTCACTGTACTAAACCAGTGCATTTGCTGGTAATACACCTTGTAATAGCTCTGCCCTCCAAGTGGTCGTTAGTTGGCACATTTTGGGGCGCTGCTTTCGACTTTGTTTAGAGAAAACTTTCATATATATAAAAATAAATTCAACCAATCGATTATAGATTAAGTATTATAGTCTCTCGAGTTTCGTTTTTATGTTTGGAGACTTAATCGAATCCATATTAATTACACTATAATTTTACGACGTAACAATAGAGTTCTCTGCGGCATAATATCTCAATATAAAATAGGATATTTTTTCTTGCTGTCATTTTTGTTTATTCCTGTATTTGGGGCAATATCGTTATTTTTTAAGTAAATGGACAATTTCGAAAATGGACGCTTTGGTGTCGTGACTACTAATGTTCAACAAACAAAGAATTTACATTTCTTTTGTCAGTGACACCCCAAAAAATACATAAATATCACCGTCATTCTTGCTGTCGTTGCAACCAAACAAAAGAAGCAAAGTGTTTAAAGTAAAAGAATTCTTTCGTCAATGCATATTTTTCCAATACAATACAAACTTTTTAAATATATTTATAATTACCACCGGGACAGATTCAGAATACAGATAAAGTTGCAAATATTATCAACAACTTTAGGATTACCTTACTCCAAGCATTAAATATTGACAAAAAATTCGAAAAATCTTTTTTGTGTTTAAATGTAGAATTTCTGAAACAACGGGTTACTTACTGCCGCGTCACCGACTTGAAGTCTTTTTGGTGCCTGTCTGGTATTCCTTGTCCCACCGGTTGGTTTTGGCATGCAGTATATGTAATAGATGTTGAATAAAACCAAAATCAATGATAGCAACAAGCGCATATTGAATTCCGTACCAATAAGGAAAGCTAAATAAGAATTACTGAAACAAATAACGGTTTAGCGTAATAAAATTATTCTAGGTTAGATTCGAGTACAAGGCAACTTCCACATCGTATAGAATTTTTTGTCAAAATTAAATGACTCATATTTGACAAAACATGATTTTTTTATAAGTTATGTGCAATAAAATTATTCCCTAGTCAAGTTTGCGCTTTCGGAACCTTCCAAACATTTTGCGTCTACATACTCAAATATTTTCTTCACCGAGCGAGAAGTAACAGAGGGTTTCATCACCTATCTTAAAATCGTCGTATCACGATTGCAGCAACTAATTTTGTAAAAATATCGAGTTGAGCTCGTTATAATATATATATATATATATGGCTTAATTCTGATTTTTTCGTCCACTCTTAATTCAACTGACCAATTATCGTGAAGCGCCTGAAGCTGTATTATTCATCTCACCAGTGACACAATACATATTTCGACACATTTCTCCCAGAATTACTAGATTTTGTCACTCACGTAAAAGCCACCCATCTTTGTTTAGATAACTGAGTAAATTTGTTTTACGCTCATTCACGCGAGACGAAAGACCTCTCGACAGAAAAAAAATATTTTCAATGAAATATATAGAAGAAAGGACTTCCTCTATTAAACCAGGCTTATGTTAACACAATTTCAGCGCTCGGGGCCTGAAGTATGATGAGTTCACTCGCATATTTCGGGGTTCGTAATGTCAAATTATTTTTAACGTATCAAAGTTTAACTATATTTCCACTTCGCGATGGCTACCTTAAAGTTAAATAGAATATGTTTATGAGGATGACTCATCGATTGAAACGTTGACTTTCAGTACTTGAAGCTGAAATCTATTTAGAGTCATTTTCACGTATATCAGTATGTGCGAATACCTATGACAGAAGTTAAAATGCATTCATGACTGCAAAGAGTCTCGAAGTAAACATAAGCCAAGGCAAAGTCTCGGTGCCGTGTGGTTTTAGACCCCATGTTTTGCTACGTACACTTTATTATTTAAAAAGCTATCAAATGTAGTTCATATTCAAATTAAAACTTCTACTTGACATATTGTAATAGGAGGGAGTGGTAATCCAGGAAATTGGCTTTGTTACTTGGATATGGTATAAAACGTTGGTGCTGTTCACATCCTTAAATTTATACAAAGCTCATTGCAAGCGAATTCAGCATTTACCTAAGAATGAATGAATGAATTAAAACAAAAATTTTCTCCAGTCTAAACTCACATAAGTGAATCGAAAGCATATTTCTCCCGCTCAAGGCCGACATGTTAAACCATGGCTTTGAGTTACTCTGTTTGTTATAGGCCTGGGTAATTCGAGTGAATTAGTGAGTGAATCGTTCGTAGGAACAAAGACTTGCTGAATGAACTAGAGATTTAATTTTTGACGAGAAAATGGAATCGATTTTGGCCAAATTTGAATAAATTCGATTATATTTTTTCGACAAAATATGAAGATTGTTGGTCTTAGACATGGAGTGTGATTGAAAACGCCCAATAAACTATAAATTTATTAATTTTTACAATGAAGACAATTTGCAATATCAGAAATGGGAAAAAATGTTATTTTAGCGGAATTAGTGATTCGATCTGATTCGAAAAAATATTCGAATCCGATTCGAAGTTTAAATGATTCGGTTTTGCCCAGCCCTATATCATTATAATAAAATCGTGTGTACTTTTGGGCAAAACCAAATCTATTACTCGCATTATATTGGAACTTTCCGTCAACATACGTCGCAATGTCACGGATGATTTTTGTAAAGGTTAGGTGAAATCGCGTTAGCAGGGCGTGACCAATATCACAACCCTCACGCGATATTCACTAGTACATGTTTTATTTTCCCGCTTTTTTGTTTCTTCACGCAAGATTCTATGGAAAAGCATGATCAAATAAGTAAAAACAATAAGCATTTGTTTTAAAACATGAATATCATAGATCAGAAAGCGCTTATATTCGTATTAAGAACACTACTATTATTAGCATTATTATCAAAAATTATTTCTGTTAAGATGATGGTTTCACTAACCAGGAGCCTTCATGATGGAAATTTGTATTTGTAATAGTGAATAACGTTGCACGATGGTGCTTTTGTCGACAAAAATTATTCATCATCTTGTAAGTGATGGTATTGGGCTGGAGCAGTATTCCAAAGAGAATTGATGGAAAACTGATCAAATGTGACAGAGATTTATTTTAAATAGACAGTGCAAAACATAATAGCGCTTATAAGGGTCGCATTTAGTTGATATTAGTTGTACAAGCATAGCAAAAATTTATTAATGGTATAACGTTGTCAATGGAAATTTGATTTGTAATAGTGAAATTCGTTTTATATGTTGCACAGAGTTATTTTGAGATCAAGAAATGCTTCTTTGTGACGAACAGTTTTATTAGTGTCCTTTAGATCGGATGTTAGCGAAAATATGGCCGTTACACCTGTTTTGATCAAATTAGCGTAATATTGCACATCACTCTTTCGATTCCAAAAATATGCTAGATTTATATTATACATTACCTCACTTCAAATTCAGACTTGGGTATCCTAAATAACAAGTTCAGTACAGTGGCGGGAATGGCGAAGGAAGAAAAAACAATCTTGACGTTAATGTTGGTCATCTTAAGTTACCAACAATATTATATACTGAATATGGTCGCTCTTAAAATATGTTTCCTTTCGCATGCATGCATAAAACCACCTGACTCCGTTGGTAAGGTTGTCCTATGAATGGCGAGAATGCAATACCAACTCATTTCGACTTTTTGAGACAATAAATGATGAGTGCTTAATAAATCTGCAAAACGATGTGGTCTACATATGTGATCAAACCACAGAACGACTTGAGCGATTTTGAGAATCTTTACGTATCATAACAAACGCCTCATTAAGCAATGACAAAAAATAGACAAAAACAGGTACAAGGCGACCCGGGCATACGTGTAGTGGTTGTATATATTGTTCATTGTAATGTGATCGCTACAAGACCGTATGATGATTCATTCCATTTTTTAGCAGAGTAAAAGTATATATGCATTTTTTATAATTACATTAAATTATTTTAACCGCAGCGAATAATTAAAGCTTTGCATCTGATTAGTTAGAATATCTTCGCCCCCTCCCCACTTTATTTAATCTATCACACCCCTAAACAAACACAGTACTTACGCAATTTTATTTGCGACGCTCTAACATCCATATACTTACTATAACGTAAAAAATTTACGAAAGTGTTCAAATCACGTCATCTAAAACACGTCGTTTGAACCCATTCAATCCACCAAGATATTCTTTTGCTGCTGTTTCTACTTTGCTGGAAGAAAGATATGCGTCTGCACCTTTTTCATATACGTGATAAGATTCTTTAATTGTTTTTCCAGAAAAAACAACAGTTTGCTCTTTTGTTTTTCAAACTGTTCTCAAAGGGTATCAAGTTTCCATCCCCCACATCGTATTATTTCAAACTGGTACCGGACGCTACAATCCCGTCTGTTAAATAAAAGTCGTCCAATCTCGTTCAAGAGGTTGAGTATGGGAAGCACCAGGTTTGAGTTAAATATTTGCCATGACGGTTGGAGTTCGAGTATAAAGATCTGATTTCATTCCCATCGAAATTGAACGTCGCTCCATTTTTAGTTGACGTGGGGATATTGTTAATATCAGCGAATTGATAATCCGGTTTGGATTCTCTTACACTCTCTGGCAACGCAGCCCAAATCCCTACACCGTACGCCACACCGACAGGAATCTCTTTGTGCAGCCTACCTCCACCACAGTTGATATTTTGTATGCTATCCGGCGTCCATAAATTGGTCAGGGCCATATCCACTCAAAAACTGGCTATAGAAAACGACATTCGAAAAAAGTGTGGGTATGTCACAGATATGATGATGATATCTTGGACTTAAAAGCAAAATGCACGAGCTACAGGCGGATTTTTAAGAAGTGGTAGGTGTTTTTCATTTTAATATAGTATAACTTAGAACGCGCAAGGCAGAAACACTCACTGCACTTAATCATAGCAGTTCGGTTCTTTTCGGAATGTTTTCCGCATAGATTACAAAGTGCTGGTACTACATCTTGTAGTAGAATCTATAGCTATTGAATTGGCCGTCACAGCAAATTCCTTTTTTACGGCACTGCTTGCGGCGTTGCTTTGAGTGAATTTCAATAAAAAAATGTCTAAGAGCATAAAATGTAATAAAAAGACACGCATATGCATGGGAAATTTCCCCATGCTAATGAGGAGCAAGTAACCCACAATCCTGAAGTTTCGAAGACGAGATTCCAGTGCTGAGGTTGTTTTCGTAAGGTCAGTACGGTGACGGGAAAATTGCAATATTTTTTTGGATGAAGTTGAGACTTATAGTCGTACCAAAATTGGCATTGCTATATATTTTATAACCGTACGAATGGCAGAGATGCATCACAGCACATCCATTTCGACCCCATTTGGGCTAACAAACTGGCGGTAATTGATTACATCTGGAAACATCGATATGACTCGAAACTTGCTTTGATAATGGTCTGTAATTGCTAACCAAGGTGATTTTGCCACACAAAATCTGGAATAGGTGGATCGTTCTAAAATGGATGTATTTGCTTTTTTCATCACATATCTTGCGATACCCAGGAGTGAAACACTCTGTTCAATAGCCCTGACTCCTCTTTAGCATTCGTCGTCTGGGTAGTGTGTTTTTGTATAAAGAATGCCCAGGAAATATATATATCACACCATGACGACTTCTGGGGTTACACTGACAAATTGACGGTATTGCACAGGATTCAGACTTAAAAAAAACAAGTACAGTGAAGCGAAGCGTGAGTTTTAGGTTATTTTATCCTGACAAGATCGCCACATGATCTCCACCTGTTTCCGTCGACTTCAATATTGACTTCACTTGTTTAAAGAGAAGTTGAATTTTCGTTAAGGAAAATGTCACTCATTTAGACTCAAGCACATACCGTTTGTTGAAGCGACAAAACAATCAAAAACAAATGTAAATGGGTCCGGGATTATTCGTTGCGCGATTAAGCGTGAGCGAAAGAGAGAATTAATTGCTATCCCCGTCGGCAAAATTAAGCAAGTGCCTTTTGCTTGTTGGCGCGTTCTGTGCACGATTGAGATGTAAATACGTCGGAATTTTCAGTTAGGATTAGAAGTGTAAACATTAAACTATGTAACTCGGTTAGGTACCCGAAAATTTGTGTGCGAGAGAGTTGAACCAATTCGCCCCCTTCGTCGCCATATTTCAGCAAGTGCCATGCTTGTTGAAGCGCACTCCGTGCACGATTGAGATGTTACAAGTTGAAATGTAGTTATTGGAGATATAGGGGGTGCGTATACAGCAGTAAAAATGTTTAGGATAAAACCATGGACTCCAAGCCTTTTGCTTTGACACTGTGAAACTCCACATAATAATCAAGCTAATGTTAAACTATGTTGGAGAATCCCCACTGTCTTATCTCTAAATAAACAAAATTAGGAAATCAATGAAACCAAACAGTCAAAATTGTTCTTGAAAGGTGTTATATTACAAATGATGAGGACATCAAAACGGTCGAAAGTGGTAATGTACAAAATGAATTCGTTACGAGCAAACAGCAGTGTTGCAAACAATAAATCTAGCAGTAATAGTTCCCAAGTTGTTAGTGAAAACAAATGACTACCGAAGTGGGTAGGATAGGTAAGCGAGTATCCTTTGGTCTTCTTACGGGTTAAGTGGGTGTGGCGAAGTGTTTTTCCCATTTAGAACTTTGAAAATAACCGAGAAGATCGATTAGATAAAGTTTTTCTAAATATCAAAATATTAATTTAAGTAAAGTGTTTATCAAAGTATCAGATATGTCTAACCAGTAAATATATCAATAAACAGTTGGAACCTGAAAGCACCTAATGCAAACTATCGAACCCAATGGTTCTCAACCTTTTATTGTTTGCGGACCAAAAAAAACTTCTGCGGACCAGTGGAACTGTCAAAATCAACCCAAAAAAGTAATTAAGATAAAAACTATCCAATGCAAACAAGCGTCTAAAAGAAGCATAAAACTTATAGAAAACAATTTAAAAAGAAGTTTTCACAGCTGTCTGTTTGATACCATACGTGTTAAACGCGGTTCTAATGAGGTTTCTGCAAGGCGAAGCACTTAGCAGCGTTGACTTCCATACGATTTCTCTGTTTGGTCTTCTTGTATGATCTACGCTATCATTGCATTGGTCGTTTCAAGCGCTTTCGGCGTTGTTAAAAGTTTGAAGCAACAGAACTAGTTGACTTGTTTTCTGCTGAGATCACCAGTGAGTCACCACTAAACTGCCCAGCAAGCAGTATGGGAATAGTCCTTCCTCTGTCTTCACCAGTACCGTTTTTCTTTTGAAAATGAACTTGATAATACTAGTTTGACTTGACTCCATTTTAATTGATACATCAAATTTTGCTTTGCTGAATGTAACGTACTAACGGAGTACAAAAAGTAGGACTCTGCTCTAACTTTGTCTTTTCGTCACAATACTGCAAATTAGGGAACGTGCGAAATTCTAAATCATTTTAGGAAATTGAATGTTTCATTTCTTTGATCAATGGACAAATATTGCACAGGATACTTCAACATATTGCATTTTGCAATTTGAGATAAAAAAAAGATTGATAATTTGTATTGTCGGACCGGTAAGAAAGTTGCACGCGGACCGGTAGGAAAGTTGACGCGGACCGGCAGCGCGAAAAGCGTGAGCGAAAGCGGTTTAGAACCACTCGAAATCTAACCAAGTGCCTTGCTTGTTTCCTAACTAACAAGATTTCGCACTTCTAAGTAAACAAATCGCAAGTTGATAAAGAGCGCTTCCAGAATCGACACAGATGTGCGCTTTGCGGTAACTTGTCCAATTCGTGCCCAAGATATTTCAGCAAGTGCCAATATGACGTCACACGCTTGTAGCTACAATGAAATGTAGTTATTCGCGTAGTGCGTTAAGCAAAAAAATGTTTAATAAAACAAACAGCCCGTAACAGTAGTTAAAATTAGAAATGTATTTGTGATTATATTCACGTGCAGTGATTTTAAAATAATGGTGCTCTTCACGTTGAAATTGTTCATGTGTAATCAATTGTTACAAGATCGTGGGCATAATGATTCCAGTGGGCAGCGCATTTGGACAGTTAGCGGTTCCACAAAGTACAAATTACATATGGCATCTGCCAAAATTAATTTGAGAATCGACAAAATTGTTCAAATATTTATTCTACTAAATGCATTACAGCACATCCGTTGTGATTTTGCCATCAAGCAATCATCGGGATGTAATTTGGAATGACTTTATCGGACAGTTTTTAACTATTTTGCCATATTTAATTTAGCAAACTGCTTCGTCGACGGAGTGTTGTATTGATTTGATCTTAAACGCTATGCTCTGGCCATCAAATTGAGAATCACAGGATACATCTTGGATATGGTATTTGCGTGATATAAAAACACAAGTAAGCAAGCGTTTTCACATAGACATATTTAAGCCTTTAGCAAATTGAGACTTTAACTCTGCAAAAACAATTGATCTCAGCTGGAAAGAGAGAATGTTTCGGCGGCAAATTTAAGCAAGGACAGGTGTTGGCGGTTACTTTAAAACAAATATTTTAGTTAGGATTAAACATCGCACCTAACGGGACTTCTCAAAATTTCCATACACTTGGTTTACACTACTTCTATTTTAGGAATGATGTTCAAGTCGCCGATACCTTAGGTTTGTCCATCGTTGAATTCTTCATAAAAAAAAATCTTAATGGTCATAATGCGTAATATAATTATTCAGAAATCCTAAGTTGTTTTCAAGAATCCTACTATGACGAAATAGTCATTGGCAAAAGGTGACATTAAAAAGGGTTAAAAATAATCCTGGGCGAATCTTTCCAGGCCACTTTTTTAGGCAGCTTTATTCTGGGTTTGCGCTTTTCTCATAGACATGCTACCACGTTTCCCACGTATCCTAGTGGAAACTTGAAAGTTCATTTCATTAACACTTATGCCGTTTTGCAACTAAAATATCATGGGCGTAAATAGAGTTCCAGTCATTTAAAAGAAATATCCAAACTAAAGAAGCCTTTGAAAATCCTTGAAGGTGGTTTTATGTTTGGATATTAAAAAAAAAAATTTCATTGGTCCACCTTAAATGAGATAATAAGTTTAATCTAAGATATTGGTCATTACTCGCGAGTAGAGTTGGGTAATTCAATTCGATTCGGTGATTCGAATCGATTCGAAGTACAGAATATTCGAATCAATTGCGAATTGGTCATAGTAACAAAAACTTGCTAAATGAAGTGCATTTTTTTATTTTTTAACGGCAAAATGCAATCGATTTTGGTCAAACCTGACCAAAATCGGTTGTATTTCTTTCTTCGTTGTAAATTTGAAAAATTATGGCTTTTATCACCAGTGAGTCACCACTAACTGTTATAGTAATATTTTGTAATTCGTAAAGAACTGTTTATTTTCTAACTATTATAAATGGCGAATGTGACTATAATGGTAAAATGGGATAACTTTGTTTTTTCACAATACTGCAAATTAGGGAACATGGAATCAACGATTCGATCCGATTTGATCAAAAAAGCCTTCGAATCAGATTTTGAATTTCAAATGATTCGGTTTTGCCCGGTAGCCGCGGACTCGCGGGCGGTCTAAAATTATTGATAACCACTTTCTATATGAACAAATTCCTAACTGGGCATTTCGTAGTCAAGTTGTATTCCAGTTCGAAATTGCGCTTGCTTAGCGAATACCTAATTTTGTAATGGTATACAGAATTTATTAAGATAAACGAAAAAAATAAAAACACCCTTCATTTTCGTACACGTGGTACGAAGTTTCGTTCAGATTGTTTGCTTTGATGGTTCGAAGACACGATGAAAAAAGCTTTGTACCGTACATAGGCATCTGCCAAAATGTAGAATCCTATTGTTGAGATTAACTATTATTAGATTTAGTTGTGATATATTCACTCACGATAATGGATTTGAAACTTTTGAATGAAACTTGCCATAGTTTAAGAGTGCGCGTTTGTGGGTTTTTGATGAAGATGCTTCGAATGCTCGGCTATCAACAAAATCGGGATTGGATATGTACACTGTCAATATTTTCACATGAACTTTAGAATTTAGAAACTTTTCTTGAAAATGTTTGATCGTTTCATCATAGTATTCCTTTCCAGGTTCAAGAAATCGCACCTACCCTAAAATTGAGTTTACTTGAAACTTTTATTTTAGGAATGACTACAAGTCGCCGAACTGGCGCGTCAAGGAGTTTTTATTGAACATGTTCCAAGAAATTTGCATTAAGTTTGTTCAAAAATATTCAATTTCTAATATACAGAGGCATTGGGTAACATTCTCAAAAAAAGTAGCTATAATTTGTGGGCGAATCTTTCCAGGCAGCTTTATTTGAATTTGTCATCGTATACCCATCTACCACGTTTTCACATATGTGAAGCGTTTTTTTTCATTAAGATTTTATTCGCAACGGTTTGGGCGTAAATATAGTTTTAGTCCCTTCGCTAATCTCCACCTGTTCCTGACGCCTTTTCCCGTAGTGCATTCGATTAATTTTTCGGATTTTGAAAAAGACGATAACTATTTTTATTTTTGCTTCTGGCGCTTTTTTGCCTATCATTTTCGTTAATAAACGTTTGAGATAAGCATTTTCCTTGATTATGATAAATTTAATGCTCACGAAAAGATTAATGTTTAGCAGAGTTTTGCCAATAAGGAGGCCCTTAATATGATATTCCATAATATAAGAGGTGCGACGAGGAAGTCGCTAACCCCTGCATAAATCGACTGGAGGTGACAATATTTTACAATTATATCGATTTATTTAATCTATTTTTTTAACGTACCCCTACTTTTATTTGATCATTTAACCTGATAATTATAGTTTGTTTTTCTATGCGAATGATTAAGCCGAAGAATGTCCGATTTTCGTTTTTATCGCGACCATGATGTAATTCACCCTCTTTGAACGCGGAGCTACACTGCATCCACACCACTAGAATCTTGGTTTGTTGTTTAAAATAAGCGATGACCCGTGATGTCAATATGTAATAAATGCTTTTGTGAGAACACCATATCACGTTTGAAATATTGATGAATTGCGTGCTTGATGTATCTTGTACAATGTTTGAAACACCAAACACATACTTATTCGCTAATTAAATGTTTATATTCGGACCCACCTGCAACTGGAAAGTAATGTTTAGTATTTACAGCGCGGTAATGATGCGTCCAAAACATAAATATTATATCGGTTACACGAAACAGGCATCACGTCGATTTCATAAGCGTAGTGGGAAGCCTGGAAGAGCGTTTTTTTATTATGTATTGCCGTGTATGGAAACTTAATTTTTCCCACTTGCATTGTTAGCAATGTGGAAAGTGACTCCTTCAACTTGACGATTTGAAATAAGGTAGTTCACTACTCAAAATCTTCACGCAAATTCTTTTTGTGAAGTATTAAAAATGAGCTACGTAATCGCGCCGAAGCGACGCCAATCCATCAGTTAGATTTACAAAATATGATTCGATACAAATTTTACGCTTGAACTTCAACTGAAATTCCATCCTATAATAAATAAATGAATATATTTTTCTTGTCACTTACTGCAGAGAGGTCTGGTGATTCAGTAGAATAATAAATCATAGGGAGAAAACACAAATATTTTGCAAATTGTATCATGTATCGAGGGTTGCAGTCACTGTATTCGAACTATTAACGTCATGCAGATTCTCGATAGCGTTTGAGAACTTCGGGGCAAAACGAATTTTAACGGCCGATGAAGACTACATAATTGAAATTTTCAACTGAGTTCAAGTCCATTAATACACAACAAAATAGTCAACTCAAAAAATTCCCTTTTTGGATCATTCATTTAATGTTTGGATACAGTACGTGTTGTGTTTTTTAAACATCTGGGTAATTCGTGTCGAATATTCGAAATCCTATATTAAAATCTCTTCAACATTATGCTAATAATAATTATATACTGCCTAGTACGAATAATACGGAATTTCTACTTTGAAGCCATGCACGTATCGCTATATTTTACTCCAAGATAGAGAATAAACAAAAACAGCTTATTTTATGTCAATTACATCATATGTGCATCATATTTCATTTCTGGCATCTTCCTCAGAAACATAAAATAATTTACACTCGGTATAGCCCAGTTGGTTGAGCACAACGGTCTAGAAAAACTGGAGTTTTGTTGGTGGTTCAAAGAAAACAAATACCCAAACGAGATTTTTTTCAAAACATGGCTAAGTATGGGGCATTGATGGTTCATAAATCCCGGGCGCGGTCCATCTGTGACGCATATTTTACGAAAAATTCTGACCAGGTAGATTGTCAATAGATTTTCTACGGTAATGATCTTTCCAGAATGCAGTTTTAATAAAAAAAAAAAAACCTGCATTGTCTCTGACGTACCCTATTATTCGTTACAATGAGGTCACTCCTATAAATTATCAATACACCTAACTACTAACTACTCAGGTATTGATATTGTCGTTGTGCAATCTGGATTTGGTCACGATTTTGATAATACGTGGAATATTTGGATTGAAACATTTAAAATATAAATATATATACAATTGTTTAATATTATACAATATATTTTTAATATAGATATATTCAATGTCATGTGAGTTACTATGTTATCAATAAAAGGTATAACAATGTGAAAAAAAAAAATATTACAAAATCAGTGTTGTGTGTATGAATTGGCGAACATTTGTATTGCTTTTAGTTGTTTTTTCTCGTTGAAGATAATGAGCCATTTTGACAATCTTTTCTACCCTGATAGGCTCGTGCGTATTTGCCTACCTGTCGCAAGATGAGAAAAATAAGCAAGGGAGCGTTAGCAGATCATACCATCAACAGGGCAGATTGCCACTTTGTCATGGCGGTTCATTTGCATCTGGGATGTTTTGCTTAGAGTGCAGTTGCTGGAACTACATCATGCAATGGCTCTTTGGTATTTAGTGGCAGTTAGTTAGTTGGACACTGCTTTGGCCTTGTTGAGAGTGAATTCCGATAAAAAAAAAAAGTTTTTTCCCCTTAAAACTTTTAATATGAAGTTCAAAAATCTCTTCATAAAGTTAGGTAACGTATTGCCACAAGACTTAGTTTTACTTTAAAAACTATATAACAGTAAAAGGATAGGATAAGAAGACTAAATTTTCAGAATATCGATCGAGATTTCACAAGGGCCCGAAGAAGTACGGCAGATACAAACCTATAGTCCCATTAAGACTACATTCTCCAAGTTTAATTCTTTATATGAGTTGGATCACAACCTTTTTTTTAAATAAAATATATAAATAGCCTCATGCAGCGTTTGTATTCATGTTATTATTGCCAACATTGAATATGTTTACGTTCGTTTTCTCTGTAGTTTCCGCTTGAAAGACGAAGGATCACATCATCTAAAACAGGTTGTTTGAATCCATTCAATCCACCAAGATATTCTTTTTCTTTTGCTGCTGTTTCTACTTTGCTGGAAGCAAGATATGCGTCTGAACCTTTCTCATATACGTGATAAGATTCGTTGATTGGTTTTCCAGAAAAAAATAACAGTCTTGCTCTTTTGTTTTTCAAACTGTTTTCAACAGTTATAAAGTCCCCTTCTCCCACATCGCCCACTTCGTATTCTTTCAAATTGGTACCGGACGCTACAATCCCGTTTGTCAGAGTATAGATAAAAGTCGTCCAATCTCGTTCAATAGCTTGAGTATGGGAAGCACCAGGTTCAAGTTCAATATTTGCCATGACGCTTGGAGTTTGAGTGTACAGATCTGATTTCATTCCCATCGATTCGCCCATCAACAAATTGAATGTCGCTCCATTTATTGTTACAGAGGGAATTTGACTACTGTCAGAAAATTGATAGTCCGGTTTGCATTCTCTTGCTCTCTGTGGTAACGCTACCCAAATGCCAACTCCGTACGCCACACCGACAGGAATTTCTTTGTGTAGCATCCCACCTCCACAGTTGAGGTTTTGTATGCTATTTGGATACAAGAAATTAGCATTGCCAAAATTATCGCCATGAAATTGTTGTCCATGAATTACATAAACTACTGATTCAAATCCTGAGTGGGGGTGTGCTTCTATACCCCCATCAGGCGACACCAATACATATCTATCCAAGTTAATATAAGGATCTTTCATCAAAATTTTCTGGTCCAATTTCCCAAGCTTTTGGGAATCCAGATTTGTGTTGTAGATTTTTGTTATCTTTGCGGGAAGTTTCATATCTATTTTAAACTGGGACAATATTATGAAAAATAAAAACAATTGTCGTACTTTGCAGCCTTTTGTCTTCTCATCTCCCTCGAGATTGAACTAATATTCTCCTACTAATAGTTTTTTGCCATATATAAATCATATTGGTCAAATTTATATATATAAATATAATATATAAATTATTATTACAAGACTAAAATTTTCCCCCCATAAATTTGTCAATTCCAATTTTTGAATTATGGGAATGCCACAAAATACTTTCTGGAAAACTTTGAATAAAAATACACTGGAGTACTCAGGACTCATGAATCGTTCATTGGAACAAATACTTGCTCAATGAAATAGAATTTCCATATTTTAAAGGCAAAGTATATTCGATTTTGGTCGAACTTGACCTTGTTGCTTTTGGTGTGAATTAAAAGTACACTACAAACTTGAAAATCTTGATTTTCAAAATCGAGAGAAGTGGTAATATTAAAAATTGGGATATTTGTTGTTTACACGGACTTTATGATTCGATCCGAGTCGAAAAATTTATTCGAGTCAGATTTGAATTCCAAATGATTCAGTTTTGACCAGCCCTACCTGAATGCTGAATACTGTGCCTCAGCATGGTGCTGCAATGCAAATACAAAAATCTAACTAAGTGGGATAATCAAGATGCTTCAGTCAGATCAGCGCGATCGTCTTGTCCGAAAGGCCGGAGGTTCGATTCTTAGCTGTTTCACAACCGAGCGTGTCTTTCAGCAAGGCGCTACACGGGTAGCTGTAACATAGAACAGATACACAGTTACTACAAAGCCCCTTGTTCAATTGTTGTTGGGTATGAGACCCCCAGTAGATTCACGGACAGCCCATAGCTAATAATTCGAAAATCCCTAAAGAAAAAGACTCTTGATTGTTTCACCACCGAAAGTGCCCTTCAGCAAGGTACTTCAGGGGTAGCTGCAACATAGAACAGATACACGGTCACCACAAAGGCTCATGTCTAACGGCTGCGGGGTATGAACCTCTCGGTAGGTTCGCGAACAGGCCATAGCAAATATTTCGAAAACCCTGAATAAACTTATACAAGCAATAAAAACAATGATTGGATGGAAAAAAACTCGAGCCCAACAAAGTAGTTTCGGTCCTTTCCTATCAAGATTTGATTTACAGCCTTTTCAGCCAAGCAAATCGGCGCGAAAACGCTATTGACATAGTTAGCTCCTTCTCATAGTAGCAATTGCGGTGGACAGTGTCATATCTTGGAATGCCCATAAAAATGAAAGCCGTATTGCTTGCACATAAGTCATTGGCATTTTTGTTTTGCTTTTTTATCGAAGTTTACTCGAAGCATGGCAGTAGCAGTGTTCAAAAGGAACCAACAATCGGCCACTTAATCGCAGGGAGTTACTGCAGAATAATTATAGTACCAGCAACTACACTCTAAGCGGAAGACTAATCCGAAATGGAAGTGAAGCTATGGTAAAGTGCCGCAAGTGTTATCTGACCTTGCGATAGTAAAATAATCGACCAATTCTTTGTTTGCTTTTGTTCGCCTCTTACGACACGCAGGAAACACGTTAGGACTATTTTAAAACCGTACCTACAGCATCTATTCTACCAATGTGTGAAACTCCAGTCTAAAATTCCTTTTCAGACACATAAATATTACTCAACACCAAACAAACATAGGCTATTGGACACACCAATAGAGCTGCAGGGATTCATGGCAGATCTTTTCTCAAAACCATTGATTCGAATCTATGATCTTAAGTCTATGTGCGAGTATGACAGACAACGACGGACACGAGAATTTTAATGTTGCTGCCATGTCCCGTATTTTGTTACTATCTTTGTGTTTTTTTGTTCTTTGTGTTCCAGTTGTACATACGTTTAACTTAGTGAAAACAGATATAATTGAATTCGACGAAAAGACATGGTTGATATAATTTTCCAAGCAAACACAAACACAATCAAAGAGATAAGATCAGTTTATGCACTTCTGCATTAAAACTCCATGACACATTATCAAACACCAAACAACAAATGCAAAATGACATATTTCCCATGTATGTAAAATTGATGAATCACCCCACAGAGTCGCATTCATCTACGGGATATGATACGAAAATATACCAACAGTAAAAATAAGATATGGAATGTATTAGGCAAGAAATAACCAGGACTGTCAATGAGCTGTAATGTCATCAAAACAATCAGCGCACCTGCATTTCGCGTAAAAGTACTTGAATCGAGTGGTTCTTAACAATGGAATTCATCGACGTTAAACTAAATGCGCAAATAATCGAATGACATAAATACAGGCTAAAAATTAGGCTAAAACGTGAGACTAGCGGACGTGTTTCATCAGTGGAATGGAAAAATTGAAGTTGTCAGCATCAATATATTCAGAAAAACGTCGTTGTAAAATCAAATATAAGATACTCTCAATTTCTGGGCACACATAGAATGTTAGATGATAAATGTCTTATTCTATCCTCGTTGAAAGATTGACTGCAGTAAACATGCAAGTTTTCTTAGCATTTATGGTGTTCTAAAAATAGTCTGTTCTTGTAATGGCCTTTATATAATATTTTGGCTTCTTCTATTCTGAGATTCTAGCAATATGCATGTTTGGATAATGTTGATTTTTCCAAACTGAATTTTTCTTCCTCTCGCTGATGTTCTTGAGATCGTGTGACATTAATGTTGGTGACCTAATTTTTTTATTGCCCGATGAAGAACGTCTGTATAGAGATTTGTAACGTTGGTAAAAAAAAATATCGTTATGGATATCCCGAGTGGCAATCATTCAGTCCAGCCAAATACTTCCACTACAATATAACGACTAATTAATCAAAATTGATCTGGAGTGTCTCTTATTTGAATCCAGTTTACAGAATTAAAGATTCAATTCCGGTCACAAAAATATTATAATAAAGGAATCAAATTGCCTTATTATTTTCCCACGACACCTGTTTTTTTTTTCTATTTTGCCTTTATTAAAAAATACGATTTGGTTGGGTAAAACTTCAAATACACATTATGTATGATCCTCGTCAGTTTTGCCCGAATTTTTCTGCTATTTCAACTTGATGATCAAGTCAAAGAATATAATTTTATGGGATGTCTCGAAAATGTCAATAGCCGCCATAGCAGTACTATAGCCGTAACAGCAGAGCTATAGACGCTATAATAGAGCTATATTTTTCCTGTCTTAAATGGTGGGAGACGAGGCCAAATACTTAGCCCTCATTTATATGCCTTGTACATGGATGAATTATCAAATGAATTGGTGCAAAGAGAAACCGGCTGTCTTATCAGTAATTTGACATAGAATCACTAAGAGGGCTCTTCGCGCATTGTTGAAAAGTATGCCACTCTCATTAACTCACTCATGATACCATCTCAAAGTCTATATGAATGATGTTCAACTCGAAAGATTTCAATCTCAGCTTCAATCCTGTAACTAAGTTGGGTGACAATATCTTCTCTTTTGCCGACAAAGTGAAATATTTTGGTCATATTATTTTCAATACTCTATCCGATAACAATGATATTGTCCGTCAAACCCGATTTCTAATGGTATCCTGAGAAAATCAACTAAATCAACTGCCCTTGTGATGTTAAATTTCGGCTTTTTGAGGCATATAGTGGCTCATTGTACGTGAGTCAATTGCGGTCTAGTTACACAGTACAGCATATTTCCCAAATTGAGGGTAACATATAATAATGCACTTCGCAGTCTATTCAAAATTCCAAGATATGAGTCCCTCAAGCAGCCTATGGTTGTTTATATTATTGTAACATTTGGTGCCTTGATTGATTGATCAATTGGTCGTCAACCCGTCGCGGAGGTAGGGCGTGGTCTGCCGAGTCGCTCATGGATGTTGGTTTTTAACGAAGTTTGGATAGATGAATGCAAATCCCGTTCAGTTAACAGCATGCTAAACTTCATTGGGAACGACAGGTAATAGATACTGAATGTCTTAATATTGTGAAACAATCTTACGGAGCAACGAGCGCCTACTCAATATCGGAGTTAGTCTACATCTCAAATTTGGATATTGGACTGAACATTGCTGTCTCGGATCAACAAGAGTATGTCGCACATGCAATATCCATATTTCAACATGTTTGTATGCAGAGAAACAGCAGGCCATATCCTGAGACTGGCGGAATGACTTCATACTTTTTTTACGTAAAATTGTGATATATGCTGTCCGACCACGACGTTTCGCGAGTTGCGAGGTTTGTTTTGTTTACTTACTGCATGTTTTTGTTTAGGTATTAGCGCAAGTGATTATGAGGAAGGATATTGCCCTCAGTAGTCTTTGTGTTCCACGTTTGATCAAGTATAAACACAAAACGGCGTTGTAGGCATTTCTCGCTATTTTGTCGTGAACTTTTGTTGCTGCATCACTTTTTCTCACAAGATCACGCCCCAATTAATTGGAGATATTTTGGGTGTAAGTTTTGTATTCATTAGGGTAGATGGGCGCATAGGTATTTATGACGTAAATGTTTTTCGAAATTTTGCCTGTGTTCCTGAGTTTCCCGTCATTTTTGCAATTTATTTTCTTTGGTGTGGTTTTGTGTAACGTGTGGACGTGGAAATTTCGAAATAAAATTGATTAGTTAGAAAATCCCTTGGATCGTTTTACAATCGGATTAATAATGTGAATAACTTATATGTTCACACATAGTGTATTTCACAAATATTGCATGACTCAAGATTTGTGGCACATTTTATCAATATCTTGTACATCTGAAGTATTTTTCTAGTAACATTTTATTTCGTATGCCGTTTTAAATTTATTTTACTTTTTTGTATATTAACCTGTTCATCTTATGGTTTTTCGAAGGTTTGAAATAAAAACGAAATGAATGAATAAACGTACGCAGCCTCACCCTACGAGGACTCTCACCTTTTAATCAAGGAAGTTTCCCTTTACCCGATAGAGTGTAGTGTAGTTTGTGGTAGTTAACTGTTTGACGATGAACAAACTTAATTTAAATTCTAATCAGCTATGAATACTATATATATTTATAGCTGGTCCATGCGATACATCACAACGAGGTATTTAAAACGAGGGAAATTCAAAACATTGCATGAACGATTACACTCGATACGTTTATTTTAGGCCCTGAAGTCCCAGTTTGCGATAATTTGTCGCGAATTTTGCATGATTTATTAGTAATATAAGATTAAAATTTCTATTTTCTAGGGAACAATTTTTTTTCCATGATATCGCAATTTTTAGCTCAAAACATTTCAATTTGTGCTCCTCTCCCGTTTCAGGTTCTGAATTCGCCCCTGAGGACAGATAATAACAAATCTTTTTATCGGAAGTTCGATAAAAGGTCTCACTTAGTAGTGTCCTAATCAGAATATAAATGAACTTTGGTTTTGAAAACGGTTCCGTAAATACACAACTTAGAAATAAAATAAACTAATGTGGAAACAAATATGTATGGCTATTTTGCACAATGCCAGGTTTGCAGTGATAAAGATGGCATGAAAATTGGCTTACCTAAGGGCTATCAATTTTTTCTGGTTTGTGACTATGCGGATCTCTTTTTATTGGTGAGTCTGCCTGCGGTTCAGAATTCTGCGCGAGGGAATATACACTTGATGAACGATATGGCTGTGACTCAAATATTTCAAGCAAACTTATTTCATCGTGAGACTGTTCAAATCATACCCCAGTTGAAATACCGGGACGGGAATTCGGCTCGGGATTTTCGTGATTATAACGTTACGAAGAATTTTAAGCAATGAATTGCGTTAGTGCGTTCGGTGTGAAAAAAAAAATCGATGCACTGCGTTGGCCATTGAGCGAAAGCCAACGCAACGCAGTGTGTCGATGTGAAATGATGTGAACAGGCACTTTTATGTGCTGAATAAACTTCTATGCCAATCCAAATTTTTCTTTTATCATTTTGATGATGCCAACGGTTTAGGTCTAAATTCGGATCGTTATCAAACAAGCCCAATAATAAACAGGATGTTGACCAGTTCATTCTGATGATGGACCACTCTGTCGATGTGAGGTTCATTTGTGAATCATTCCTATTACATGAATACACTAATCCACCGCAGGTAATTATAAACTGGATATGCGATTCGTTTCACAGGTGTACTATAAGTCTGTGTAAATTCAAGCCTGCTTTTTCACGAAGCACGAGGTTACGAGTTGAAGTACTAATCTCTTTGTGTGTGTTATTAATTTTTTCAATCATGTTTTCTTTCCATTTTTTTTTTCTTACTTTTTTGAATAAATTTGTTTTTGACCAACTGGAAACCAACTGGAAAAATGTGCCATTTTCGCCAAATAAATAAAAACTTACGATATTTGATACTAAAATATTTCGGCAATAAATTTGGATGTTGCATATCAGGGGTTTGTACCCCACCCTTCCATCCCTTTTGGCTGCTATTTTGTCGGGAAATTTGACGTTTTCTCCTCCAGTATTTCCCAGCATGGCGGCATAACTGGTGTATCATATTGTCCTTTAATCATGACAATTTATAACACTAATTATTTTATATGTGTGAAACAGAGAGAGCGTATGCTTTCCCTTTTCCAATTTTTTTTATTTAAATGAGGTGTGAAAACGCGTGCAAACTCGCATTCTGACAGTATCTTTTAATATTCAAATTTACTTTTGTTTACTTTTGATATTCAAAGTCAAGTTATAAATTTTCAAAATATCAGCACCTAAAATCCTGTTCTAACATCCGCGCTTAACTGTTTTTCTGTATTGGAGAATTTTGAACTACCATCAAACTCCGAATTACGGTCATAAGAAAATAAATCAATAGATTCAAACATATTCATGGCTTTGTTTAGAAGATCATCGCATAAATCCGTTTTATTAGCATAAATTACGTTTGCAATGTGACTAGGCAAATGAGCAAGAAAAGTCTTTTTTAGATGCGGTTATAAGAAAAGGAAATTTTCTTCATTTATCTCCATAATATCACGAAGTTTCCTCAAAATGACGTCAGGTCTTTTACCTCGAAAAGCTCCCGAATAAATTTTTCTCAAGCTCTCCCAAGAATTTGGTGAAAACACTTCAATAATAAATTCTTTAAGACGTCTGTATCTGTTGGGGGCTTTTTCGGGTGGAAGGTGATCAAGTTGTCGACTATCCATGCATCTAATCACATATCCACATTTCGAGTCTGGGTCAGACATCTTTAACAGCAAGAAAATCTAATTCTACAGAAAGAAACTTTTCGGGGAATTGTCCCAAAACACAAGTTTTGCTAGAGCAGGTCTTGCATAATACATGGCTCTGGGTGGAGGTTCAAGATTTCTAGGAACTGAACCCGAAATTTCGGATTTGAAATTCATTTTCGAAATTTCTGGCATTTCGTCAGAATAATCAACGAATGACTCTTGTTGCTTATTAACTTTGAAATGATCTTTTGAGTAGTCTGGACTACGTGTTTTAAACCATAGATTTCGAATTGTGAGAAAAAGTGGTTGAATAAGAGTTGGTTCACGTCAGCAGAAGTTAGCACTAAAAGTAACTGTTTTGCTTACTTGTTTTTTCCTGTTGATGGGTGTAGTTACGTCTATATATTCGAACACGTAATTCCAGAGTCACTGTAGTCACTCTAGATTGTTAATGACTTTATTCTCTTCTACCACTATTTCTAATTGTTTGTAAGGTAAATATTAGCTTCCTATTTTAAATCTAACTCTAGAAAAAGATTGCGTGTTCAAATCACGTCGGAGTCACCACCGTAATAGCAAACTATTTTAACTTCTAATTCTAGAAGAAGGTGGACTGTTGGACGTGATCCTACGAACTCGTCGTATCGTTAGACAAAGACGGTTTCCACATAAGAATAAATTCAATGATTATAGACAATGTTATAAAAATCGCACCTCTTGCCAAGGGGCAGCGCCAGTCATGCGTGAAAAATGGAGGTCGGTAGTCTATCGTAGTTGAATGCTCATACTGACATCATGCTAAACCGGGTGCCCGGTTAGCTCAATCGGTAAGGCGTTGGGAAAACGCTTCGAGCTTCCCATCTCTGATCGTCGTGACGCAGGTTCCTCACGGTGGTTCACGTAAGCAGTGCTTACGGTTTCCTCCACCAATCAGGTCTATGCACAAAAAAATGGGAAATATGACAAGCCAAAAAACCTTCACCCCGTTTCGGAACTGATATCTGCACGAAAGGTCGTGGTTCGCCATAGGGTTAAGCTGTATATCCGGCTTTCCTCTCCCACAGGAGAAATGCTATCCTATCCTGAAATCGAGGTTTTAAGGCGACTCCATTCAGTGGGATGAAAATATTAAATATATAAGGCTTTGATTAGGTATATAGAGATTTAAATAAATATAGTTGGCAGCGCCACCTAACAGAGAGATAAGCTTTATTGATCAATTAGAAATCAACATATTTCAACAGTAAATATTAAAAATATAATTAATATGAAGTTTCCGGTATAGATTGACGGCGATACGAACATCTCGACCATCGAAGTCTGCCACCAACATCATAGCGTAATAGAACCCTATAATAGAAATTATAGGGTTACACAACAATTAATCACCGATAATAAAATCGTTTCTTGGGTAGGATATTGGCCAAGTCTGAGTCAAATAAATGAAAAAAATGCCCATTTACAAGTGTTTGGCCATTCATAAAATAAACGGACGGAGCAGTGGAATTTAAGGATAGTTTTATGATACAAATTTTTGCGACCATAAAAGACAATTGAAAAAGGGAGTTGGTTGTTCTATTTTGCAGAGATACGTTGGGCAGTAGCTAATTTGACATTTTCAGAATAATAATAAATGAATAAATAATTAATAACTATAAATTAATAAGACACAGTGAAAATGATATGACTTTGAAATATCAAAAGTAAACAACTTGAACAAGTTGGTACGGGAATAAAGATCTTCGGTAGAAAGTCTACTGCTAAACCAATTACTGTTTCTCACATTTCCCCTAGTGTAAAAAGAAGCTTTGCAAAATTATTAAAACAGTACGAGGATTTGACTATTTTCAAGCATGCTAGTGTTCGTGAAAAACACAACATCGTGCATAGGATTGTAACTACTGGAGAACCTGTACATGCTCGAGAAAGATCAATACCGCCTAAATATCGACAAAAAGTAGCAGAACAAATAAAAGAACTTTGTGAATCAGAAGATATTGTTTCATCTGTTTCCCCCATTTCATCTGCAGTAACTATTGTACCGAAAACGAATTCTGATGATGTCAGAATTACAATTGACTATAGAGCACTGAACAATCAGACTATAAAAAATCTGTATTCTATAGCCACCCTGAGAGATTTTCTATACCAACTACATGGAAAGAAAATTTTCAGCAGTTTAGACCTCACTAACGCTTACTGTAATGTACTCCTTGCTGAATTTACGCGCCACAAGGCTGCTTTTCTTTGCTTAAATAAACTCTATGAGCCGTCATTTTTGTTTATATAGACGATATCTTGATAGCGATCGAAACAGAAGATAAGAATCTGGTAGTTCTAGAAATGGTTCTCAAACGTTTTCAAAAGTATGGTCTAACCATCAATATTGAAAAGTGTTAATTTCGAAAAAATGAGATTGAGTATCTTGGTTACAAGGTAACACCAAGTGGAATTCTTCCTTTGCCAAAAAAGGTCCAAGCTATCCAACAGTTTCCAAAATCACAAACTGTCAGACAATTACGTTCATCTTGGGCCTCATCTGTTATTTTACAAGGCATATACCTAAATGTGCAGAGTTACTCAAACCACTACGTAAGATATTGATCCAAGAGAAAGGGGAAAGACAACTTATTAATTGGAACACTGAAAGAGAGCTATCTTTCGAAAAAGTGAAGGGACAATTGGCTTCCGCATGTTTATTAGCACACTCTAACATTGATTTTTCTTTATCTTTACTACCGGTAATTGATGCAAGCTCAATTGCAGTTGGAGATTTTCTGCAACGACACGACGGATAAAATTGGGTACCATTAGGTTTCTTCTCAAAACCCCTAAACTCTTGCCAGAAAAATCACTCAGCATTCGACCGCGAACTCATTACTGCTTTCTGTTATTAGACATTTCATAAATCAAATCCACGGTAGAAAATTCAACTGATAATAAAGCCCTTGTGGGCGCGATTCAAAAACCATCAGAAAGGCTATTGCAACGCCGAGCTAGACATCTTGAATTTATTAGTGAATATACTGATCGGGTGAAAACACCTTTCGGGCCCTATAAATGTAGTAGCTCCCTCTCCCGAGTTGAAATAAATCCTCAAACCTGGTTGAAACTTCACCAGCTGAACTCGAAACTGGATCTTTTTTTAGTCAACCCCTTGAACAGAATAAAAAAAATTATTTAGTAAGCCCATTAGCTCCATTAACTCTGTATTTGCTATTTCTCAATAAACTCCAGCTATTTCTTTTGATAAACGTTTGATTGCTCAAATCACAGATACAGAACTGTTCCTGTTCCACAAAAGTTAAGGACATTTATTCTTTAATCCCTCAGAAAACGTTTATTTGACAATATTCACGACCTGGCACGCCCAGGAAATGCTGGTACACATGCTTTAATATCTTTTCTAGTTATGTATTGCCAGGCATGGCTGCTGATATATCTGCTTGGACAAGAGAGTACGAATATTGCCAGAGAGCAAAAATTGACGTCATACCAAGGTATCAATAACCAATATACTTATTCTGAATGCTCGTTTTTCAGTTGTCCACATCGACATAATTGGGCCAATACTAGAAAGTTATGGGTTTCAATATATGTTGGTTTCTATTTGTAGATTCACTAGATGGGCTGAGTTTTGGCCATTAGAAAATATCAAGGCTAAAACAGTAGCGGATGGTTTTGTGAATTCTTGAATATCTAGATTCGGTTGACCACTTAACGTCGTTTCTGACCGCGCAGCAATTTTACGGGTCGGCTGTTCTCATGACATTCATTGGTGCCAAACCTATGTAAACCGTAAAATAAATGGAATATGTGAAAGACAAAACAAAATCCAGTAACATTCGCTACGAGCACAAGAAGATCCGAAAAAATGGTTTTCAAAACTATGATTTGTACTTTTAGGTTTAAGGTTTATCCTGAAAGAGGACATTGGGTATTCGGCAGCAGAAATGGTTTGCGGCAGTACACTCCGGCGGCACGTCCAACTTGTTGCACCAGACCACCTAAATTAACTGATAATTAATTCATATACATCACACAGCTTCTCCGTTACTTCAATCAAATGCCAGCACATCCTACACGAAAACAACCTTTTTCCAAAGCTTACATCCGAATAAACGAATTCATCATTGTGCCGTTGAACTGTACGTCTACTGAGCGACTCAAAGCTGGCTTACACATCGCTACACCAAGCATGAGCTAGCCACATCCTCTTATCTTATTAATACAAGACTTGGCTGATAAATTCAACGAATAAATTGCACTACAATATGAAAAAAAAAAAACATCAGCTCGAGTGCCAGCTCGAACGTCAACTAACTCTGACATTTCGGTTGCTGTCGGCGGCATTTCCTAGCAGAATCTTGTCCGCAACTCTTAGACGTGACGTACTAGCAGTTTCGCGAGGTGACACTCTACTGCAACTGCATCGCCAGCCGATCAATGCTGCTATCGTTTCTTCGCCCATAGGTAATTCATCCATGGTACCGCACTGACCACTCGTAAAATACAGCACAAAGGACAAGAAGACTCATCTCGGCTAGATTTACCCACCTAATGTTGTCTTCGTATGAACGAGGCATAAAGAAGACCAAAAATCTGGCGGGGAACATACTTATCGCATCAACTCTAAATACTATCACTACATCAATTACTCACTTAAATTATGGATGTCAACATCCAAACTGTGCACCCTTCTATGCAAACGCTCCGGACTGAAGTTACATCCATCGATTACTTGACCCTCGCTGCTAAATATTTTGCTAGTGATAAAGAAAAAAACTTCGCCGACTGGAATAATCTTTTACTATCTGTTTTTCGACTCACTGAAAGTTTCAAAATGTTTGTAGGCGAAATACCGGGAGAAGATACGAATGAAACTTCCGATCCTCAAAAACCTCTTACTTTGATTCGAGAGACTGTTATAAATACATTTTGGTCGATAATCTCAGCTGTCGAATGTGGTAAAATCCTTAGTTGTGGACTTTATGGACTGTGATCCAGAAACAACATTATGTTGTCGCGCAAACGTCACGTAAACCAGAGTTAAAAAGCAAGTTCGAACCGGGTTCGAACCCAAGTGCTGTACAATTTTCAATTTGGTTGTGTTAGTGAATAGTTCAAAAAAAAGAAACTCAAGCTGGGAAACAATTCAATTTTTAAGCCGAGCAAACGAATTTACTTAGCTAATCTCAAATTAAACCGACAGAATTCCAGCTACGTTGCCACTCAGAACCCGAATAAATTGGATTCTCGCAGAAGAAAATTTTAACGAGAGGACTATAATTAGTTTTCTATTTTCTTTGAGAATAATGAAATTGAAGAAAAAAATATTAGTAATGTCATGTAGTATCAGTGTAGATGATTTAAACTATTTTGTTCATCTGAAGAAAGTAGTGTGAACGTTCGAATACCCGAAAACAATGTCCTATCGCTATTGTTCAGATACTAAAATGAGATTATGATGTTTTGAATTGACATAACTTAAAAAATATATATTTATATATCCTATTTGCGTTCATTTTTTTGTGTGTATTTTTTTTCTTTTTTTTAGACTTTCCCATGACGAACACATTTGTACGTAGGATTATTGTAGCCAAAAACCAACTGCACCCTAAGTGGACAACATTCCAGTGTATAGAATCAGGAATGAGCCATTAATGATGGTCGTGACATCATATATCATATTACCAAGCATGATCCATTAGAATATTCTCCTAAATATTTCTCGTGTGACAAGCACGAAGCAATTCTCGCGATCACACAATGATAGACATGAATTTCTAGTATTACAATTTCCTGTTGAATATGTCTCGGCATCACACGCTTGCACACAAATATATAATGTTTATTCAAATTATATATTTTTTGGGAAAAAGAAGTCTGCTTGATCTCGCTTAGACAATAATGCTGAATGAATGAATGAATGTTGGCTGAATGAAATCGCATGGAACTTTGGGAAAAATGTTATCTTGAACTTCATTGCATATTATTTGTATCGACTTATTCTGAAAATCAACTACAATTTGGACGACCGTATTGATAATACTTTTGCTGCTTAATTTATAAATCCACTATGATACTTGCTACTTATGAATATTGTCTATAATCATTGAATATATTGTTATGCGGAAACCGTTTATGTCTAACGATAAGAAATCGTAGGATCACATCGAACAGTCAACCTTCTTCTAGAATTAGAAGTCAAAATAGGAAGCTATTAATTACGTTGCGGTGGGGTAGAGAATAAAGTCATTACCAATCTACAATATTATTCATCGTACATACCATCCATATTGCTTCCCGATCGAAAATCGGCATTATTTCGCGACATAAAGAACTCCCTTATCGCATAAATATCTGTGTTTGAACTGTGCGTCCTGACGTATAGATTTAGAATAATGTGCTGAATCGTAATAATGCATTCAAAAAAACGGCTCCACATGCTGAATACCCCCCCAAAACAAAGGCCCCTTCCATTTGCGTGTAAGCTGTAAGGGACGATCTAATCTCTCGACAATAGGCAGCGCTAATCATGCATAAAAAATGTAGGTCGGCAGTCTATATTAGTTAAGTTAGGTGTTTATGATGTTAGACCGGCCAACGCTACACTGTACAGGGCCGAAAAATATTTGTACCGTATGTAACTCTGAACTGCTCTGCTTAGGCCTATGCGAATATGTCAGAAAAAATTGAAGGGATGAAAGCTCTGAGCTAAAGTTAGTTACAATTCAGAATTACTAATTATTTCACCAGTAGGCCTACAGAGTGACTACCCTGATCTGTGATGTTTGCAAGTGCAAAACCGAAAAGATGAGAACGGCAATACTGCATTTACTGTTTAAGTTACGGCCTAACAGCTATTGTCACCGGTACCATGGTTAGCACTGAATAGGTTCAGGATGAGGCACCGGCAGGCTAGTCTTGTTGCTTGAACAGAAAACAAATGGGGGAGAAAAATTCAGAAAAATATTTGTCGTACATCTACTGTCTACCCAGCATGAGCCAACGATAGATCCCAAGGCCAAGGTGAAGTTCAGCGGCAGCCGGCATCTGACTGAAAAAATTGAGTTAAGAAAAATAAGTCTTGGCTCAAATGCCATGGGCTTACAATGAACAGTGAATGTTCGTATACTGTAGACATAAGGACACCCATTTAATGTTTAAAGGCAGAAAAGTATTCAGTATCACTAACGGATCGAGGGGAGGGTCGTCCAAGTATTTGACATGGAAGTTTCACTTTTTCTCTGTTTGGGAAGTTCAAGTGGACTGGAATGCATCTTATGTTCCAGAAACCACTTCATATCCGTATCCGTCATCTGCAGTGCAGAGTATGATCACTAATACTTTTTGTTTCTCAATATTGTATAGTTTAAAATTCACTTTTATATCGACTTATAGTTCATTCAGTGAACCAACAGAACAGTGTCTTGATTCTTTTTCATATTAGAGTCAAATAAAAGCTCTAATTCATCAAGTCGCGGATTCGTCCACTGAAAATAAGTTAATATTGGTATACTGGTTTACTTGCAAGTACGCATGAACTGAAAAAATCAGAAATGCCTGCCAAAGCACCCATGTATCTGAAAGCCAGTGGGAAAAATGGTGCCGGACATAAAGGACCAAAAAAATTGAGAGAACTATTATCAGCAGATATGATATCACCACCACTGGGAGACTTTCGACACACTGCTCATGTGGGCCGAGGAGGGAGTGATGATATGTTTGGAGATACCTCATTTTTACAAAAAGGAAATATGTCAGATGTCGGATCTAATTTTCGACGAGGGGGAAGCTTAGGAAAGAAAGAGAAGAAAAAAGGACGTAGCTTATCTCATGGACAAAGCTCCACGTTGGATCGTAAGTATATTTTTATTGTTGATTGATTTAACCAAACCTGATTCTTTTGGTCTAGACATTTTGTGTAGATAAAGAGTTAAAATGTGAGTATTAAAATATTGCATCGTTAACTTGAATAAATTATTATTTAAGTGGTCAAATTTTCCTTTTTGTGTTTTTCTTCATTTTTATTTCATTTTCTTTTGTCTCAATTTTCTAAATGTGGACTGTGGTCTCATTCATGATTACGGAATCTTGTTTTTTTGGGATGTCCGAATTATTTGTATCATTTTCCTCAGGATGGTCAGCAAGCTTCAAAACCATTAACACTGCACCAACCATTAACACACAAAACAGTATTATTGATCTTTAAATTTTTATGCAAAATTAGATTGCTACCAAATGCTCAAAATGAGAAATTTTAATCATCCAGCAGGTTAATAAAATAATGGTTGCCAGTCAATTCGTATCCGTATGTTTTCGTTGTGCCAATTCATACACGAAAAGATAGCCCATAGGTCAATTCGTGCCCTGGTGAAATTTGCACTTGATTTGCTGCGAAAAGTTGGAGATGGCTGAGTTATCCCATAAGATTAAATAAATTGGACCCTAATCCAGAGGAGCAGGCCTTTTAGTTCAAATCGGAAAAGGACCGAATACAAAATTTACAGGATTTTGACAGCGTGACTATTTTTGATTCTCTTGCTGCATTGCTACTGCTCTGCTACAGCAAAATTATTAAACAGGTAGGTATGAACCTTCAGCAAGTGTACGAATTGACCCACGGCAGTTTTTTAGGGTACAAGTTGTCAAATCGCTCTTAATAGATTTTTATACTGCTGCGAATTGACCAGGGTACATATTGACCAGCCCCCATAAATAATGGGGTGTCTGAGTAGCACAGTAGCTGACATTCTGTCAGTCTTGTCTGATATGTGTGTTTTAGATTAAAATGTTTTTTTTTTAAATTCTTAAAATCTTGGATAGAGCACCCGAGAGCACACGAGCATACCGTTCCATCAGAACTGTTCATTGAATGGTATTAAACAGGGTTTGTTAGTTACTCTTCTTGAATCAGGAACTAGAAACATGTTGTATGGCAGCCTCAATAATAGTTTGAGGTTGCAAAAGGCACACAAATTTTGTTATGCATAATGTTCAAGATTGAAGTTAAATTGAAAAAGTATTTTCTGCAGTATAGGAGAGGAACTCAATAGATATACAGAGCAAGTAAACACATTGGAAGCAGGCAACATTTTGGCATATTTGTGTCTCAAACTGTACAAAAATTGAATTTAGTTATGTTTTCAAGCTGCAAGTGAGATCTACTTACCCTTCTTGTGATTGATAGTGGTGCCCCTAGGTGAGAGTTTAATGTTTACAAAGATAATTTGGTGGCCAACTTTTTTATCAGTTGCAACAGAATATATTTCTTTCAAGCCTGATGAAGGCCTCATAGACTTAGTTTTTGCCAAACCAACACAATTTGATGTCATTTTGGTCGTGGCAACCATGAGAATTGGTTGGAGAAGTTTATTCAGTCAAATGAGATTATTTAGCAAGAATGGCTTCTGCCTTAGCCAGATTGATAGACCGCTTTTTACCAATTTTGTCCAATTTTGCATGACATGTATAAGGGTGTCGAATATGCCAATTATTAGAGCACTTTTGAAAATAACATAATTTTAAATCCAACCAGGGAATATAGCTGAAACTTTGCAGTGAACTCATCCATAGATTGAAGTTACAACCTATCAAATTTTAAGAAATGTGATGGGAACCTATGTAGGAATATAATTTTTTGGGGGTTCTGTATTTATACTGTATTAATATTGAAGTTACTGACACCACAAGATCAAAGCTATCTGATTCGATACAGGAAGGGTCACATTTTCCAGCCATGCATTAATTTTTTTATTGAAGTATCATTGTATGCTATGATAGCAGTTCAGTAATTAGGTGTGATCCTATTTAAAGTGCTTCAGTAAATTCTGACATATACCTGGCAAGTAATGGAAGTTTTGAAATACAAAGCAATGAGGAATTATAATTCAAATGCCTTGTGCTAATCTGTCAATAAAATTTAGCACAATGGATAAAACAGTTGATATTATTGGAGATCTTTGAATCGACTGGAGTAAATTACCTAGAGTTTGATAACCAGGCTGCACCTATGAAAGATTGCATGAATGTGATGATTAAATTTTTCATTACCACATTCGGGAAAAAATTTTTATACTCTTCATTGTCATAGAAATATCTATAATTTTAGCCCTGCAGGTACGGATTTAGGAATAGTCCTAACGTATTTCCTGTGTGACATAAGAGGGAACTAAAAGGAAGCTTAGAAGTGGTAGATGGTTCTACCACCGCCCAGGGCAGATAACACTTACTGCACTTGACAATGTTGGTTCAGTTCCGTTGTTTTCCGCTCAGAGTGCAGTTCAGTTCCGATGTTTTCCGCTCGGAGTGCAGTTGCTGGTACTACATCTTTTAGTACCTTTTTGCTATTATGTTTCCGTTAGTTGGTTCCTTTCAGGCACTGCTTCCGGCCTTGCTCAGAGTGAATTTGATAAAAAAAAATAGGAATGATGATGACAAATAAAAAAGGAAAATGAGTCACTTACAAAATTTTTATGAATCAACTCTTAATCACAATTCCTACTTTCTGATTTAATATGGAAATGTGAGATGAAACTGTAATAGCACCACTTCATCTATGGCACGCTTTATCTTACCTACTTTTTAGATTTATAAGAAAGTTAGATTCATAATATTTATCATCTAATATGTTAATGGAAGTTGGATTTAATTGACCATCCAAATAGTAGGTTATTTTTTAATTTGGATATTAGTCACAATCTGAAGATATTCAGTTGAAATATAACATCATTTTCTAATCCTATGTACGTAATTATCGATTAAATAAAGCTAAAATTTCTTAAATTAACATGCACATATCTAAAACAGCATTATGATTGGCAAAAACATCTCAATCAATTCACTATTCAAGTGCTTAAATTCAAGTTGTTGTTGCTGGGATTAGTAATTAAAATTGAACCGAGAAAGAGAACGGATTACCTTCAAGGATGTGTGAGAAATTTCGAATCTATAATCTGGTGAATTTGAATTGTCATGGTATTTGTGCATCAGCTATATCTGTACATGTCATGATGTTTCTAAGCTGGCATTGCCAAATATTATGATCGATTTTGGTGATTTATGACTCGTTTTGGGTCTGTTCAAGAACAAAAGTCATGATTTAGTAATTTGCTACTTAATGTTGTATTAGCGATGCCGCGATGATATATGAACTTATTGTCTGCTTACGTTATTTTGAAATGTTATTTTGGAATTCCAGATAGAGTCTTTTGATTTATGCTTGTGAGCATTGTGACATTAATTAGTCTACTGGTATGACATTATGAAACAAATTACACTGGAAAATTTTGAAAAAACGGAAGAACCTAAAATATTTTTGTAATTTTTTTTGCTTGTTTTACCAAAGACTTCATGATTTTTACAAAGTGGTAAATGATTTTGCAAGGTTCATGGCATATACCACTCACTACACCCTACTATAGCGGTTCAGTTAGAAGTAAAATTGCTGGTTATACATTTTATGTGCAGTATCTCTTTGGTGTATCAGTGCTGTTATTTAGTTCATTTTGGATGCTGCTTCTAACATTTCTGAGTGAACCAATAAAAAAATAATAAATTTGAATAGTACACAACTATAAATTACAAATTTTTTTTTCTGACGATGATTTTATAGTGTATTATACCAATACCACCCAAATAGTAACTCAAAAGAATATTTTGGCAATTTAATTAAAATTGATTTTATTTTTTATTTTATTCTCGATTTAATACTTTGTTTCATATTCAGTAAAAGAATGATATGTCAAGTTCACCATAAATCATGATTATGCTATTTGGTAAACAATGCTCAAAATAGTAACTCCTTAGAATCCTATCAATACATTGATAAATCTTTGGATTCAAGTCAGCAGCACTCTGGGAATTTTTGTGTTTTTGTAAAATCGAACATGAGTCAAATACATGAATATTGAGTACCAGCTTATTGTGTGCAATAGTTTTGTTGCGAAGTTTAGAACTACTTCTCGTGCATATCTCGGCATGTATCGTGACTTATTCTGATCTCACAAACAGGCAATTATGGTTTAAGTTGACTGTCATCTCAAGTTACAGATTAACCTGTATGTCACCATCTTAATCTGGCTATATATTAAATTAATGACAAACATGAACCATGAATGGAGTTTGACTGAAAAGCATGTTCTATCAATTAGTCCTTCTTGGTTATATAGTTTTTTAACATTTAAATTAATCGGGTAGTTTTTAATGGAATGGAATGTTTTTGTTCTTGGTGTTTAATTTGATATGAAGTGTTCACATTGCTCAGTCAAACATTTCCAAACATTTTCTTGGGTCTAGCGTTGGCAATAGATAGAGACAACTCCTTTGGTTTGTTCTTGACTTGACAGAAAGTAATTACGTACTGACTTAGCGTTTAAAAAAATTATACGCTGTTCATCTTGGATTAATTGTCAAACCAAACACTTTCATAATGAAGACATGGACTGGACTTAGTCTCAAATTTGGGACAATCTTATTGACCTTTATGATTTGGTTTTAGCAATTTGCACAAGGGTGTTAATATTGATTGATACTGCCTCTGATAGTACAGGGTTGTTTTACAACAATATGGTCATAAGAATCGTCTTTGCATTTTCTTTGTCAAGCATGAGTCGCACATAAATTGTGCTGCTAGGGTGTGGGTCATATCTCAGGCTTGAAAAAAATTTTAATTCGACTCTTCTTATTTCAGCTTTAATAATCAATAATCACATAAATCTGTAGACAATATTCACTCTCATACCATTCCCCCTGCAAATCATGCTTGTCAAACTGTTTAGGCGGTTTCACCAATTATTCTAACATAAAAGTGTGGCACATTTATACGAAAAGTTGCTTGTACAAAAATTTGTGTTACATTTCTACTAAACTTGAGGTACCATGCTTTGCACTTAACACTTGAGGTATGAATTAATTAAACTTCATTTGAATGTTATTAGCACATGCCAGTTAGTTATTCACTGTTGTTTACTTGCATGTTGCATATACCGTCGCAGATAGATATATTCTATTCAAGACAGAATGTGTATTCAGTTGAAGCCCCCTTTGTAATTATGATGAAAAACGCATGACATAATATGGTATTTATATATATATATATATATATATATTATATACCACCTGTTGTCTACTGAGTGAGTATAATTGGGGCTAAAATACTAGCTATAAAAATAAACATAACATTCCAATCTAACTTGTTATAAAGTTGTCAATTATCACGACATTTACGGCGTCATTATTCTATCACTCTTGTTCATTTTACAATCCTGAAGTGTCTTTTATAATTTTAAAATAACTATGAATGACAAACTACACCTCATAAATTTTTTCACTCGCGCATCGCCGAAGATGAAGCATGACTAAAAACATGTTTCATCTATGACCCACACTTGAACAGATTTCAGTTTTTTGTATTTATTATGCTATGCCTGATTTATCATTATATTATAATGTTCACACATTGTTGTCCATGTTATTGTAAATAAGATTGATGCCTCCATTGAATGCGGCTTTGTTAAACGTGATAATCTTGTGTTTGTGTTCAAATCAGGGATGGTCAAATTTCGGAGCTCGTCTATTATTATAAATTATTTCACTGTATCAGACCATACGATTTCTTTAAAAATCAGGTTGTTTTCTTTTCAAAACACTGCGCAGTACTATTCTATCTAACGTATCTGTACAATTATTATTCATGGTAACAGTGATATTTGAGATTTTTTAAATTATTGCTGCTTTCCAACAATATTGGGAATTATTATATTATAGATTTAGTATTTTTCATACTGAACTTAAAATATAAACCAGATCATATCCATTTAGAGAGAGGTTGATAGAATGAGATTAGACATTGTTCGCCATGGTCCAGTCGCCATGGTCCACTTCCATCATGAGTCATGTTAAATCAAATCATCTGATGATGTATATATGTTTCTCTATCTCTTCTCCATCTCATGGTTGCTGATTTCATCTTTTATTTATTTGGAACGGATGTCTCTTGGTATTTTTGTGTTTATGAGAGTCTGTTCTGCATGATTGAGCAAGGAATTTAAAACCATGGCTGCACAATAGGGATATAATAAACAATAAATTTTGAAAACCAGTTGGGCATTATACTGTTATACTTATACTGTTAAAAATAACATAAAAAACATTGAACTCAAGTTTGCTTTATGGGAACTAAAATTCACTTGGAAGAAAGTCCAGGAAATAACCAACCAAATAACTAATATGAAAAGATGACCATCATGCAAATACAAGATTCTCCCAAAAATAAAATGTTCGAATGAATATTACATGGTTCTCGAAATTGCATGTATAATTTTTTTCAAAATTTATACTGTACTTTTTTTATTCATTCAAGTATTTATTAATAGGCGCAAAACTAATTGGACGATACCACAATATTTGCATACTGTAATCAATACAATTAGTTTCATGGATTAGGAATATGTAAATAGTAAAAGAACGTAACTCCTTTATTAGCAATATTATTTTTATAAAATTTCACTTTTTACGATACCAGTACCTCTGCAGTTTGCCGATTACTGTAATCAATACAATAGTTTCATAGATTAATAATATTAAGTAGGTAATGAAAGAATGTAACTCCTTTATTAGCAATATTATATTTATATAATTCCGATTTTAATATCCAAATCATTTCAGTGTTTGAGTTTAATGATGTTACAGATTGATTATTGGAAATCTACACAAAACCAAATAATAAGAGTCAATAATGGACACTAACAATCATATCATAACCTATACTTCATTAAACAGGTTTAAATTACCAAGTTTTTCTTGAAGCGTATGTACAACAAAATAACGCCTAACCATTGTGTTTGTGTACAGTCTAACAGGCTACTAACAGTATCACATCACATCAAGATACTTCAAAAGGTGCATACTTTTTGGAAAGATTTTATTCTGTTTTGAATGTACGATAGAAGTTAAATTGTATAATGAACTTTCGATTAAATCTAATGATAGATTTTATTATGCATTCAAAAAAAAAAAAAAAAACTATGAGAATCTTGAATAGCAGAAGAAAATCAATGTCATGTAACCTTGAGAGTATTTTGAAAGTATATAGCAGGTGGGCACAAACAACTTGAATTCTTAAGAAAATAAAAGATTTCCTTTTGAAAGAGAATAATCAAACATTTTAATATACCATAATAATAATAATAATGAAAATGCTTTCTCAGGTGGCAGTTAACAATATTTTTTGTAGTGGTTATTAGCCCTTGAACCCAATCAAAAAGTAACATAGATTTATTTTACCTTGGCCCATCACAATAAATAACTATGATGAATTATGTTCCAATTTGTAAAACTATTTAGTAGGAACTTTCACGCGTTGACATGTTTGATTCAAAATATTTGTTTTTACTTCTCTACCCAATTCAGATGTTTGAATATTGAATGCTTATCCCCTCGCATTAAACGTCAGTCATTGATCGTGTGACAGGAAACACATCAGCAATTTAAGAGAGTCACCATCTTGTCAATGTGAAACTTTCTCATACAACAAATAAAAATGTCAAATCTGTGCTCTACCGTAGAACCATATCCTGGCAAATTGTAAATACTTTAAATGTGCTGATAACGGTCATGCATGGACAATAGATGATGATGTCTTTTTGCCACGATCCAGGCCTAACCAACCATGTCAACATTTCTTAGCTCATCATGTTACAATCCGTGCACTATACCGTGTCCTCATATAAGTATCTCAGGAATGAAAATTATGTAGTGATTATTTTAAGATATGATACGCTGGCTCGTTTATCTACTTTCAACAGAAATTGGAGACAATTATTACACCCGAACGATAAGGATTATTACAAGCAATTTCAAAACATTATTTCAGTATAGTACTAATATTGTTTATCAAATACATAAACTATTTAAAAATCAGTTGGTGAAAACAAAACTATCATTACTGTTGGTTGTTAGATTTTTGCTTGTTGATGTTTGCAAAATTATAGTCACATAAATCGGTACGGGTAAGCAAAATTAGCATAGGCCTAATGATAGCTTCTGCTCCATTGTGTTGAATTTGAGGAATATATTTCTTTCAAATTTATCAAGTTTAGTAATAATTCAAATAAACTTAGTCAATCAGTTAATACTAATATATGTGAAAAATAACACAATTATCTGAATTTTGGTAAAAAAAAGTAGATAATAAGATAAGGTTTGATTTGCTGCATGACAACAATAGATCAGAAGTAAGTGTAATTTAAAATAAAGAATAATAATCATAGACTTTTATTAAAATGATTTCATTTACAAATCACGAAGTGTTTGATTCCATGTGGACAATAAACATACTCAACGATTGTATCGAATGAAATTTCTCAAATAATATTTTATTTTGGGGTATTAAGGAAGCTTTGCTTTGTCTGTCACTCGTCTAAACCTTCCGCAAAACATTTTATATGATAGTAGGGGATTTTTTTTTATTTATCATGATTTATAGATGGCCTGGTCTTGATGCTGTGACGCATCAGTCACCCATTCTTAATAGAATGTTACGCTTGATATATTGTTCTGTTTTGGAAAAAGGTTGAATCTTAGATAAACTTCCCTCTCAACAAGGCAAGACAAATAAATTCGTCGAATTACGTCAGGTGTTGTTTACCATCCATTGTCAATATCAGACTGTCTGATTTTTGTCTTGAAGTTATATCCAGTCACTGACATTTTTTTTTATAGTATCAACTATGGGGAAGCGCATAATCATAATATTTCTTTTTATGAGTCAGATAGCAGTTTTATTGGGCAGTAGGAATTCACGCTCCACTGGTACTAATGTAAACTATAAGCTATTTCTTACAGCTACATGAACCAAGAATTTTAATGCTGTGTATTTTTGCAGAGATACATACCTGTTGATGGTTTGATTAGAATACTTCGCTAAGTAGATTCGTTTTAATCACTCTCATTGATACTCTTTCCTATTACGGTAATCATGAAGATATTAGTCATGTTTAATTCTTTCCACCTCGTTTGTTTTGGAAAACCAATCACTGAATGGTTATAAAATAATGACAAATATATATATTCATCCAACTTTGAATCGTGGAGAGAAGTTCATAATAAATACTGCTAAAAGGTATTAAAAGGGAAGACACTGATATGAAAATTGCTATTAAATTTGCCATGTTTCATTTGGTTTCTTTACAGGTGATATAGTAGTCGTTTTTTATTATTGATTGGAAATAACAACTAATTCGCAATACCCAATAGAGAATTTTATGTTTTCAACGAAACACAAAACGAAATTGAACTGTGCCTCAGGCATCAGCACAATTTATTGTCTTATACTGTACATAGCCAATACAAAAACCACATATTTGCTTTAAAAATTGGTCAAATGCAACATATCAAAAAACAAAAGTAGTTGATGAAATCTCACTTCAATAATTGAGATAGTTTTTAAGCGATAAAAACTATAATAAACATCATCTGGTCAAAGATGTCAAGATTTGACTCCATAAACTTTTCGAAAAATTCGAGAAAATTCGGTATCGTACTGCTTAGCCACCACCTTAGCTGAACAAAACATCATTTTCATTTGAGACCGCAGGAATGATTTCATTGCTGTTAGCTGCCACCATAGTCTATCTTTTTTGACTAATTAAGTACCAGTTGACCAATGACCATAATGAACAGTTTTCAAATCTGATTTTTATTCCAAGTTGTAATTATGGGATTAAAATTTAGATTATTTTATGTGGTCAGAGAGTCACAGTTTGGCTCCGTGGTAATTTCTAGTTTGTAGAAGTGCATCGGAATTTTTCAAATGTTTTGGATTGCAAATTAAAACAGTCAGAAATTTTATTTTGTTTAGCATGCGCCGCAGGTGTACCTATTTCTTGATTGCTGATCAATAAGGACTAGTTTCATTCCTCATTCCATCTTAATAATAGAAAAATGGAAACTGGTTATTGCAGCTAGCATACAAGTTGTTTAATTTGTTTTGGCCAATGAGAGTCTTATACTATTAGTGGAACATATCGTCACTCCATTGCTGGCACATGGTTGCTGGATGGTCTGGATCAATCATATTATTTAATCAACAATTTTTTTTTATAAATGATAAATAATTTGTTGCATCCTTATTAAAGCCCCATTTGAGTTTATCAAACAATTTTTATTCGTAGAATATTGTTTATTGAATATTCCTGGTTTTCATGAATTACATAGGCAGATTGGTGTTCCTAAAGATATTATGTATTTTCCTTTATAGGTTTTAAACGCTCAAAGAGTGGAAGTGACAAACATGTACCAACTAATGGTACATCAGCACATGGAGCAGAACAACAGTCGCCAGTTATACAGTCTGCATTTTCGTTACCTGCATTGAGTAACAATGAAACCTCACCAACAAAACATAATGAAGATTCCAAAGAGGTCACAAATCCACAGCAATCGTCAAACGATGCCACAGCCGATAAACAAAAAGTTTACAGCAAAAGCCATGAAGATTTAAGCGCAACGTCAGAAATAAGCACACCTCCATCAGCACCGGAAACGTCGACTCCTCACAAGACGCCTAATGGTGTTATGGGTGGTCCACCAAAACCTCGACGTATCATGTCATTTAAAACAGAGATGGATAAAAACGCACAGGGACAAAATGATGAAAATTCAGAGCCTCTTTCTATTAACCATGCTGATAAACTAAGTCCATTAAGGAGGTCATCAGAAGTCCTTTCAGAAATGCCAGATTTTGTTAAGAAAAATCCAGAATCCCAGCGTTCAGAGGATGAGAGTTGGAGTTTTAGTTTGGATTTGGGGCCGTCCTTGATGGATGAAATAATGGGCATGATTAATGAGCCTAAGTAAAAACTAAACCTCCGTATTAGAAAGCAAAACCAGACTGTGCCTTGTTTGGGAATATTTCAAACTCTCAATTTTTTTTATTGTGATGTCATTACTTTACTTACGGATTTGATAAATATTACCTTGCATTCATTTCTATTCAAAATTCTTCGGCATGGACAAGTAATTATTCCATGCATGTCAACATTTAATTTGGTTGGATTTGAAGTGAAGACCCATGTGTGCGTTTGTCCAAATTGTCATGTTGCTTTTATCAAGGCATGTGTTTTGAAGTAATTTTGAATTGTGATTTTAAGTTTCCTTCAGTGGAGCATTTTATATCATTGACTACTTGTTTCTTGTGTTTATTTATAGACCAAATTTTACGTTACTTTTTATTTTGTTACTGTCCTGTCTTAATTTTTACTGCCGATTTAGAATAAGTTTCCTAATGTTTTCAATATCGATCAAGAAAGGTGAATGTTTCTGTCCAGTAGTTTGAGAACTTTTTTTTATCATAATGTATACGGTAGATAAAGTCATCACTTCAAAGTCATTTCCACATAAAAATTGAAATTGTTTTTTATGATCGATATTTCTAGGTTTCCACAGCATTGTTTGAGGTTGTTTGAGGTGTTCCACTATTGTCCTGTAGAAAGTTTGTTTTGTCAAGCCGAGGCAACAGATGACCTAAATGCTTAATGACCTGAAATTTGAACAGTAAAAAAAGGATAAAAGTAATATCTTCCTTTAATTTTAGTGAATAAATACTGGTACATTAGGAAAATTTTGTCAAGTTACAGGCATAAATCTGATCATTGAAGATATAGTTGCTCGATGAGTTTTCTTGATTGACCGCATAAAAAATAATTAGTAATATAATAAGTAAGCAAGTAGTCAAGAATTTCATGTCATGGGCACATAAATTGGTCAATCCAGCTATGGCCCGTAGTAGCCCCATAAAGATATTTCAAAAAAAATCCGAAATAATTTCATTTTTTTTCATAGCAAGAGTGATAATGATGAATAATGATGTATGTTACTTTTCCTCTCTCAAATATTTTTACCAACATTATTTTGTTTTGTCTATTGTTGGCCATTACTGGATTGTATATCCTATTTATGATATCCATCTGTGTTTCATGCTTGACAAAATAAACTTGGAACTCTGTGGTTAAACCCAGGAATTAAATTGTTCTGGGGCGAAAATAATGATGATAGATTATGGATTACTGGGCTACTGGTAAGGTCACGGATAGTGACTGAAAAAAAAGATGTCTGCATTTTTTTTATTCAGCCATGGGAATTTTAATGCCATTTAGTGTCCTGTTTCACTTTTAAGAATTTTGAAACCTTTTTTGAGACTTGGATCTTGCATTCAGTCTAACAAACTTAGCCCAGCCATCTGTGGCACATGCTAAAAAAATAACGTTCGGCTTGGTGCCTGATGATATTCACACAATCACAACTAAATTTGCAAATATAGATTTTGTTGAAAATCTGTAGTACATGCTGAATGAATGTTAACTTAAACATGGTGAAATAATCGGTTTGTCAAAACGTTCTGAGAGTTTGCAAGAAAGTTCAGTTTGCGATCCTATCTATAATATTATTGGCTTTTGTTCAAAATTGAAATATTATTGAGTGGAATATGGAGTCATGGAATTTATGCTTCAATTCAGTTAGGTAAAGCATTTTATGACATAAAATTACAGTACATATTTTGTCTAGCGTGACAGGTGTCAAAAATATCTCAAAATTTTAGAAGGTATAATCTTTTTTATTTCTGGTATATATAATCAAGCTTATATCTCATAAAGTTTTTTGGATTTCTTTGTTGGAAGTATTGAACTATTTGACCCTGATCGTTAATCCGTTGAATTTACAAGAAGATAATCTCATTTTTAGCCTTAAAGAAGCTACATGAACCTTATTTCATTTGTTATGACCGGGGTTTCAATAGAAATTCTTGAATTTATTATTAGAAGTTCTTAAGTGTCAATTTGATTTTTTTTGGCATCTTGATTGTCGTTGATGCCCGAACCAGTGTAAAGGATCTTGTTGGAATGTATTCAGACAAATGTGGGCCACAGATAAATCACGTCGTTGTAGTTCAAGTTTTCAATTTTGCTTCGGGCAGACAATTGAGCAATATTAACAGTGCTTGAAAGGAACAGGGCACCCCCCTTATATGGCAAAAATCCTCTCGAAAATATAATACCAGCAACTGCACTAATCTGAACCACTACAGTGGAGTGAATGGTATCTGCTTGAATGATGGCAAGACAACGTAAACAAAAATGTAATGAAAGTTCATTTTATTGTCGCGGCGATTTTCATAATTTCTATTGTGTTGAAAGTCGGTCAGTTGGTGAATGAGGTTGGTGGTGTTAGTGGGTCTTATTTAAATTATTTTTGGTTTGTGTTTAAAATTTGGATATCTATCTGCCTTCATAAACTCAATTCATCCCTGATACTATCTTTGGTATTTTGCAGTGCTCCTACAAACGTTTGTGAAAACGTTCGATGGTAAAGTTGTTTTATAATTGTGTAAACAATTTGTTTTGTCGTGCTATGCTTCGTTTGCTTGTGTTAATAAAAGACAGATTTAGTATTCAAGCGATGAAATATCCAATATAAACAGAAAAATTACATAATCAAGTCCCAAACAGGAATGCAAATTCAACTTAAAATTGATTCGGTTCTGTCTAAGTCTGATGTCAGCCATATTTTTCGAAGTGTAGCAGACATATTACCACACTGCATGTAGCTACCAAAATATTGCTAACCTGGTATCATCAACCTGGATCATAGTAAATTTGGCAGAATTTTTCGCTGACTCCAAAGTATGCTAATTTATGCTAATTTTTTTTTTTCCAATGAAAATCCCGCAGTAGCAGATGCATGTATATATGCGTGTCTTTCACGTTTTGTTTCAATTTTAATCATATGTTGTATTATATTGTATATAAATATATTATCTCGCCATTACGTTATTTTATCTTCGTATTATATAATTAACAGAATTTCAAGTGCCAAATTCAAGGTAAGTTTGCTGAAATTCATTTGTAGCTTAAAGTATTACTGATCAGGCGCATTTTGAATGCTCAGTGATTCAAAATACGCAGCATTATAACCAGAACACTAATTGTCATTTGCTATGAGTGGCGCTTTCTATCTAATATGGGGTATTTCAAGTTAGCGCCATGTTAACCACATTAGAAAAATCATAATATATTTAATTCGGTTGGATGAGTATGAATCAGTTAATCACTAAAGTATCGCACTGTTTACTGTGTTTGTGATGCAGTCGGTCACCTGTAGCTCATGCTGGAACCGAATAGTTATTAGCAATAAATGCACCATCTTATGTATTTTTGAAATATCACAGATCGAGTCCAACCCGATCCTTGCCTGCGTTGTTGTTTTGTTCGAGTTAAATTTATTTACGGTAGATAGATTTAATTGGACTAAAATCATTCATGCGCTTTTGAAATTGCCAAGTATTCAAAAATGCTTAACGATTTGCCAACTTTGAATAATTCCACAAGTTGCTCTCAAATTTCTGATCAACTTGATATGCTAAATTTCAAATTGTTATTTTAAAATTCGAATTACTTATCGATATGTTTATTAATTGATAGGATAAGAAAGACTTGTCTCGATTCTCTTGAATTTAGGATCTAAAATGGAAAAGTTTGCAGTTGTATTTTCCTGTATTTTCTTTTCGTAATGTCTTGTGACTAGCTATGTAGGAGATTCTGATTAACTGTTCTTTTTAAATGTTACTGAAATCGAGGCTCATTAAGCTCAAATTGGTGCTGCGTTACTAACACTACTGAGTAGGAAAAAGATATATATTTTATTTCAGCCTGCATTATATTTTAACTATTTTATCCAGTTTATTGTCTTCATAGGATTGACTCTCAGTCGCTTGCCTGACTTCCATTTTTGATTATTATTTTAATTGTTGAGTTCATCATTATTATTAAACAGTATTTTTCTTACCTGCTTCGTCAATGTGCTATCAGTGTACAAATTTCTGCCTTTGTTGCTTAATTAGTTTTAATAAAAGTAGAGTAAATGTAGCAAGCATATTTTCAAATGCAATCACGGCATTCATGTTAGTACATCGAATCCTTTACCTGATTCTTAAACATCTTCTCAACTTTTACAGACATTTTTGAAATTGTTTGGTAATATTTTTTTTATCCAAAGAAAGTGTACTCACAATCTTGGTATATGTTATTTTTTTCTAACAATAGTCTCCAGTTCTCGAAAAAAATTTGAACTTTTCCAAGCACAGGAATATAGAATATGCCGGCTCCAAATATCCATATACAACAAAATGATCACGATTAAGATTAGTGTTGACTCCATTAATATTTTACACCTGACCTTAATTTGAGTATTGACTGCTGCACCTGCCCTGCATATTGCCCTTTATGCTGTATTCTTCTGTGCGCATGCAATGATTTTTTACATCTACCCCTGCAGATAATTTCTTAAGTATATCTCTTGCTAGATTTTGTTTTTGTCATATGTATGCTTTGTTTGTTTGCTGAATCGGGATTCTTTTCTGCATGGAAATTTTTTGAACTTTTAACAATTTTCCATTCTAAAAAATATGTATAGGGGTACTTGTAAAAAATCTTGTATTGTTGGAGAGAGAGGAAAATGACATGAACTTATGGAATGAATTGTCCCTGTTCTTGCGGGACAGGGTTGATATTTAAGGTCCGAACAAGATTTACCTTTTCCATCATTATAATGGTTATGTCACCAGGTCTCCTCCAGTGATACCTAGATTTTGACAAAAAGATTTCTTCTTATTGCTTTACTAACAGTGCGTATATATAAATAAACAAAATTCATGATAACTATTGTGGTAGGAATTCACGATGTTAAAAGGGATTTTCCTAGAGATATTACCGAATTCAGTGGCAAATCTGGATTAGATAGATAGGAGGTGGGGGTTTTGCGTTCTGTGCAGGTAATTGCTTTCTAATCGTCGCCATTGGATTTGAATGTGAAATGGCTCTGCCGCTATTTCACATTGTAAATTCTGGCTGTGTTTGTGGTTTTGTTTATTCCACTGTCAATTGTGACGTGGCATCACATTTTGCGTGTTATGGATTGTTTATTGAACGTTAGTCTGTTCTGGACCTCAGAATAACATATTTCTGCTTTTTATTGTCCGGTGGGTATTGGCTGCTCAGCTTGGCTCGTGTTATGGCGCCCTCACGCTTGCATACAACATAAATATCTGTCTGGTTTTAAACGATGTCATGAAAACACGCGTTCATTGTTTTTAATTTGAGTGATCAATATACTCCCGTCTGTATGTATGCGAGTACGTAGCAAACTGTCTACGGGGTTTCATTTGATAGACTTTACTTCGAATTTGTTTAAATTTCCTTCCTCAAACTGCCCGAATTGGCACATGCGTATGCGATTATACCTTGAATATTTTTTTTTCATCTATGACTTTAAATAAAGAGGTACGCAACACTTATATGTGACGAGCTATTGCCTGCTCAGATAATCTCGTACTGCACTGTTATCCTGTGCAATGAGTTGACACTAGGGATAAGGGATTGAACTTACAGGTGGACGAATATTCATGATTGAACGAGCGTAGAAGCGTCAGACTTCCAAAGATCTCGAGCAAGGAGGCGACTAAAATGATATGGAGTAGTGATGACTTATTAGCGATATGACGACTTATTAGCGATATGACGACATGATCTATTGGTGACCTTTAATTTGCGGCATTTTTTGATTCAGAATTGCCCTGACATGTTTTCCGCGTGTCGCCAGAGCCGATTAAAGAGAAACAATGAAGTGGCAATAGATTTCACCAACATGCAGGACAGATACTACTCGTTGCACTTTATTATTGTGGTATTGTTGCTGGTACTACAACTTATAGTAGCTCCTTATCAGCATACATGGCCGTTAGTTATTTTCTTTTATACGGTGCTTTCGGCCTTGCTTAGAAAGATTTTCAATAAAAAATTAACTTTTATATTAAATCTTCTTTCTAAGTTGCGCCTTAACTTGTATTTTGACTTCTTTCAGAATTCCGGTTAATTAATTTGTTTATTCCTCATTTATCGGCTTTAGGAATATACTTATCTTATTCTGATATAATCTTGCCGTAAGTTATAAGATATTACTGGCCATATCCGTTTGTTGTTGTTTTCAGTACAAACTTTCAGTAAACAACTGGTTTGTCAAAATATGTTTGCGCTGTTCACGGTTTTCATTCCCCATAGTATTTTGAACAATTTGTTAATAATCTGAAACATGTATTCTAGTGCTGCTAACGCACAATCCTGTTCACAAAATGAAACCTGTCGAGTTTGACTTTCGGGAAGTTGGGAATTTAAAATTAGTTTTCCCGTGAATTAGCGTATTCATAATTATCGCCATAGCCGGTCGTCAGATCTAATGCAGTAAAAGTTCATCTTGGAACGCTAGAGATCTTAGTCCAAGGTAAGGGTTGTACGTCGGTAGACGAGGTAAAACCGATATAAAACGAAACAATTACGTTAACCGTTTCCAATCTGTCTTTCAAGACTCTGTGATTAGAGTTGTATCAATCTCAAGTTTTTTTGAGAAAACCAATGGTATATTGTAGATAATTAAAAAAATCGTACCTATTGTATAAAATCCTGCTAAAAACCAACTACGGTACAAGCAGCGCTTGTGCTGCAAACGCATTCTAAGAATATGCACAAATACAAAAACCAGCGTCTTGCAGTCGCCCAGTATATTCGCGTTTTCTCGCTCCGGTCAGCCGCTTGCTACGACGTTATCAGCAGTGGGTTTGACTAAATATGCATTTTGTTTACTTTAAACGACAAGATTGTTTTGCTTATCAAATATACATGACATCATAATGTAAGCACAGGCCTGGATTTTGTACCCGAATTTCCAAAATATAAGAAGTTAAATGTATTTAATCTGTATAGCTAAATCAATGATTAGATACATATTTCAATTGTTAAACGAACAACAACATCATACACCAAGTTAAATGCATTTAATCAAAGCAAGTAAAAGAATATTTTTGTTTATCAAAATTCGCTCAGAGAAATGCTGAAGGAGAAATATCATACTTGAAAAGTTTCCTGGGACTACTGGAGTGCAAACAGCTACATGAAGGCAAGGCCGGAAGCTCCTAGAGGGAACCAACCAGCGGCCACTCAATAGCGAAGAGCTACTTAACGATGTTAGTACCAGCAACTGCACTCTAAGTCTAAAGGAAAACATCCCAAACGGAACTGCATCGCCATGGTAAGGTGCAGTGACTGGTATCTGCCCTGGACGATTGTAAACCCATCTACTACTTCTTTGATACCTTTTAGTCGCCTCTTCAGTCGTCGTCCGTACCCACAGGGCATATGATATACAGGAATGTGAACTAAGAAATATGACCTACCCTTGACACGATGCCCATTGACGCGAGTTTTAAAGCCATACAGATCAAAATGATCAAGAAAGCAGTGAGGCGGCAAGGAATTCCAAAGTTTTTTTCGTGCCAAATAAAATCCAACGCCAATCAGGATTTTTGTTTCATGATATTGATGATGCCAAATGTTTATGTCCAAATTCAGATAAAAGGACAATATTATTAAACATAAATTTATTACCATTATCGATGAGTTATTACTATTACATTTGAAATTGTTACATTAAATTTTTGATGTTCATATAATCCATCCATTGTTGTGTCCAAGTATCCAGTTTTACAATGATTTAATTGTTGTATTATTTTAGTTTAAAGATGGGAAAACAAGATTTAACAAATTGGATAAATAACCGATTCTATCAGACCTGGTATGGGAGCTTGTCATTTTCCATACCATTCCTGATCCAAAACCTTATACAATACTATATAATATCATACTTCAAGTACATTCAACATAAAACATGGGTTGCTGATGAAATTTTGTCGTAAATACATCCGCGATCCACGATCACAAAAAATACATTCACAGTATTAAAATTGGGTTATATCATTACTGATTTCCCTAAGAAATGTAATACTGTCCAGTCCCAACACAAAAAGTTGGGGAGCTTTTGGGACAATTCAATGTTAGTATTTTAACATCTAAACATGAGCCACTGATATGACCATGCCATGTTTGACATAGTTCATCTGTCAGTCTGTGGCCCAAAGCCTCAAGAAGGAAATGTTAACATTCAAAAAGTATAACATCAATTTTTTTGTTTTGTTTTGAATTAGCACAGGATTGAATGATTCAAGACATCAGTTATATATTCATACGATAACATATCTTCCCTATTCACGCTGTAAATAAGTTGCAGGCATCCCAAGAACTTACTTTTAAACAGTGCTCAAAGATTACTTTTCATTTTAGGTATATCATCATATTTCACTATATTACGATATTGCCATATTGCTGATTTCCCACAAATTACGGTTAACAACATTTCTTCATTATCAATTCTATTGCCTATAATCTGATCAGGACCAAAATAACCAACATAAAACCAATTCCAAAAATCTTTAGCCCATTCACAGTTGACAAAGAGGTGTAAACAGGATTCCTCAATATTGAAATCACACAAAATACATATTCCCGGTTCATCATCGAACCAGTATTTCATTTTGTCTGCTGTCGGTAGTTCGTTGTGGATCATTTTCCAGCAGAGCTCTTTATATTTATTGCTGACTCTAGGTTCCTAAATGTTTTTCCACCTTATTGGCTGTGAGAGATGCAATTTGTTTGGCACATAATTAACACGAGTTATAAGTTGTTCATCACTCTGATTAGACCTAATCCGTTTATCGATATCTTTGGTGGTTAATTCACCAGGAAGCACATATCGATCAATTTCATTTCTTACTTGACGCATTATTTGATTCTGGGCAAGAATTTCTTTCCAATTCATTGGGATGTGTCTCCATATGTTTCTAATTTCACTGCAACATTTTTTTGTGTGATAAGCGCCTGGAATGTGATAAAGCACTGCTTGATGTGAAGTATATTTTTTCAGTCAGCTCATCCGCATTCATGTGTATCATTTGTCCAAGTTTCAATTACAAATTACAAATTCAAGATTTGGTAATTTGGTTTCTAACGATAAAACTGGATTTAACCATACACTTTCTGACTTTATTTCGTCTGGAGTGATCGGAGGATTTCTCTGAAAATCTAATTCTTTGAATGTATTTATTATCACTGTATAAAACTTTGGTATATCGTTGTTTCTTGTGTTAAATACATTAAAATGGAGACATTCCATTTTCCCATTTGAAATAAAGGAGCAATACCTATTAACATAAAACCTAGCTCTTCTACTCCAAGGTTTTTGTTCCCCTTGGAGTAGTTTAATGATCCATTTCAATTGTATTGCTTTAATCTGGCTTCTTGAATTCGTCATTTTATTGCCACATTCACCTATTTCTCCACATATTACATTTTGTTTAATTAATTGTGGATTTGCATTCAATATAAATTTAAAAAGCATTTTGTTTAATTTTTTCATGAAGACATCCGGCATTACCTCAAAACCTACTAAGTACCACATTTTTGAAAGCATCAGGGTTTTTGTGAGCAAAATCCTCCCTATTATAGTTAGATTTCGGGATTTCCACATATTCATTACTGATTGTATTCCATTTAAAATTTTGTCCAGTTTTTATCCAATGAAGCTCCTATTTCCTACCCAAACACTTACAATTTTAATTTCATCTCTACACACTTTAATTCCTTCAAATTCTTCTCCTATATTCCAGTTAAGCGCACTTCCGCAAATAACAGTCGACATTTTGATTCATTTATTTTAGATCCATTGGCCTTCTCAAAACGCTTCATTCAGGCCAAAGTTTCCTTTATTGATGTCAAAGTACTTGCCGTTAGCGTTGTGTCATCTGCATATCCTTTATATACTTCTGTATCACCTGCACAATGTTTGAATACCACAATGTTCCTATAACATCTAATATTAGATGCCAGTAATTCGGCTGAAAATAAATATAAATATGGAGCTAATGGACATCCCTACCTTACGCCTCGAGTTAATATAAATGCTTGTGATAAATATCCATTTGTTAAAATTTTAGATCTGGTGCTGGTATATAATGTTTTAATCCACCTCACGAAATATTTCCCAAAACCTAATTTTCTTAGTATTTTAAACAGCAATCCTCGATCATCTGATTCGTAGCCTTTTCTTGATCTATAGAAAAAACTGCCAAGGTTAAGTTACATTAGTTAGCCCAGAATATATTATCTCCTAGAATGAGTAAATTTTCATGCAATATTCTATTTGGCACAAAACCAGTTTGGTCAGGCGAAATTAAATTAGCTAATATATTTTTTAGTATATTCGCTATTACTTTAGCTATTAACATATATTCAAAATTTAAAAGAGTAATTGGACGCCAATTTTGTATCTCATTCCTCACTCCAGTTTTATGAAATAAATTTAGGACTCCTAAGATTGAGTCTTGAGACATTTCCCCTAGTTTATGATAACTTCTATATAACATAAGTAGAATAGGTAGAGTAATTTCCAAAATTTTGAATAAAAGTCTTTTGTTAGTCCATCTATACCAGGTGATATATTTTTTTTCATGTCATTGTATGCCTGATCTAATTCTTCCAAGGTAATTTCTTGTTCAAGTTGCCTTTGTTGATCATTCCGAATCCTTTTGCCAAAATTACTAATAAGCTCATCTTGTAAAACCCCATCTAAATCACTTCTCTTTCTGTATAGAAGTTGGAAATATAAAATTTGAACATTTTGAATTTCTTTTAACGAATATACTAATTACCATCCTCCTTTTTCAACTCGCAAAACATGCGTGATTTTTCCCTTGTTTTTTCAAGATTTAAAAAATATTTTGTGGATTTTTCTCCTTCTTCAAACCATTTTATCCGCGACCGAACTATGGCCCCCTTCGTTTTACTAATTTAATATTCTTTCATTTATATTATTCTTGATTTCCTAATTCTTTGACCTTTTATGCTATATCTTCATCTTCTACGTATCTTAACATTTCTTTATGTAGTTCAGATTATTTTGTCTCCAAGCATCTATTAAATTCCATTTTTGTGCTACATTTACTAGTTTTTTGTACTGCCATCCTCTTTATTGTGAAGGTATTTGTCTATTTTGTCAACCACGCAATTGAAATCACCACGCATGATAATACTATATGGTTCAATTCCCATTTTATGCACTATGCTTTCTAATTTATCATCTATCGACTCATAAAAAATAATTCTTTCCCTATTACTATTTGGCGCATATAAATTCACCAATATAAAATGTGTTTCCGATGACTTCCACCATATTATTATAAATCGGCCATTTTCATCTATTTCAATTTGTTTGAAATGAGTATCCATTTTACTGGAAAATAGAATTGTCACTCCTGAAGAAAAATTGGAATATGTGGTCCAAAGTGCATCTCTACCCCATTCTTTTGTCCACAATTCTGATTCCAAATTATTTGCACAATGAGTTTCTTATAGAAATGTTATGTCAATATTTTTTGCCCTAATAAAATCCAAAATTGTTTTTCTTTTTGCATGTTGCCTCATGCCATTAACATTATATGTCATTAGTGAGACTATTGAATTATCCATAATGCACTACCGTACTTTGACCCCCAAAAATAAAAAAAACTGAAAAGCAAAGGAATAAGTAAGTAAAAGGTAAGAGTTCTCACAGTTGAGAGCCACTACTCTGTTCTTGTGACATATCGGTTATTTTCAATATCTGGGCTTTTGAGCTCTTGGAAGTTACTGAATCCTTTTGAAGAGTTTCTCCTGCATTTTGTCATGTAATGACAGATGTTTCAGCATCCGTCGTACTTATCTGTGGTACTGTTGAATCTTCCAAATTATGCCAAATATTTGATTCTGGAGTTGGCTCAAGCTCTACTTTATTGGAATCTGGAGAGCTTGTCATTTGTGGTAATGGCTGGGAAATCGATATTTGATGTGAAGTATCTGCTATATCCATATCTTCAATATTATTTGGAGGCTCGGACGAGTATCCTTCTATATCATCTGGTGAATTATCTTCAACCACCTCTAGGAACCAAATCGTCATCCCGTTTATGTTTATTTTCCCTTAGATTAACTATGGAGCATATTTCCTGGAGCACTTTCTTAGCCCCTTCATTCTTTAAATGGCGCATATCTACTTTGTAGTATGAATCCATGTATCGATTTTCTGAAAAACATTCAGGCCTTGGAATGTAAATAGCATGTTTAGCCCATGCTTCGCCTTGTATTTCATTATTCAATCGATCACATCCAGATTTTTCTCTACTTCTACCACCTACCGGCACAATCCCACATACATATACGGTTTCAGTCTTCAATTTTGCTTGGTTAATAATCATTCCTATATTTCTTTTGGTTTTTGGATAGCTGAAAGGTGATATTTCATTCATTTGTTCTTGTGTAGATTACCACTTTATCAAATTTTTTATTATTTTTACGAAGGACAGCGCCTACTGTTACAAATCTCCCTCCTTGAACATGAACCATGGCCACCTTTTTTTCTGTCTATGATGTTATAAAATCTTTTGACCTGCGAATCCCCAATTTATAAAATATTTCTCTGTTCTGACTGCTCAGTCACTGCGAAGCCGTCTTTTCCCTCAGTTGATACTGGTTCTATACTTCATCCCAATGTTCTTGCTCTAACTTTTACACTTGAAGTAATAATTTCTTTCTTTTGGGTTCAAAAGTTTTTTCTGTATGTGCCACTTCTGTTTCAACATGTTCTGTATTCTTTTGTTTTTTGTTTCAGTGTTTTTTTGTATATTCGTTTGTTTTCGTAGTTCTTCTTGTATTTCAGCTACTACTGCTTCTCTCTCTCTGATAGTTTCTTTTACAGTTGTATTCTGTCCACTAACATGAGTCTCATTGCTTGATGTTGTTGGTGTGACTTTGGATACTTTCTCCGCTAAACTTTCATTTTGAGTTTCTTCTCTTCTTTTTCTTAAACAATCTTTTTCAAGATGTGGCTTTCCTTCACCTCCGCAGTATCGACATTTTATTCGCCGTGGGCAATTTTCTACATTGTGGTCTATTGAATGGCAAATATAACACCCTTGAATGTATTGCTTTAGGTTTCTAGGTCTTGCCGGATAATCCACATGAACTTCTTCACCAGTGTATGAAGATGGAAGCCTAATTATTGGAGGAATTTCGTGTTCAAGAGTCATTTTGCATCTTCTTGAACCATTTGCTATCCCGTCATCGTCTGTGGGTCTTTTGAGTTTCTGATTTTTTCAAACTGTATTTATCGCTGTGAGAATTCAAAGGCAACTTTGGACAAGTTTTTGACCAACTTTCAAATATTATCAAGTCTTAATGTCAAGACTTTCAAGCAACGTAGAACTTCTTTGTTTACATTTCACAGGTTTGCAACATATGAGTATCACAATGCACAAGTGAAGTGCGAATTGTTTTGTAATAATAAAAATTAGCTTAACACTATTCGTGTTTCATTATTTTTTATTGTGAATGCGTGTTTGCATGGGTAGGGTGGACTCACATTGTGTTCTAAACTATTTCAAGTTCTATCCGCTTTCCCGTTCTTCTCATTCCTTGTTTGTGTATAGTAAATAGGACCGTAGAAATGGGGGGCGCAAATCATGTGGAGATTGGTAGTTCCGGGCTAGGTTGGAATGCTTCCTCCCAGTTCACACACAAACATTATGCTTTGGACGATATCTTGATAATAATAGTTAGTTAGAGTGTAACATCGGTGTATTCTGAACCATGGGAAGGAGAGAGAGAGAGACTAAAGGTCAAGTCGTATTATGACATCATAATAGGCGCCACTGACAAACAATTTTTGACTTGAAAATACCGTAGTTATTGTGTATTAGCCTACTAATAAAACCTGTCAAAACGTTTGTACGAAAGGTATTTCCTAAAAGAGAATAAATAAGTGTCATATCCTAGGCGGCCAGAATCGTGTCAAATTCCCTACGGTTTAAAGCCCTTTAATGATCATTTTGAGATTTTTTCAGTCTGCGAAAAAGCATTGCACCTTGCATCCCTCCTAAATACTCTAGGCTAGAGGTCTGGCAACACCTTTCATTGGAATTTAGGATTTAAATTTAATTTGGATTTTTTATGAAGCTCTGCCGCCGAAAGTCTTGTTTTTACTGCGAGTTACGTGCAACGGACTCATCATCAAATTATGGAAGAAAAAAGCAGCAGTGAGGTCAATAAATTTGGACAGAATCGTAACATTCAACTGTAGAATATGCACACTTGAAAGACTGAAAGTGGCTCATCATTGAGTATTACCAATAAATTACTTTATAAATTATCTTGTGTTGTTCCTGTTAAGAAATGAACATTTGGACAAATTTTTGTCACACCTCCCAACTGTATGTCTCGACCTGGGCAGTTTAACTCGATGATTTAACTTGCTTTGAAGCACAATTGCTTCGGATCAGTCATGAATCGATCGTGAGAACAAAAACTTACAAAACAGAAGTGAAACTTTCACAGTTAACTTACCGGAAAAGTGCAACCAAAATATTTTCGATTGTGGCCACATTTTTCTGCCCTAGAGATCAAGGATAAAAATATCTTACAGTTTGTTAATATCATTTTTGATGAATTCGTAGCTCTAGAATTCCTCATTGCGATAGCTGAGACAAATTTTAATGATAAAATATGGCATTTGCCGTTTATATAAAGTTAACGATGCGATTCGAAAAACTTATCCGAATCAGATTCAAGTTCCAAATAATTCGGTTTTAACCCAGCCTTATGTGAACAACGGCACAAATACCGTATGATTTGCTGGGCTACAACTCCAATCTATAATATACCCTTATCCAATCACAAGATTAACGTCGGTCAAGGGTCAAGAACTTTTCATACGGTGTCACGCAGTGATCATTTCTTGACCCCACTTTGTTCTTGAATATATATATAATAAGTTAAATAATACAAGCGCAAATAAAAATCAATAAAAACGACTTAGAAAAAATAACAATTTGAAGGTTTAATGTGGCATTTGGAGCAAAGTGTTTGAGAAGCTCATTCAATTGCCTCTTATAAAAGCAATACCAATTCGTTGCTACAACCACATTGCTTTTCTTGCAATTGCAATTTTCTCCTACACTAGAAATAAAACATTTTGTGCTTTCCCCGAACACACGGGTCGTTTCAAATGCTAAATGCTCAAAAAGGTATCGGTCCATTATTAAACAGTACTTCTGTCGCTTACGGCTTTACAATTGAGACTCCACGACGCAGAAGCAATTCTGGAATTTGTCTTACTTGAGATGTCATAATGGTCGAATACTGCAAAAATGGACATCAAATTTTTAAACTTTTTCGCTGTGATCAGTAAACATTTCTGGATCAAGCTGCAGCTTATTTTCTTTAGACTGTCACTTGAATAATATCAACAATTTGAACAAAAAAATCGAAAATGTAACAAAATAAACCAAACGAAATTGTATGAAAGAGGACTTTTTTCGAACAATCGTACAAAAGAATATTTATAAACCAATTGCTTATCCAAGTACCCCTATTTTGAACTTCCAGATTTTTCTTGGTACATTGTGATGGTGTAGTGATTATTATTTTGTCGTTGTAAATCAGATCCTTCTGGTAAATCCGGCAGTATGAGCTTCTTTACTATTCTGTTGTCCTATGATCGGAGGTCTTGTTCCAAAAATCTTGTTTTACAACCCGAAAAACACTAACCAAAAAGATTCCTTTAGGTCAAAAAATATTGTTAAGTGAGTCACTGATGTATCGCACCTCGGATTGATGCGTGGTCCATCTGTAGCTTGCGCTTACATGTGAAGTTGTCTTACCGTTTCCTTGCATTACGTTTCGGCTAACAAAATAAAAGCGGCAATACATGCCTGTATTGCTTTGCTTTAATCGTATTCACGTGCCTACAAAGCGCAAATGCACGTACCGAAACGAGCACTCTTCGTTAGCATGCATAGCAAACCGTTCTGTTTCATTGGAAAATGTAAGTAAATGCGAAGGTAAAATGAAATAAACCTAGAAAATACAATTGCCCCGACAACGCGGAAATTTTAATGAACTCTACACGCAAGATTTTTCGAGATCTACTCCATTTAATTGGAAGGCCACGTTTCATTTTTTGACTGGCCTGCCAACTATTGAATATACATGCATATGAAACAGCATCTCCAACACGAACCGCAGCGGTTAGAAGACGCAGTAAGTTTCCTTTACGAAAGCGATTGTTTGATTTTGCGTTGTTTTTGGGTCAGTCACAAGAATTGAACGGTTGACAGATACCTTGATGATTGGTCCATCGGCGCCTACCGCGGAAATGATAAATTATGATTTGGCCTTGGTGCAGTTTATTCATTTTGCGATTCATTCTGCGAATTCGGGAATTTTCACCCTAACATGAAATCTAGAAAGTCCAGTGTAAGCATAACTGAGGATTTTTTTGCCTCCGAAACGCATTACAATTACCAACTTTTCACTCATTAGCAAAAATTAAGTTATTTTTTGAATTAGAATATAGAATTGTCATGAAAAAGTGAATGAACATGGTTAAATTATTTCATTAAAAAATACGAAGCTAGAATAACTAACGAGCTTATGGAATAGTAATGTTGCAAAATATAGTTGGACTGAAGAAGCAAATGTGGGCGATTAGATAAAAATTGCAGTTTCAATCAAAGTGCTAAACACTTGAAGAGAAAACATACAATAAGACTTGCTTATGAAAAATTTAGCTTCATGCAAGGCCGTAAGTAACGGACGACCACGAACGAACCTGTAGAGTACACCATGGGAAAAGTTTAGTAAATTTACCTTTCACTTGCAATAATTGTATGTTTCCAATGTTCAAAACCGCCTTTTTTATGAGATTCATGCCTGTCAAGTATGGACTGTTGATGAACCACTTTTTACTTTTGGCAATTTTATTTCAATATGGTGGATAAAGTAGTGACTGACCTGGGCGATAGAAAGCCCGTCCAAAAATATTTTTTTGTTATTTTATCCATTTTTCGCCACATGGAAAGTAAATATCTTCGAGCTGTTCTAAACCGTACATGTACAGGGAGGGCATAAAGCTGCGCCTATACGTTAAAAAGACCCCAGTCATGTGGGTCCACAGCCTCTTAAACATGCCCATCTAATGAAAACTAAAAGCAAAGGATGTGTTTGAGCAGGTAGTAGTTTTTGAAATGGTTAAGGCGTGATTTCACAACACACTATCCTTTCGATTTTCGTTAGGAATGGATGATTTAAATTACCAAATTAATGACGCCATATTGTGCATCGTAGTTATATATTTTTTACTTTACTGCAGAATAAGTCACAGCTTACGAAAAACTTGTCGAAGGCGCGACATTTTTCACAGATATATTAGTTTTCAGTTCAAAAAATATAAAAAATTGAGTTGAGATATACTTTCAAGTTGTATATGTTGTAATAGAGACGCACGTTTAATCGAAATATGACGTGCAACAGATGTGTGTCGTAAATTTTCGCAATTTCTGGTATTTCAATTCAGTTTATGTTTTGAGTTAGGCTTGCACATCCATGCAATGCGTATTTACGAGCAAATGCTCCAACCAATTCAAAGAAATTATACACTTAATTAAATTATGGGAATAAATGTCTACGTTTTCATTACTTGACAACTTATGGACTAAGAATTGATGGATTTTTCAAAGCCACTTTGGGTGATATAGAATGCTATTCTAGTTCAGAGGATGGACTTCAGTGTCGTCGATTAAAATCTTCAATCTGGTTTTCAGAATATTCTTTGTTAAAGATTTCTTCGTTTTTTCATTATAATTATCAATATATATTGGTGAATAAAACTGTTTGATTAAAGTGATAAGTAAATAAATTGTTTAGCATTGTGCGAAAAGGTCTACAGATCCCAAAACGCCAACGATTATCTTAGTTCACTCTCTGATTATAATTTTTATAATTATCGGTCTGTTACGACGTCATATCTGGTAAATATAAAGTTGCAATAATGTCAACATGACTTTTCGGAATCGGTAAAAACCTGGAAAATAAAAAGTATACACTTTCACCAAAAATGCGTGCAAACCTTATTTTAGTGAATAATACACTCTGATCCGACGGTAGGCGTATGTCGTTGTAGGTTGGCCGTACTGTCTGCCGAAAACACAGAACGAAACTCCATACTTATAGCTCACGAAGAACCCGTGTCTTTGATCAAACCAAAAGTGAAGAAAATAGACTGATTCAAAATTTCAAACCGAAATGGCAAGTGACAAGCCTGTGCATGCAATTGTATATTTTTATACAGTGTTCCACTATGCTATCAGGATTTTAAAAATAGAATTTGATATTTTGGATTTGATTTAAGTGTTAAGGAATAATTCTGGAATAGTGACGTATTCTGAATTGCCCACCCCTATGCATATCCCTATTTTCATATTTTGTTGTATAAGTGGGATTGGAGTCAGCAACACAACGCTTTTCCCAAATTATATTACCAATTCACATGTATAAAATAAATTTAAAATATCCTTCATGTTCCAATTTATCTCCAGTTAGCAAAGTATTATGCAACATTTTTCATCTTAAAACTTTATTTCTATTTGTAATATGATTATGAGTGGGTACTTTTATGATCACAAGTGCAATCAAGTTAATCTTTTGAATCATTTGCTACCGGCCTTTGTACTGACAGTGTATCTGTTCTATGATACAACTATCCGCGAAGGGCAATCAATTTATCTGATGTAAGAATTGAATCGTGATTTGCCTTGCTACTTCAGGTGGCCAGTGGGGCTTCACCCTCTCCCCCAGTTTCTGGTAATTTCTAAAAAGTGGCCCCTACCCAAGATTTTGGGCTACAGTCACTCTTCCTCCAAATTTTGGAATTTTACTCAAAAATATATTCAAAATAGGCGAAATAAACGAGAACCTGGGGCGCGCTATCACATTTAATAACAAAATCTAATTGTTTTAGGTCCCAGAATGCTTGTTCTGCAACGAGAAGGTAAAAAATGGATCTTTTTAAGCCCAAGGGGGACCTCTATTTTTAAGTTCTTAGTAATCGATGCCGAGAACACAATTAAGATTATAATATCTGATGTCTCAAAAGAATTAGCGATTCTTGACAATCTTCGATAGGATCGCCTTGATATAGTTGCAAGTAGTGTCCAAGTTTTGCACCTCTCTTCCCCCCAAAAACAATTATCTGGCTGCGCATATGACTTGGAAATTGAAAGTCAGGAACTCAAATGTTTGTTAGGTTTAGACACCATTCGCAACTCGTATATTTTTGACCTGATTTGACTTAGGGACTCGTAGTGCAGTGACAGTAACTTGTCCCAATAAGTCTGCTTACGAAGTCGTACTTTGAGCAAACTAATTTTGAAAACAATTCGATATGAAATGGATGGAATGTCAACCTTGGTGAATTTGCAAACATTGTTTTCAACTTGGAAAATATAATTGATTTCAGCTAATTTCTACCGGCCCAATTCTTCGATATTCGATAGAAGTAATAACCTTATAGCTCTAAGATGAACTCACTTTCTTGCAGCACGCTTTCGTCAGTGTGTTCTTGTTTGCTCCAGTATCTGCAACCACGACCGAGAAGTTTCTCTCCTATTTGCATTCTGAATCGGTGTTTCTCCATCGACGCGGGGAGGCTTCGTCATTTTGTCTTCATTTTGTAGCATGGCGAGGAAATGGTTAGAATCGCGAATTATGTAAGGACCAGATGGCTAGTTATGTAACTACCAAGTTTATGTGGCGAGCGGAGACACAAGTCAGACGATTTTTGCGAAGATCTCTTTTCAAAAATACCACGCATCGAAGTGCCGCGAGAGCCACCACGGTTATAGAAACTAACAAAGACGAGGTAAGTTATGCTTCTGGACTATACTCTGTGATTCAAACAACCTATACAAAAAAGAATATATGGATAGCTTATATGTTTCAAATGCTGTATTATCAGCATTGAATACAACGGTTATTCTGTTTGATGATTTGAGATCTATAAATAGACTATCGCGGTTACGATATGGTGTTCTTGCTTGGCAAGACGGCCAGAATCGTCTCGGTACCACGTGTGGTAGTTGGTATTATTAAAATGCATTGCAATATTATAAAAAATGGATTATTTAAAATGTATATTCAATTTAAAATTACTAACTTATGCTGCTACTGAATGAAAAAAGTACAACTTATATGCAGTACTGAGCTTATGCCAAAACTGAAAAAAATAGTAGTAAATAACCATATATATTTTGAACTGTTTCGTGAATTACCTTTTTTTATTCACAAATTATAGCAATCGTTTGAAAGGCCTGTTTTTCGACATGAAATTTTTTTTTTATATAACAGTGTTTTGGATTTATTGTCAAATTTTATAATGGTAAAATTACTTCAAACAGTGTTTCGCTGATACTCTGAAATGTGATACAGTATACATATTTGTACCGGCTTCTAATCAAAATTGGTGAAAACTGATTCCAATATTTGAGATGCTATAAAGCATAATCTGTATGGGGTGCCAGGTTAGCTCAATCGACGCAACCAAATACGCTTCGAGCTACGCATGATGCAGGTTTGAATCCCGTGAGGAACAATGAATATATGCGGGAGGTCTGCTGGACGCCTCGCCGGTGCACGGTAGTCCACGTAAGTGCTGCTTATGGCTTCCTCCACCAACCAGGTCCATGCACAGGAAAAACGAGGAATACGATATTCCAAAAATCTTCACCCCGATTCGGAACTGGTATCTATCCTATCTCGAATATTGGAATAGCTCTGAAGAACTGTTAAAATGTTATTTATTCTATTTGTATAATATGTATATCTTTTAAACAATCAGTTTTTACTAATTTTGACTAAAAACTGGTACAAATATGTACACTGTATCACATTTCAGAGTTATTAGGGAACGTAAAAGTAATATTGAAGTTTAGTATTGACTGAAAATATTAAGTATTAAGTGAAGTACAATAGTTGCTTTTCCTTTTTTTTTTTTTTGACCTCGCTTGGAGCGAATTTTCAATTAAATATTTATATATTAATATAAATAATATTAATATATATATCGGGCAATTTTAAATTTGGATTTTTTGAATAGAGTTCCTAGCTCTAAGTATTTAAAGTTTGCAACTTATAGGTCAAGTTTTTAAAGGCTGCAATACTTGTGAAGTTGAAGTTGATGTGGTATGTTGCAAGTAACAATGCAATGCTAGGCGTCATGTCACAACTTGTAGAATTGTAGTTAATGCCATACAAGTGCAAATCTATGCAACAAAACAAGTATTCTTTGCTGAATTGCATTCAGCTGTTTTAGAAAACATAAAAACACAAAAATACATTTTAAATTGTTGTGTTAACGTAAAACGCAAGGTTGACCATTAATCTTTATACCTTCCCCAAATTGTTTTTAGAATCGCAAATTTTTTATCTTCGCCGAGTTTTCCTTCTCTTTATTCTGCAATCCCAATAGATTGCAGCATTTCAGATTTTTATTCAGGATAGGAATATTCAGTTTTAATTTTGATTGTATTCAGGGATATGGTAATAAGCTTCACTAGACTTTGAATTTTGTTACAATTTTTTGCAGATTTACACTTTTGATGAACCAAAAACATCCAAAAGACGATTGCCAGAAAATGTACAGCCATTTTCAAACTTTTTGAGTGACAAATTTGGACGAAATCACACTTATCTTCGAATATCATTGACAGAAAAATGCAATCTCAGATGTAAGTATTGTATTTTCAATTATTGTCCTCATCGTTTTGTTGTAATTTGGAGATGGGCTGATTCAATATATGTTCAGTTAAACGGTCTCTCACTGGCGGTCAATGCTTGGAACATCTGTGTTTGATGATTCAGAAAATCAAGAGGTATATGGTTGAACCTTGCCCAGGGCAGATACCATTCGCTACACTTTATTAGAGTGGTACAGTTCTGTTTGATATTTTTTGTTTAGAAATGTGCTTGTCTCACAATACAACCAGTATCTGATTCTCCACTTGTAAACAAGTTGTAATGAGCTTGTTTGAAAATGTGGTCAAGATTTTACTTCTTGTTTTTTCAGCATGTTGCACTGTTCCCTAAAACCTATGTAACATAGTCATGCATGAATACATTTTCATATACTGGTACACACTATCCTATTTTGTTCCATGCAAATGTAACAACAAGTTTAAAGTTATTCCTTTACATTCCATTTTGAAATTTTTTTTTTGAATTGCCCTCCAGGTACCTATTGTATGCCAGAAGAAGGTGTGGAACTCACTCCCAAGGACCATTTGTTATCAACGGATGAAGTTATTTATCTTGCTAAGTTATTCATTAGAAATGGAGTGACAAAGATTAGATTCACAGGAGGAGAACCCCTCGTTCGACCTGATATTTGTGAAATTTTGTGTAAGTTACCTCTCTTGTTAAAATAGTATGAACCAGCGTGTTGAATTGTTTCCTCATTCGAGACAGCAAGCTTAATATGCAGTAATATATCCACCTCATGGAGTAAGTTGAGATGCTGTTCATCTGCAACCTGAATATCTCTTTGTTTTATATACAAATTCAAAGTATTGCTATTAGTGAATAGTATTCATATTTTTTGTCTCCTCCATCTCAATGGTTATCCCCCTCCTGGAGCGGATCACCCTGACCAAGGCCCTGTCATGGGAGCCGCTTATAGACTGACAGGGTTAAGAGTTGTTGGAAAAATGTGATCTTGCCGTTACAGCTTGGCCTACCCAAGTTACTACACCCTAGGTTGAGTGGTGGAGATGGATTAACCTGACTTGAACCTAAGATTTTCAACATGCGATGGCAACATGATAACCGCGTTATTTTATAAATAGTCAGTCTTTGCAATATGCATTATTTTTTCTTTCAGCGGAATTAAATAGATTGAGGTCAGGTGATGATCCTGCGTATCAACATTTCAATACAATGGGAATAACAACAAATGGGATAGTTCTCGCAAAAAAACTACCTGCATTGCTGGAGGCTGGGTTAGATAGTGTTAATATAAGTCTGGATACATTGGTTTCTGAAAAATTTAGCTTTATAACACGTAGGAACGGTTGGAATCATGTTGCCAAGAGCATATATCAAGCAGTCGACAGCAATTTGGAATCTGTCAAGGTAAGATAGACCCACAAATTTTATTGTTTAATTCAATATTATGATTACATTGTAAAGATGTTCTTCCCGAATACGCAAGTATTTTCAGAATTGAAATTATTGATATTTCTCACTTGTTTCATTTTTATGTAAAATGCAATGAAATCGTGATTCTGCTGCATGATTAGACAATAAAGCAAAAAGTAGTAACTCTCATTGCCTGGAGTTAGAAAATAATTTTATAAACTCTCATTTCTTATGATCGTAATGATTTTATCATGTAAATCAGAGTCATCAAACCTGTAACCCCCAAACCACATTAAGAAAAGTTTAGAGTGACCCGCACGATATAATATGTGATTGTTTAGTAAATTAAATTGCCTGCCTTTCCGACTGTCAAATATTCACATATTGACCTTTTATTTATTATTCATGCATAATCATTGATTATTCCATATTTTTCAGATTAATTGTGTTGTCATGCGTGGATTGAATGATGATGAGATTTGTGATTTTGTAGCCTTGACCCAAGATCTTCCGGTTGATGTCAGATTTATTGAGTACATGCCATTTGATGGTAAATAATTTAATTTTGTAGAAAAACTAAAATCATTTTCGCATAGAAATGGTGCCAATATTATATTATCATCGCTTGGTCCCAGGGTTGAAAAAGCTACCAAAGGATATTGTCCGACTTTATACATACTCAACATTTTGGGTAATTTGATGATACTAGTAATAGATGAAAAATTGATAGTTTGTTTCTTCTGTTGGATTGTTTGATACAATAATTATCAAGCCTTATTTGGTTCTGGTATATTATTTTTGTTTATCTATCATGGGCCTATGATGAATTTTGTCACACTGTTGCACCGCACCGTCTTTTCTTGTTTTGACATAAAGAAATATGTGAGAGTATTCACAATGTTGAAAATTTGTGTGTTTCCCTTGTATTTCCCTTAACAATGAAACTGAAAACACATTTGTCTTTCATGAGCAAAGTTGATAGTGAAGTTTTTATATTTAACACAATGAATTGTGATTGCAATCAGTATCCATTGCTGTTTCAAAACATGATAAAACAGCATACTTGCATGTACAAGTCATTTTTGCACTCCTGACAGTCTAAAGATTTCAGGGATATCGTTAAAATACCAGCTACTGTATATAAAGTGGGTGGTCGGTTAGCTTAATCGGTGAAGGCATTAGAAAAGCGCTTTGAGCTGCAAATGCTAACGTCCCGGGTTTGAATCCTGTGCAGGATGATAAGGAGAGTACTGTTGGACACCTGTCCTGTGCAGGATTAATTCAGCCCGGACTAAAAAAATCTCATTAATAAAAAATGAATTCTTGTTGAAAAGAAAACGAAAGCAAGTGGCGAAATAATTGTCATGATTTCTCAATAATGTAACTGTGTTCTATTTTTAACCTATCTTATTTGCTTATTCATTCATGACTTCTACCTTGATTATGCCGAGTCATGCCTTAGACTACTCTTTATTCATCTTTATTCTATAATTTTTTATCTGGCCAGTATGTTTACGTTTTGTGCTTGAACATAATGTAGCTAAAAATAAACTAAAATCTTGCCGGACATTTCGTGTCGTAATACAGTAGTTATTTTTTTTCTTGGAATGTATCAATATCTTTGTTTTCTCTGCAGTTCTGAAATTACTAATTTTTTTTTCAATGAAACAAATGGTGACGTTGTTTCATACTATCTTGGTTTTAATAACTATTTTTTAAATATTCTTGTAATTGTAATATTCTTAATGTCCTATTTTGCAACAAGACATGACATAGTATAATTATGGCCTTGTAAATTTTCACATATACAATGCTTTGATATTGAAAGTTTGATGTTTTGCAATAAGCTGAAAAAGTTTAGTAGTAAATATTGAAAGCGAATCTACATACGAAGCTCCATATTTCAACTTTATAAATTCAGAGATTCAGAGGCATCATTTAGTGAACTGTAAAACCTTCCTTGTTCACTTCTGTTTTTGGATCCGTATGTCGCTGTTGACACAAGAATGCTCAATGAGATAGTATCAAAGCCAAGAACAAAAATAACATGATCTCTTTCCACAAAATTACACGTATATTTGTTAGCTTTCGTTAGATCATAGCCTAACTCCTTCAGACAAAATAAGATATGACTTATAAAATAATTTATATCACAGTTTTGTGGAAAGAGATCATGCTATTTCTGTTCTTTTATAAATGTTAAGCTACTTTTCAACAAAATATGGATTGAGTGACTCATGTCCTATTTAAATGTACAATTAAACCAGTAGATTAACAAGAGAGAAAAATTGGAATTTAACCAGGATCTGCTCAACATGGTATTAATAGCCTGCATAATACAATAGTTTCAAATTAAGGCACGATTTTACTATAAATAACAACTTAATAATATTAGGTATAATTATCTCCTTTGATATTTTTCGGCATACTATTTATTGATCTATGTTAAATGGGTCCATTTGATTGTGATATGCAAGCACACACATTTGACAACTTGAATATACCTTGCAACAACATTGCATTATTGATAAAAAGTTTGTCAAAAACTTGTTTTCTTCATCCATCCAATACTTTCATGTCCATTTCTTCGGATGAACAAAAAGGCATTAGGGCTGTTTCATGTCGGTGTTGGTGATTATGAAGCTTTTTGTAAATATTTATTGTTGCCAGAAGTATTTCTCTGGGTGTCAGAATTACAAAGTAGTTGACATTCCGCCGATGCAAATGGGTTAGAATAGATGAAAAACTTGTCTCATATGCAGATTTTGACTGTTTATTGTTTATTATTTACATCAAAATACCATTCTGGTTGAAATCGTCTGCTATACAGATAGCATTATGAATTGGTATATACAAGCTAGTCTGATAACATTTCTCTATTACCTATCACCCATAGGTGAATTACACCCTTGAGCCATGTTTGGCAATAACACAATGCAACCTGGTTAACCACATTGTCGAGTAGTTGTAACACCGGAAAGTGGTAATATAAATTTGTTGAAATTCTTCCTGGAATTTGGCTAAAAAAGACTCTACTTTTCTTAGTTTGTCACGTAGGCAGTGAAACATGATTTGTTTGGGATCGTTTGCTATCTATTTCATGTTTTGTATTAAACTGAGTTTATGTTTAACAAAGTAAAATTGGTTGTTTAGAATTTCAATAGTAAGTTCTTCAATATCTGAATTTATAAGTTATTTGACCTCAAAAATATCCATGTCCTAAGATACCCAAAAAGACAGAAAGGATGTAAATTTTCCTAATACCCCTAAAAAATTTTGATTCTTCCACACTTAATTCCACTATCTACGGAATTTGTACGGTTTCGTTTATAAAGCTTATAATTAATAATTTTAGTAAATGATGGCTATCCATTTATCATAAATTTTTGTGTTTTTATCTCGATCACACAGACACCACTCTGATCAAAAAATTGAATACTAATAGACTGAAAGACTGTCAATTTTTCAATGAATCCTATTCCCGAAATTTATGATTGTGCTAACAAACAAGCCAAATATGAATTGGCGATTGCACGAATTCTAAGTAAGCAGCCAGTATGGTTAGAACGAATATTTTTTTAACAGGAAACAAGTGGAATCAGAAGAAAATGTTGCCTTACAATGAAATGTTGTCACATATTCATCAGAAATGGCCAGACTTGGAAAAGATTCAAGATGATGCAAACGACACCTCTAAGGTTAATTTAAATATATTATTTACATACGTTACTAATTCTTGATACAGTTATTCCAATACAATCCACTACTACTCTTGTGCTGAATGTTATCGTAAAACAGAGATTTTTGAGAGATTTAGAAATGGGATTTAAAAACATAATTTAAATTTTTTGTTCAGGCATATAAAGTCCCCGGTTTCAAAGGTCAAATAGGTTTTATTACTTCAATGTCAGATAATTTTTGTGGAACTTGTAACAGACTGCGGATCACTGCGGATGGAAATTTAAAGGTGTGTTTATTAAATTGCAAATGTAGAGCTTGTGAATGACTCTTTTTTTTTACAATGTAATTGCTTGAAAATTGTGCAGCAGTTGAGTAAGTTATTTTTGTCACAGAAGTTAGCTCAAGGTAAGGTCTCAAGGACTACTAATAAAGATCCCTGCACAATCCCTATCAAAGTAAAACATTTTTTACAATGTTTTTTTCAATGTTTTTATTTTATTTATTGTCTGTTATAGGTTATGCTTTGAGGTTCATTGAAATGATAAAAATTGAAAACTGAAATCAGTCATGATTACGATGAAATGTGTTGAAAATATTTCTATAACATTCGTATTCAATATATGCCACATACATTTACGTTCCAGAATTATCCTAAAGGATGAGGATATTTAACTGAATTTGGATTTTTGTAAGAATAATCGGAAACAAAATTCCTATCAGATAATTATGAACATCTTTAGTTTTTTTGCTATACAATATTCTAATAATAACATAATATTTGGCTGAACTATTCCCTATTCATTATATCAATGGTGACTCAAATACGTAATCATTTCGTATACGAAAGCCAGGAATCTGCCCGAATAAGTTCAAACAAATAGATTTGCATCAAATCTTATGCCAATTCTCTTATGTCAAAATAGTTTGGAACTTGAATAAAGTGGTTAATAAAATCAATAACAATGTTTTGTGATACGACAGGACATAAATATTTGTCCTTTTGTGCTCGTGAGTAAACATTTGAGCATCTATACCAACGGAATGTCAATCAATCTGCCAAAAACCATTTTCAAAGTCATCAACTCTGCTATGTAATAGCAGGTGTGTCATTGTTTCACAGCTTGTATTGAATGGAGCGCAATGATTGTTCCCCTATTTCATTGTTTTATACAAATTTAGATACGTCTTCGTGATGAATTTTTCAGGAGTAAAATTATATTTTAACATGAAATCTAGTATCCAGTCAATATTAAAATGAAATGTACATTGGCATTGGCACAATATTTTTAAAAATTTTACCAAATTCGATCTAGTTACTTTTCAAAATCTTTGCCAAATCGTAATAAATCACAGAAATGAATATTCAAATTAACTCAATCAGACATTTTTCCAAGAACATTTGTATCTTGTTTCTGAAGGTTCACTCACTTAAGTGCTTAATTAAAGGTATCAAACATGATTGTGAAAATTTTAAATACACATTCATGATCATAATTATGATAGTTTGTTTTGGTGGAATATTTTAATAATGTTATCTTGTTGCCGAGTTGGAAATATAATTTTTCTGTAATATTGAATCTTCAAAATTTCAATATAATCATAATCTTAGTTTTTTTATCAGAAGTATCAATGTTAATATCCCTAATAGTTTTATAAGATTCGTGATTGTCTCAACATGAATTTAATATTTGCATGAGATTCGATAGATTGTATATGTTGTTGGTAGACTAGAATCCAAGCGTGCAATTTTTTTTTTGGCATGATTTGTGATTCTTCTGCAAAATGTGGTAGAAATGTTGTATATAATCCTTGTTATAAAGAATTTTTTGAATGCTTTGAATTTTGGTTCCACGATATCGTTACATGGAACAGTATTGGCAGCTCAATTGTTTTTATCTTATTTGTCTCACATGTTAAATATACATAGGTATGTTTATTTGGAAGCAATGAAGTATCGTTGCGAGATACAATAAGATCTGGTAAAGAAGAAGATGAAATTATGAAAGTCATCGAATCCGCTGTCAAACGAAAAAAGAAACAACATGCTGGTGAGCAATTTACTTTTTAACTGATTGCATTGATTTGTAGGGGCATACAATTTTGATTTTTTTTGTATTGGTATAGGGGGAATAAGGTCAGGTCTTCATTAGATTCCTAAAATAGTTTTACAATAAAGTTTTCAAATGTAGGATAATTTATCGACCATAAGTTATTGCAAGTAAACATAGGTATTGTATTTCAGTAAAGACTGGTAGGTTCCCTCTGAAAAATCACATCTTGCCAGTAAGTGGTATGCTCAAAATAATAAGGTGTGATAATACTATTTGCACAAGATTCAACTAAAAGATGTAAATCGAAAAAAAGAAAGTGAAAGGAAGTTTTCATCAAATCCTGGAAATCCTTCAACAATGTATCATGCAAAATTGCTTTAATGTTCATTTTATTTTAGTAAATGTTTGAATCAACTCTATTTTTTAATCATTTGTTCGGAATTAAATTGGAGAATCATTGCGTTTCATTAAATATTAAATTATTGGACAGTTTCTTATTATTTATTAAATAGTTGACTATCACTTCCATCTCAAAAAATATTGTCCGGTCATGTTTGTCAGATATTGTATGAATCATTGATGAATATGGTTTATGTTTGACAACATACATTTTTGATTTAACCGATAACTCACTCCAATCTGTTAAAGCTGTATGTGCAATTTATTCTGCCAGTTTCTAACAGAGTTGGATTTACATTTCATGCAGCTCTTTCTTGTATCATTGGCTGTTAGTTCATTTCGGTTGCTTTTTCTGTCCTTATTGTGAATTTTATTGAATATTTATGCAAATTGGCCTATCATTAAGTGCTGTTGTAGATTGGATTTTCGTATTCAATCAATCATGCGCGACAGATTTAACTTGTTTTGACTGGAAGTGAAATGAACTGTGCACATCCGTATCATTGATCAAGATAGATTTCCGGCTCCATGTAATTTTATGCAATAAATCGTGCTCTACTAGCCATGCATATTAGAAAAACTATATAAAATTAGGTACAAGTTGTCAAGTGCGAAAACAGTTGTACCATCCCTTTTGATTGATAATCTGTATATTGTTCACCGGTTGGGAATATTTTCACCAAACATATTTTGTTAAGCGAGAGTCACTGATGGGTCGTACAGCTTAGGCTGTGGCTCATGCGAAGCAAAGTAAAATTTCTTCTTGAGGAATCTGATCCCAATCAGTTTACCTAGTTCATAATAATGATTTTATCGAAGTATTACTTTTCGCTTTTTATATTTCTGAACTCTTAATCGCAAATTAATTGAGACATATTTGTTTACTTTATTTTTTTAGGCATGCCTTATCATAAGTTTTGGTTAAGACATTGAGGAAATAAATAAATGAAAATTTTGGCCCAAATGCTCACGTCTCTGTCTCATGCGTTCAGCGTGCATGCCCTCTGGCTGTTGTAGTTTTCCATGTACAACAATGTTAAGCGCTTATAAATAAGTTCCGGTGTTGTAGAATGTTTTAGATTCAATTTAGTTTAATTTTGATGAATGGAATCAATCCTATGAATTTTAATTGGCTCAGGCTAGTTCTGGCATATTGTCAGCTCATTGGCTAATCGGGCACATGAAGAAAATGGCTGTTACCAGAACAATTTTAAAAAATAGTATTCTGCGATACATCGTACACAAAAAAAATTTCATTTTGATAGACTTGTCCTTTGTGCCAATAGCATTTATGTCAAAAATCTGCAACATCTCCAGCACTGTTATTTCACTGCAAAATTAACCGATCTGAGAATGATCAAAAAAACTATTTTTTCCATCCTGATAATGACATGTCTTGGTTTATTATTGGGATCAAGAAACAAAATTTTTACATTTGGATAAGGACACGCCTTAGTTAAATATTGAATTAAATTATGCTTTGTACTACTGTTTTTACTCTTTCAATCATTAAAAGAATATATTCATCAAACAACTTTGTATTCTTTGTCATTAAATAGATTCGTTTATTTTGTGGGAGCTTTTTGCTTGGCAAATTATCAAACTAATACCTAATAATTTTTGTCCTGCCTGATTGTACCATGCATAGTACACATAATGATGGGCGCTGGACATGTTCAAACATTGATAAAAGCAGGGCAATAAGGTACATATTTTTTTCATATTTGTACATAGTACAAATATTTAGTTTGCAGACAAGGAAACGCAAACATACTGTGAATGAGTGCTTCAGCAAATAGCTGAGCAGGATCCTTAATATTTTATCTAATCTTCTATTATTTACAAACTTTGTACATACATCAGGATGATACATGTAGAACGTTGTGAAAAAGTTTTTAGCTCTCCAAATCCACAAATGCATAAGGTCTGAAAACAAAAGTTGTCTTAAATGGAATGATATTTAATAGGGTTAGCCGCTCAACCATAAATACCCTGGGATCGAACACTATACTGCCTTTGATAACAAAAAAGACAAGATGAATGTGTGCAATGTCTATGTGGTTCGTAGAAAAAATCTCTAAAAAAAGATTACAGTGTTGCTAATAGCATGAGAGTGTACAAAAATACAAACAAAAAATGTTTTTGTAAATGACAGAACCAGTTTGAAATATGTTATTATATTTTTTTGCACATTATGCATAGTGTTCAGAGGTTCTAGTAACTTAGGATATTCCTTGTAAGAGTAGTCCGGTATTAGAAAAATAATTTTGTTTTTCAATTATATTTGAATTGATTTATTTTGCATTGAAATCAATGCAAACAACATAAATCATGACTTATGAAAATTAGGCAAAATATGGCCATTTATCAAGAACTTTGTTCATCTGATATATTCAATCAATATTTATATTGTTAGTTTTGAGCTTAGTTTGAATAAGGCTTTAGGATAGTCCTAATGTATTTCTACGTGTCGTAAAAGGCAGCTGAAATAGAAGCATAAAAGTGGTAGGTGGTTTACTACCGTCCGGGTCAGATACCACTCGCTGCACTTGACCATATTTTCAGTTTAGAGTGCAGTTGCTGGTACTAAATCTTTTAGTGGTAATTGCTATTGAGTGACCAGTGGATGGTTCGTTCTTGACGCTGCTTCTGGCCTTGCTCAGTGAATTTCAATAGGAAATGTTGAAAACACCCCAAAGATGACTGAAATGATCAAGTGCATGAATTACTATTTTCCGCAAAATAATCATTTTCTGATATTTTGTAAAAGTATCCCAGTAAAATTTCTGACACTGTTTTTTGATCATTCTGAAAACTCTTTTTGGCAGAAAATTCATGATATGTTTATCATGATACAATTTAATCATGGGTTTACAAAGGGTTTTACTTTGGTGGATGGACTTTCTTTCAGTGTACCACATTGATGAAAGTGAATTTCACTTCAGCAATGACGTGTTTAGTATTTTTAGCTTAAGAGTTCACATTCTTCTTGTTTCATTTTTTTGCAGCATTTATAACTACAGTTGTTTTTGTTTTTTTCCATCCATAATACTATTGTTCATCTTAGACGTGCGTGCAGTGAGTAGAATTTCTTAGATCTTCGTTAGTTATTTCTCCATACCAGCAGTAGTGGTGTTATTATTTTTAAACTGGCAAACAATTTTTGGCTCAAGTGTCCATGTCTCGTTACTTGTAACTTGTTTTTATCACGTTTACCCTCTGGCCTTATTTTATCTAAATCATCTTGCACTTCTTGTGTATAATGATGATATATTAAAAAAGTCTATCATTTTCCTTGGCACAACATTTGAGTGTTATGAATTTTTTTCATTTTTGACATTTGCCTGAACACTAATTTTTAGTTAAAAACACCAAAATATTGGTTCAATCATCAAATCAATAGTAATTCACGGTTCCGGTTGTGATGGAAACAATGTACGGCAATTTAGAATTGACGTAAAATTTTTTTTTTGTGGAAGTATAATTTACAGTAGGTAATAAACATGATTTGAATCCCACTGTTATTCTATTTTGTTAAATTAGCTTTGATTTATTGATCTATTTCAAAATGAATCCTAGCATCAAAAATTAACCCCCAAGTTGCAGTTTCTCTATATAATATATTACTAGCAATGTGGTTTACAGCCACAATACGCGTAATTGTCTTCTCGACGAGACACATCTGCATTGCTTTGTGCTAATTGTATTCACATGCCTATGAAGCACACAACGAAACGAGCACTCTTCGTTAGCTTGCGTAGCAAATCTTTTTGTTTTATTCAAAACCTTGGTAAATGCATGCAGAACATTGCGCTAGCGTAAAACGCAAGGTTAGAATAAAACAAACTAAGAAAAAACGCAATCCTACGCAAACGTGTAGTGCGGCTTTTCAACTCTATTGAAAAAAATCTAGCAAATCAGTTAGGTATGTGTCACTGATCGACTGGTTGATGAGACGCGGTCAATCAGTGACACATGCTTGAACAAAATTAAATGTCTGATCAGATAGGGAATGTATAACAAAATCTCAACTCCAAATATTTAGTTCTAACCCATAAATCAATTCAGTTGAATGCTGCATAAATTATTACAGTGAATGGAAGGCTGTTGGTGTATAAATTTGAGTGAATTTGATATACGGTATGCTCAATATTCGATGACATCACCCTCATATCTGAATTGTGCAAAGCATTTTCTCCACTTTTGAGGATATTGCAAAAAAATTATCTCAGTTATTCTAATATCTGATATAATTGTTTATTTTGATAGATAAATAATATTCTCTGTACATGATACGATTATGATATAAAATGAATGGTAATATTAAGCTATATTTTTTGCAAATAATGAATAGGAAGTTCTTCAATGTAGAATTAGCCCATAAATTAGTAAATACATTGTGTTGAAATGACCAATTTTTTCTCATTTCGAATATTACACCAGTGAGTTTTTATGTACCATCTTATTTAAATATTTAAATAATAATTAAATCAGTAATAAACGATGGTATGTATGAGGTCAGATCTAATCTTTTGATAACAAAATATATATATATACATGAAAATGTGTGAGGATATCTGAGATTTTACCAATCCAAGAACTTTTGATGAGGTCAAGAATTTATGTTAACCTCTTTAGGTTTGGCTGAATCAGTCATAGATATTATTTCAGTATAACAGCCACGTTTTCTTGTGGTTTGAAGTTTTATTTTCTGTTGTTGCCTGATTGTCATGAAATCTTTATTGTATTTTTATTGTGGTTTAATTTCGATGTATGAAATGTGTTTGTCTTTACAAACAACATCGCATGATGGTGATGATGATAAATTAGGTGCGGCGATATCCAAAAACATTACAGCAATACTGAAAATAAAAAATAACTTCTGGATATGAAAAAACAATGACATTTTAAATCCCATATGTTACAAATGTTTATGAGTATTTTATCAAAAATAAAACTGCAATAAATAATTCAAGGGTGTTTTATCAAGAGTGTGGCGGATACCCACGACTTGGTGGTATGTTCCATCAGTGACCCATACTTGAAACCATACAGATATTGCAACATATACTGAAACATGTGTTTCATGATGATTCTATATTATAATGTAATATGGCAACATAATATCACATATTTCAATCTTCTTTGAGAACTTTTTACAAATTTTGATTATCTCCTGTACTCCAATAGGACAGCAATTCCAAATATCTGATTACCTTCGTATATGACATTCTTGAATGTTTTTGTCAAAATATTTTCATACATCTAACATGAGATAACTCTCGGCATGTTCAACTAGTGCAGATCATTTTTTGTTATTAATAAGAAGTCATTCTGACCATACCAATGCGATGGACTATAATTAATCATATTGTGTATTCTAATAAAGTTGTAACTGTATCTTTTTTTTAATAATATACATTATTTCATTTTGCATTAAAATCTTGTAAAAAAAACAAGATTTCAAAAAAGAAGTAAAATTTGATATAGATCATGATTTTGCTGATTTTAAAGCATTTTAAATTTGTTTAAACCCAATCCCTTCATATCCATAATCTTAGAGGCATCATTCATCACTGACACATAGTTAACCCTGTGCGTTTATTTCCTCATATTAACATGAACTTGAATATACTCAGGATATGACTTTGATCTGTTCTAAACACCCGCCCTGTTGATTATATGCTTGATTTTATCAGGAGTACCTTAATTGAAGTTTTTTCTATGAAACCAATTTTATTATTTCTGAGATGATGTCTGTCTTGGGCTGTTTACTTTCCCGATCTTTCAATTTTATAGTATGCCCATCATGTGCCACAGATGGACCACCCCTCATTGAAGCAGTTCATGAGTGTGTTTGTTACTTGGCTGAAATTAATTTTCTCCTAATATTGTTATAGTTCCCTTTTTCTTGCTAATGTTTATTAAAATAAGATTCTCACCAAGGTGGTTCGGTTTTGTGTAAAATGTTCACCGCTTGAAGTGCAGTCGCTAGTTTAACGTTGTATGTAGCTCTTTTCAGGGCAATCGAAAAAATTTTGTCGAAAAAAATTTTGTTTAGGTATGTATCACCGATGTTGTTAAGACTCTAAAGAGACTCTCTATTTGACCATTTTTTTAGAGGATTTAAATAAAACGTAGTTTTGTACTCATGATGTTATGTATTACAGGCATGTTCAACATAGCTCAATCAAAGAATCGGCCAATGATCTTGATCGGTGGGTGACAGCATTTTACGGTATGCCATAAAATCATTTTTCACATTTTATTCACTATTTCTCATAAAAATGATATCAGTGTTAGCATTATTCAATTTGGTTTGAAAACTTATTTTAATGAAATTGAATAACCAGTTTATTAAAATGATTGTACAGTGCAGAACTGTAGAGTCTGTAAGCGAAACCTCTCCCCTTCAGACACATTATTCTGAAGCGCCCTACTCTCTTTAAACTCCCATTCTTTAATATCATTATGTTATGTGTCAAAATATTATAAAAGTTTGCACTATATAATTTCTGTTTTGACAAAGTCTGCTCGAGTTATCCATCAGTGACTCTTGCTTGACAAAACATGTTTGTGCTAACTTTTTTAGTGTCTGGGCTCTACACCCACCTGTCGCACTACTTGTATGGAATTAATGAGGTTCACATAGATGTCAAATAATCCTGTACATAATTTTAAATTTTCGATTCCTGTTGGAACCTTCAGTTTAGAATGAGCAGTAGTACAATTTTTCTGGATATGAATATCTCATATTTTTCCAATATTTTATTTAGGTTGCGCAGCGGAACCCCAATAATATTTGTAATTATTCTATTGATCAAATCAAACTAATTTATCATGAAAATATTACAAATAAAACCCAACAAGATCCAACTTGTATAATGAAAGGCCAGTCAGGCCAAAGTTTTGGAAGGCGATGGCATTTGAAAATCATGGAAGAGTTAAAAATACTCGTGTATGCTCAAAGCGGCAAATGTCCAAATTTTCGCATGTTGATGATGCGGGAAAAGCAGATATGGTTGATGTAGGCGACAAGGACCAGACAGTAAGAGTTGCAGAAGCGGAGGGATCAGTTTTTCTTCCTGACGAAGCATTTACATTGCTTAAACACAATCAAATTCAGAAAGGTGATGTCTTGACAACGGCGAAAATAGCTGGAATTATGGCAGCAAAAGATTGTTCTCGTATTATCCCATTGTGTCACAATATAATGATAACAAAAGTGAGCATCAAACTGTCATTGGACACCGTTAGTCGATCAGTTCACATAAAATCAATTGCCAAAGCCTCTGGTAAGACAGGTGTGGAAATGGAAGCTCTAACGGCAGTGTCAGTTGCTGCTCTCACAGTTTATGATATGTGTAAAGCAGTATCTCATCATATCACTATTAGTGATATTAGATTGATTGAAAAGTATGGTGGAAAGTCTGGTCATTATTTGAGAGAAACTGATTAAATTAGTATTGAAAGTGAATCTTTAAATAATGAATCCTTGTGGGCGAATAGTTATGAATAGAGTCCGGCTCAATTCCGTGATGTCTGAACTGATCTACATCCTTCCTTTGATTGGATTTGATCTAATTTTCGAGTAATTCCCTTTTTTAAATTCTTTGTATCTATCAGCCACTCTTAACTAATTTTTATAATGAACAATAAAGTAGTAATCTATTCACTATAACGTTGGAAAATATTTTAGGTGAGTTGCTAGACATATATACGGTATGCTCTTTAGTGAGATTTAGACTCTGCTTTTATGTTCAGTTTCAATAATATGCATTTACTGTTGTTACTAATCAAACAGCTTAGACGCAAAGGTGCAATTTGCATAGAGTAAAAATAATTCAACCTCCATTCATAATACCAGTTCTGTGTTTTTAGACTTCTGAAATACTATTTGTCATTATTCTGGAACAGAATTGTATCGCAGAATCATGTAATGTCAGGTTCCGTTCTTGCCTTCACATTTTTTGAAAAGTTTTAATTGGCTTGTATGAAAGTGATAATTAAACAAAAATTGGAATGTGTTGTTGTATATGAAGTTCCTTGTAGCAATGAATTACATTGCCTGTTTGTTCAATGTGTGCACAGAATGATGCAGAACTACAATGTTCATAGGACATGGAAAATTTCCTTATTATTTAAATTAGTACTCTTTGTAATTTGGACTGTTTTTTAGTGAAGGTACCAGTATTTTGAATTCAATTGCATTGATTCCAAACAATCTGTTGTTCGTCTAAAAAAAATTTTGTGCCAAATAAAATATTTGGATTAATACTCCTATTAATGTCCTTCCCACATATTCTATTACCAATGCCTCACCTTAGGTCAACGAAGACGCCTGAAATGTTGTATAAAGTTCAGAGGAAGTTGTAAAAAGTGGTGTTAATGCTGTACTGTGCTTCTGAACCCCTAACATATGAAGAGATTGTTCAGGCATATTTATTTTATCAGGAATAGTGCCGATCAATTATGCCATTTTTTTCTTCGAAATATTTGTTTTTATTAATTTGAGAAGTTATATATTAATAAATTTTATCTTCGAGGGTTGCACCCTTTGTCAATACGTCAATCACTAGTGTGAATTCAAGATTCAATGTTATTAGTATATCGCCTTAGAGCAGCTTTCTCTGTACTTTCCCGTTTGCTTCAAGCGATTAATTTGATTGCAACCAATCCCTGCCGGCTTCTGAATGAATCCCTCGAAGCGTGAAGGACCTAGTGCACAAGCCTTTTTTGATTCCCCCATTTATATCCTCCCAAAATATCGTTGAAACAATATTGTGCGTTTATTACTTGTATTGTATAATAAGGGTATCCGAATGTTTGTACAATATCTAGAATGGAATATAAACACTGATAATCCCACCGGTGAACATACATACATAGGGTTAGTAAAGTAAGCAATTGAAACAAGAAGAGGAATCTTAAACTTCTTAGATTGTGTGGGCGACAGAAATACCTGACCAGGGGAAGTCGGAAAAGCAAACAAACGTAGAGTTGGGTTTAAAAGCATGTTTGCTTAAATATTGAAAACAAAGTTAGAACGCGAGTTTGCTCGCCTGCGCATTAGATGTTAAATTTTTTGCAAAAAAATTGTCTGCAGGAGTTCATTGAATATATGGTAAATACTTTTATTTCGGACTCCCAGGACCGTATAAAAATATATAGCTAGCTGCAAAAAATGTTTGGCCAACAACTCTCATCCATTCACGGAGGAAATTGTGCAGTATCAAAAGGACGCCTCCGTGCCTTTGCCCGCTTCACACATGCTGGGTTTCAATCCCAACTTCAGTATCTCGGAGGGATGCCAAAGCTTTAACGTCTTTCTGACCTGCTATCTTTGACATGTGGAGCTTTATAGAAAACTGTCGTTCTCGTTGTTTGATGCAATCCCCAATGGCGCTACCTTTCTGGAAGACTAAAAACGAAATAGCATTCGTCTATATTTTCGTGATACATATAATAAATTTATGTAAGTTACAAATATTTAAAACCATTTTCTAAACCGCTGAATGCAATTAAAATTGTTGCGGTAATCGGTAGCCTTTCAAAAAAAAAAACGATACAACAGACTATACTGTCAATCAAAGTTAAAATTTCCTGTGAGAAAGATTACATCAGGTTATATCATCGGGTCTCCCTTTCGTCGACTAAACATTCAATTCCGTTATAAAGACTAGGTCTTTCAAATATATCGATAACGGAACAACCCTTAAATTAGGCAGTGGTTATTCCTAGAGCGTATTTCGAGGTCATAAGTTGTACTTATTTCGAGATCGACTGCTTCTCCTGATATATTTCTTTAACCTAATTCTTCCTAAACATTCAAGTCTATTTTAGTTTCATGTTAATTGGGATTTCCTGCTCGATGAAATAGTAATATTATACTAATTTGCGACCGCTGCTATTTTGACCTCGTAGGTGAATCAATGGCGGATCCTGCAGAAACTTTGGGGGAGAGAGCAATTTTTTTCTAGATTCAAACAATGCATCCGAAACCAAAAAACGAGCGCGAATATCTTTTAAAAACGAAACCAAAATACTATTTTACAAGAGCGAAATAAACGAATTCAATACGTGTGAAGTTGTCTTACCGGTTCATTTCGGGTAGGGTTGTTAGTCGTTGGTTTCGGGTAACGAAATAAAAACGGCAATACACGTCTGCATTGCTTTGCGTTAATCGTTTTCACATGGCTACAAAACACAAATGCACGCATCGAATCCAGCACTCAATTAGCTTGCATTGAAACCCGTTTGGTTGTGTTGGAAAACGTAAGGAAATGCACGTAGAACAATGCGCTAGCGAAAATGACAAGTTTAAAAAAAAAAAAACCATGAAAATACGCAACTTCGCAAACTTGGGACCTCCAATAACTCCCACTTCAGGTGCGAAATAAGTAAAATTAGTCAGTAAAAAGTAATTACGCGCCAGATGCGCGTGGAATTTTTATGATAATGAAGTAAAAACTCTCCTATTAAAAGCGGAATGACACGAGATACACAATATTGAAGGCGTAATTGCGCGCCGCGTGCCCTCCTGGATCCGCCGAGGTGAATATTAATCATACCTTCCCCTGTTCCGGTTTTTTTCTTGTCGGGATTCAGTATTACTTCTGACTGTTCTTGGTTTTTGAATCGTGTGGTGGTGATTGCGTCGCGATTGTTTCAGTAATCGCTGTTGTTGCTTGTATCGTTTGACGCCTACCTTTGCTAAATATCCTTCGAAAGTAAAATGCAAAACGTTTATAATGAAAATTCTCTGCAAATGGCAAAATTTATTATGACGATGACCTACTCAATATCGAAGTTACCTACAGCGATTTGCCTTCCTGCTGCGTTACAGTCGGAGAGTGAAGGCAAGAGATATCAAGTACGCAATATTAGTATGGAGTAGATTACTTCATATCTAGTATAAACAACAACAAAAACTAGAGAATGGGTGTTGTTTTCATTTCATTATATTGCGTTTTAAAGTCGAAAGATTTATAACTCTGAAAACGTGTGAAGATTATCCCGCACAGACATAAAAAACACTATACCGCGCATATAAAAAATCGATCGGTAATGCGATTCTTGTTCAGTCATCTGAAAGCTTTAAAATACAGGATTTTATCCTGTGATAGATGAAGTAAAGTTTATCATGAAACTAGATGCAGTATTACTAAGTAACGTAGTTTCGCTTTCATAACTCTAGTTTAAAAAATAGGTAAACACCCTTTTGCTCCATTTTTAACAGATTTGAAGTTTGAAATCATCGAATTTCTTATATCAAAAACATACTAAGATAGGAATGTATATATTTACCTATGTTTTCAAACTAGGTGCCTACTTTTTGAGCCAGTTACCCAGTTGAATTTTTATATAACTGGTTAAAAATTAAGTAAATTTATCTATTTTACCTAGTAAATTAACTAGGTAAATGTTTGGAAGCACAAAACTCGCTAAAAGTTAAATTAGGTGAACCAAATATCTGCGAAACTAGGTAAAGGTACTTTGGAAATAAACTTGGTAAACTAGGTACTTTTACCTATAATTGCCAACACTAGGAAGAGTAAACATATGACGAACCACGACCTCTCGTGAAGATACCAGCTCCGTTATAAATAATTCCACTTCCAAAATTTGCCATCGCCCTCATTTCGAGGTATTAAATACGCCACTATATATATACTGGAATTCACATTTTACACACTCTTCCCTATTGTGTGTGATTCATGCATAACATATATTTCTATTCATTCATTCAAGACCATATTTTTGTTTTATAATTTTTATGATCGTGAAACACCAAAATCTTGATACACCGAATTAAGGAATCATTTAACAATGAAATTTGCTCAACTACAAAATTATACCTGTACATATCGGTTGCGCCTGTCGCTAATATGTATATGAACGGGTTTAATGCTGCATGTAAGTATCCAAGTAATGACGAAGCAACTGCAAGATTTTGACACAAGTTGCTCTGTAAATAATATAAGCATTTTAGAGAATGTTTTGAGCATTTCAAGTCTAGTCTTGAAACCAAGGGTTGTATACATTCAAAAATTGTATTCGGAATCTCGAGTCGATGTACCCTCACAGCGCAAGACAATCGTTTCATACATTTACGAGTGGCAAAGTAGTTAGTGAATGAAAAAAGGGTTTTTCGGAGATGTCGTACACAGTATTTCATTCAAGTGTAGTATCCTATTTCATAAATCTAGTTTTCGAGATTATTAATACTAGCGCCTCGCGGACTCGCGCTTTGCAGACAAGTAATCAATATTCACGCAAAACAACGCAGGCATTTATTACAGTTTTTGGAACCAGGTATTGCTAAGCAATCCAATGTTACTTCGTTTGCAAAAAATAAGAATCTGTGGCAGAAGTCCCCTATAATTCCTGAGTGTATTTATGCGGTTTATTTTATTACCAATATCCTTATCTTGTCTAGTTAACGTGCTGTAAGTGAACATATATAAAAGTGCATTCCTAGCATACATAAAGTGTACTCACCTGCGGATGGGTTTGAATTCCAACGAATTTTGCTAGGTGCGTAGCGTGAAATGGAAGCCAACATACCACAAACGTTATTATAATTAAGACGCACATCACAGTGACTTGTTGCTGTACTTTCTTTTGCTTCTTATCTTGTGTCACACCTTCTTCAGATCGAGGTGATGATCCCAACTGACCAAGGTCTAAATTCTCGCTCATTTCACTTCTTTCACTTTCACGAGTAAGTCGACAAATCAAAGCAATGTATACCCCTGCGATGATCTAAGTGGAAACATATTGTACACACGAATGAATTAATTTCGTTTTCAAGTTAGAGAAGGATTTTGACAACAGTGAAACCCATAAAGATAGCAGTGGTGGCCAGTATCTGCGTGCGCAGTATTACAGTATTCTTGATCCAAATTAAAAAAAGAGATGCGATTGTTACAAGACGCAGTCACAACACTTTTGTTAAAGGTTGTATTTGTCTTCTCAAATATATACCGTTAACCGAATAAAAAAACTCCCTAAAACACTTTTTGACTGAATTAAGTTTGTGATATCAATACTTGCAAATTAAGAATGCTGTTTTACTAAGTAAATTTAATTGTACAGAATTTCGCACTTTAAAAGCAATTATGAGTTCTGACCCGAGTTTTTTTTAACATGGTCAAGTGTAAGTTTCTTCTCCCTGGGGCAAAACAAAAACTATTCGCAAACACGAAACCAAGTCTTAATTAGCAGTCGAGTTCTGATAAATTTAGTTCGTTAAATGTTTAAAATCTATTTCAAGATTACCATATATTCCCCAGTAACCAAGTCGTACCGTAAGTGGGAGCAGGAACATAACAACAAAGTTTAGAATCATGAAGATTTTGAAAGGTTCTCCGTGGTTTTGATAATGACACCCAACAGTTACTATGTCTTTGAAATCGATCGACTTGGTATCGTCTTCTTCGATCTCTTCAGGGGTAACACCATCGCTGAAATTAAGCGAAAAACATTTCATACATTCCATGGTACTAGTGAATACCTACCGATGCGGATTTTATACACCAAATAACGCACTCATTAGGAGTTGATAAGTTGAATCTTGCGCACCAGTGCCTCCTCCCTGATAACCACACGGGCCAGGAAATGGGTCTACTTTGTGACAAATCACCATCCCTTGTCTGAATTGTCTTTTTGATGTGATTTCATGACTGGGCTAATTGGCGCTTTATTGGGTAAATGTTTTAAATCAAGTTTTCCCCAGTTGCCCAAGTGAACTTAGCCTATTATTTGCCGTTTGTTGAGAGAAAGTGGGACATAGTTTCAACGACAAATATTCAGATCCGATGCGAAAAAATAAGTAATTAAATAGTTTTACCCAGAGTATTGGTAGAAATCGAACTGGGCGTTGGTATAGTTGTCCTGACATACTTTTCCGCTCTGTTCATTTGTCGGAGCCCAAGTAAGACAATCTTCGAGAAGTTCAGGTGTTGTGAAGTTATTTGCAAGACAAAATGCTTCACCTGTGACCTTTGTCGCGGTCAGGAAAGTCATATCTGATGAAAGTATGATGAAGAAAAATATATAAGACCGTAGGATATTGACAGTTTGACACTCTTTTTAATTGCTGTGTACACATCTCATTAATGAGGTAAGTTGAAAAATCAGCGCAAATTTCCAAGAAAATTCATTGTAGTGAGACAGCGTCAGCCTTATACTAAACCGCCACAAAAACGGGTCTGCTTGCATTACGGAAACGTATCTTTTTCGTCTAAAATTGGTAAAAGGGTAGTGCTCATATATGCTACTTTGTTCGTGGAAGGCTGACTCATTGCCTTCTATTTACATCTTTTTGATACACCTTATACCTAGTTATCAATGTTTTCGCTTTCAATTTCTGTTTGATTCGCATCAAAGAGGAAATAGAACTCACCCGCATACGCAATTTCCAGGCTTTGTAGTTACAAACTTTCCGCTGTAAAGGATGATGGGAATGCAGAGAAGTAAAGAAACAACCCATATCACGACAGTGATGGCGTATGACGATAACCAATAAGTTTTTGTCGTCGTATTTGTATAGCCGTTACGTACCGAGATATAACGATCAATACTTAAAACCTGAAAATAGTATTGGGCTATAATTTCAACGCAATAAATATTTTAAAAAAATGGTCAAAATTGATGTGATTGCTAATCAGAAACGTAATACATGAAAACTGACCTAGAACTACGCAAAATGATTAACAGAGGTAACATAAGTACTTCATCACGTGATCACATCAAGTTTACATGAACGCATCACGTCATAGGCTACTTTTTATATTAGGCAAAAATTCATATTCAATAAATTTTGAACGCGACCGAGGATTAAAAATCAAGGATTGAATTTCCAATAAATAGCCAAAAAAAAACTCCCCTAAAAGTCGATTCTGTTAATTAAAGAATAATTACTGTTATAAAGATGATAGAAGCGTAATAGTTGAGGAACAAAACAGTTTCCTTTCCTTTGCACAATCCCGTGGAAAACATCCAATTACTGCTGAGCTTTTCTGACGCGCTGAATGGTATGGTGAGAAGAAATAATGTGTTGGCGACAGCTAGTTGAAGTACATACCTGAATGAATAAGAATAATGTAACAAAACATCACAGTTCAAAAAAAAATATTGCTGGAAAATTTCTTATCTCGATGAAAAAAAGTTCGCGGTCGCGCACCGTTGAAATAAACTGGTGTCGATGTCACCCACCAAGATGATAATCTACGGACCCTATTATCTCGTGACCACACTAATGACAAACTCAATATGAATTAATATAACAATATAGTTTTCAACCTGCGGATAAGAAAATGCGGCTCATCCCTACAACATCTGATCAGTTATCATTTTCCCAGCCTGAACTAGCCAGGTTGTAGAAATGTGGTACTCAATATTACTAGTAATAAGAAAACTTAATAAAGTATTGTTACGGCGTTCATTGTCTGTTCCTACCTCAGATATTTTTCAATCAATGTACTCGTTTGGCTTCAACTCCCGTGCCTTTACTGTAAAAACTATCTATCTGGCCTCATACCTTTTTGGCCAGAATGACTTGGAATGTCCCAAGTTTAATGTTAGTAACTGTTTTTCCTAAGTTTGAAACACATCTGATTATAGTAGCCCAAAGTGCGTAATGATCTCAAGCATCTTTGTCATTGTTGAACTCGACCAAGCAACTAAGCGGCCAAATGAAACCAACTAACGGTTACAAATCACAATGGCAAAAAGTTACCAGAAAATACTACGTCGTCAACTGTGCCCCAAGCGGGAAACATTCCATACGGAATTGAACCGATATAACTTGCTTCGAGAAATTCCAAGGCCGCATTAACGAAGCTGAAAATCTTTTTTTATAAGAAGTTCTTGATACTTCCAAAAAATGTCAGTTTTTTTTTTTTTTTTCTTTTAATTTTTCCCTCTCATTAAACCATACCTCGCAAGTCGCAATACAAATGTTTTTTTCGGATTCCATATTGCTATTCTGATTTCATCATATTTTGTACTCACCAACATGATCCAGACTTCGTGAAATTTCTTGTGATAAGTAGTATTATTATTGCTATTAAATTTCCTATTACCCCTATTGCACAGATTATCAAACCGATGATGACGCTGATTAAATTTGTGGTATTGATAAGTCCCTCGATATTTTTGGAATCTTGATCTGTATTATTATAGTCATCCATCACTCGACCTCCGGAATTGAAATCTTCAATATTTTCCATAATTCAACAAAACTTGAAACAAAAATAAAATTTAGCAGTGTACCCGGCTGCATAGAGTATCTCAGGAACGAAATAAAACATCCATTTCAAAATTTGATGACGCAGTGGATTACGCGGGATGTTTGAAAGTCACCCAATGTGCCTCTCAACAAAGCATTTTTCGAACTCGCAAACTGAAAGATAAAATCAATACACGCTTGTGTATGATGCGAGTTATTCATGTTTGGTTTATTTTATCCTTCCGTTTCATGCAATGCAACGCAGGGGTAAAATAAAAAAATAAATAAAATGCGTGAACAGCTTAAGCATATGTTGGAACATCAACGGTCGTTTAAACCAAAAGTTTCAAATGTCAAGGCGCAGACGATCCAAGCTAAAATAGCTTGTGTACGTGAGAGAAGTGGGAAGAAATCTCATTGTCTCGACTGTCTGCAAAAATCCATATTAACAAATCTAACTGTATTAAAATTTCGCAAATCAATCAAGTGTAAAAAAAACATATTACTCCATTATTTGTCTGATACTTTGTTTTACGGATAAAGTGAACAAGTGTTAATTTATACGCCCTTAGTTCGCATCAGTGCCACAAGAACTAATTGTTTTCGTTCATTATGCCCATTTTTACACACAATCATAACTTTATCACTTAACATCGGAGCCTATGGTTTGGCATAATTCTTTTCAACTGAAAAAGTTGGCCAGTTATCTGAAAAAAAGTATGTGATGAACGACTTTCACATAAACCCCTTTACACGGACCCTATACCAATAATGCCTTCCATCGTTTGCAACCATCTGTCTTTCAAAAATTATGATCTTCCTCACAATGCAATTATCAGTAATTTTGCGATTATACTGAGCTTGATCTACAGTAATTAGACGCAAAATTGGTTTGTTTCAAAAAAATAAACAAAAAAGCTGCCGGCGGCGGGAAAAAAGATTGTATATCCGTATTAAAGTATGCATGCGTGATCGTAGGGTACTATATTATCAATTCAATACGTTAAATTTAACATATACCAACTATAAAAATATAAAAAAAGGTTGCCAGAAATGATTTGTGCTGCGGGGATACTCGTTTAAAACATTCCAAAATCGTTCTAAATAAGCAACATACGTGCTAAAGTTACGCATTTACAGTGGTTGTCAGTTAATCGACTATAATTTCTTTATTTATAAGTAAGAATATGAACCTTAATTCTGCTGTTTTAAATTATATTCAAAAAAACTGTAAGACCAACTACATAAATCGATATATTTAAGGTGTTGGTTCTGAATATATTGATTAGTCTACTTTTTTTTGGCCAATATACATGTGAATTGAATATCTTGATTCGAACACAACCTGATATCTGATGTGAATAAATTCAGAAGTTATCCAAAGCGAATCTTGTCCGAATTTCTTGTCGCAGCTATATTTACATGTATACAAAATATGAAGCAGCCGCGTGGACATAAAATCCAATAGTCAAGAACTGTTATCAGCTGCGTTTTTTAAGTTCAAGTCATCTTGCATGACGATTTTGGTTAATATGTATCCTATTTTGTTTTTGTTTTTCGGGAAAAAATAATATTCTATGACAGAAAAGTGCAAGGAACGCGAAGTATTCATTGAAGTAATTTGCAGTATTTTCTAATGTTACTATTATTTTTCTGTTGATGCGACCTCGAGACGCGTCGTTTTGCTTTACGTCATTAATTGATCCAAGGGCGTGCTTTTCCTTCACTTGACGGAAATTGTACTAAGTAATGTCAGTTCGCATTTATATTACTACTGATGTTTTAAAATATTGTCCCTAAGTTACCATGTAACTTGTGATATATTTTGAGACACGGTATCACATTATGCATAAACTGACCAATGGTATTCGAATAAGAATCGTTGTATCATGACGATGATGCACGTACGATCGCTGTTAAAAAACTTTACTGTATAAAAATGGCAGCATAGCTACTATCGAATGTTACCAAATTTACCAAAACAACCACTATAGTTTGATGGCAGCAAATTTACTGTTCACCAGTTGAATTAATTACTAATATAGTGTCTGCATTTACTTCTTCAGTAGTTGAAACTATTACCGATCTCAATGGCAGCATAGTTACCTGTGCCAAGTATAATATTTTACCTACTTTCGTCCCTCAGCTTGCTTACTTTCTTATTAATTTTTATTAGGAATAAGTTCCAGGCTACAGCGAGCGAATTAGAAAATATTCGATTGAACTCATCCAGCGATTCGAAATCAACGGATGCAAAAATATACATATTTTCAGAATAAATAGGCTATGTAATACATTTCAATACATGCAATTATCTCATCAAGTCTTTGTTTGTTTACTGCAAGACTTGGATTCGAACAGGTTAACTGTTCCAAATCCCATAAGTCAATGTTCAGCCAAACTATCGAAATTAAATCAAAATTCAAAAGGCTTCTATAAGTAAATTCTGTAACAAAAACCATGAAATTTTAAATACCACAGACTGGCGTTATACAAAAAATTTCCTAGACACGAATTCAGACTGGCAGAATGACAGCTACTAAGACACTCCAAGAAATTGGATTCTAATTAAAGAAAATACTACGAATGGGCAAAATGTCATTATGTACCTCGTGGTACAACATAAAAATACCACTATTTGAATGTCTGGCAACAACCAACAACCATGTTTAGAACTTTAATCGATCCTTAATTGTCATATTTTAGGAAACCCACTTTCCACTACAGTACCCACTTCACTCAATGCATTTACCCACTATTCATCTTATTTCACTAACGACTTGGAACCAGTTGCATAACTAGGACTTTGTGACTGGGACACACATTTGAACCGCTTATTTATGACGTCAAAATCTAAAAGCATTTTTCTGTAATAACGAAAATTGTGATAACTAAATCAAAATCGACAACATAAGCAGAATTCATAAACATTAAATCCACGGTGTAACTTTTCGAATATACCGTTAACATCGACAATGTGCCTTTGACGTGTTTTTATTGAAAATTCACAGCGAAGTAGGAAGCAGTGCCCGAAATATACTAATGATGCAACTAATACTAAGTAACCAGTAACCGCCACTGTTACCTTTTGTTTGCACAATCATACTTGAGTTTGGAGTTGAATGTCAATTTAAGTCATATATTTGGTAAAAAAGTCACTTATAGGCTACAAGGTGTGTCAGGGATAGGTCTGTCTGTTATGAACAAATAAGTAGCCTTATTAAGTAATTTGAAGAGAACCTAGAAAACGTTCTTATATCCAGGACCTCGAATAAGACTGCACAAATCCTATGGACGCACTTTACCAAATCCAAAAATTGCAAAAAAGCAATTGGATGATCGACCAAAGTCGAGGTCATGTCCCGCACAAAACCCATGGATGGTGTACAACGGACATGCTTGCGTCGTGATAAAATTATTTGTGACGACACAATGCTGGTATTATGCTACATTTTGATTCAGGGGCAATTTTTCCGTATGCAAGATGGAAATATCGAATAATTAATGCTGTATTTATTGCAACACTGCTGTTTGTTTGCCACGAATTTCTACTTCTTTTTACCGTTTTGATCCCGTCATCGTTTCTAATATAATAACTTTCAAGAACATTTTGACTGTATTTCATTGACTGTTTTGAGATAGACAACGGGATTTTCTAACAAACAACTTCGAATTTCTATTTTGGCGATAAGCAAAAGACTTAGGACGTCTATAGTTTTTATGCTAATCATTTCTATTGCTCAAGAGCACCCCCGAGTCTCCAATAATAACAATGTTCTCAAACTGATCCAATAAAGATATCTCCGAGAACCCAAACAAGTTTCTATAAATTTTGGGATTAAATTTTATTGAGTAATCAAAGACTATCATGATCGAAGGAAATTTTCAAACAAATAGAAATGAAATTAAATTTGGATGTAAATTCGAAAAGAATACAACATCATAGATAAATACAAAATACGAATAGCCACGTATGCGCTCACAAAGTTCGCACATTAATGGTAAGCGTTGAACCATTCTGATTTTATATATACCGTTCTTATTCTTCACGCTACACATATGCTTCTGGCTCCCCCATCACATCTGTAGTTGTGAGGATTTAATCCGATCGATTTCGACTCGTATATAATATTCTGTTTTAACATGCGCATTACAGAATGTACTTGACATCCGAAACAACGTGTCTATCAACCAAGGAAGAACGTTCTAGGAACAACCATGGAGGAAAAAGGAGTCGTGAAAAATTCTTGTTCATTATGTCGATTCTCAACCATACGGCATATGGTTGCAACAATGAACTAAGAATAGTAATTCGAATGTCAAGTTCAAAACAAATCACAAAATATTTCTTCTTCTCCTAATTTTGATTTTTGAAAACTTTAACTTGAGTCGGTTTCATGCAAGGTTATATGCTTACTTCAAATGAATATTTTAATCGAAGTTTAAGTTGAGCTCGTAAACTAAAAGAAATGCAGTATTGTTTCATATATGCGTAAAAAATAAATATTTCTAAGACATTATTGCTTAATAATATTGGCCGGTTATCTGTCAAAACAATTCTATGCTCCAAGTATATTTTTGTGTCAAGTTTCTATAATTATAAAATTTTTGTCAGTTTGCTCATTATTTACCAAACTAATTCATTCTAGATAAGCATGATGATATATCTATCCTTTAGCAAAATGAATCATGCATAATAATAGCGCATTTAGCAAAAAATATAGCTTACTCATGCCCAGTTTATAGTTTATCATGAACAGTGAAAAAAATACTGAACTTCAACGTACTGTACAGATTTCCTATTTGGAAAATATAGAGAAATAGGATTAAACTTAATTATTTCTGTTTTCATATCCTTTCAGTTATTCAGTCGGGAACAGTCTGTGATTCAATTGTCCATGCTTGCTGTCTCAAACCCGCATTATCCGGAGCACTTCCATTTGATGCTGCTGTGTTCGGTGCAGTGCTGTGGAGAGTTTTTGATAATGATGACGCTGGCCTCACTTCTCCGTTACCATTGGCGATATTTTCCGGAGGTGCTGTAGGATTTGCTTCCTGCAAAATATAATGCTTAATATAATACGATATCCAGCAGATTTCAGTAATTTCTCTTCTTAGTACCTTTTACTATGTAACAAATATAGTAAGTAGCATCGTAGTAGTTTTTCCGGCGGGATGAGTTAATGTTTTCATCGAATGCCATGTCATGCCTATGCATGCCCTAAAAAACGTATTTTTCACTACAAAATGAAGAAAGATCTCGAGGATAGCCAAAATTACTCATGCGTGTTTTGCAGTCTCGATAAAAACATTTCATTTAAATGCAAACTTGAAAAAAATTTAAAACAATGATCTCTGGAATCTTAATACGAACAATCACTCCATAATACCCCTCTATGTTGGCTGAATAGCGTTAACTATGGCCTACACTGAAATCTGGTCATTAATTCATTCTGTTGAATCATGTTTATACTTGTGAAGGGCAGGTTTCATCGAGGTTTAAGTACGCCAATAATTAGAATTTCAAAAAGCCAAAAACAATTAACACGAAATTGATGTTTCCGTCTTATATAACATGTTCATGTTTTATTTAGAACGAATTTATGATTTTAGATATCTGTTATCAGGCCAGATTCAGAATAAAAAATGTTTGATGTTTTTGATAATTCGAATATAGGTCTAAGATTTATTTGGTTTCGTCAGTTCTTAATATAGGCAGATGTACACTTAAAACAACCAAAAAAAAAAATAGCCAACAAACTTTTGTGAGTATGAAACACAGATGTATCGCGATGTATCGTTACTCATCTGTGTTTCATGCTCGAAAGAGGAAACAACTCAACAACTCAACAAATCACTAAATATATATTTTACCTCGCTTCCCACTCCGACTCGACGATTTGAATTTCTTTTGTTCGAGAAAATAAAATACCACAGAGCAACTCCCATTACGAATAGTATTATGACTGCGGGAATTACAGTACATAGAACAATTATTTCTGTTGTTGTTAGAGAACGAATACCAGCTCCAGCCTCTAGATTTTGTGCCCCTTCTCCTTGAGCAAAAGTGGATTTATATATTACACAAAAGCTAATGGGAACAAATCGGTGCATTTACGAAGCACGACCGCAGTTTTCCGAACAGAAAGTGTTTACTGCGTTTTGAAAAATTTTATTCCTATAAAAGTATAAACTCACATATAAAACAAATATGATAGATATGTCAATCAATTTTAAACAAATTGAAAGCTATATTTTTATCTATCACCATTTTCCCACATGAAGAATTTTGAATCACCGGTAAATCGAGAGTCCTAAGCGTTATTCAGTTGTGACTTGATCAAATAAAATTTCTCACCCGATTTTGGGTAAAATATATTACGACATACCCTGGGTCATATTGTTGAGCATGCTTATATTTGTGGTGAAATTTTCGTGTATTGTTTCTGTGCTGTATTTTTGTGTAAGGTTGAAATCTGTATAGACATAATAAATTGCATGATTGGCGAAGAATAAGTAATAAAAATAGAAAATCATGTCAACTTTAACTGATTATAAGAAGGTATGGACAACTCCGAATACTTCAATATTCCTGAATTACTCCGGGATACTTATATTGAATCCAAAATATCAAATCATATTTCTAAATATTCCTAATAGCATTTAAAATGTACCATTACAGTCGTGAAACACAGGATTAAAGAATTGAGTTTAGAATTGAAAGGAATTTAATTAATGCGATATTTTTAGAAATGATTGAGCAAGACAAAGTGATGTTGATAATTACTTGGCACCATTATGGCACAACAATAAAACCCTGTTTTCATGCGAAATTGAATATTTGGATTAGGATAGTTTAATATCCCGAATCTACTTGATAAACAATTCCTAAATTCCCATTGCTAGTTAAAAAAATCCATTAGCTGAGGTTACGCAGACCTATTCCAACTTGAGTTTTATTGAAATAGTGAAGCTTAATAAAGAATTGAAGTAAAATGGTAAAATTAACTTTTCAATTATAGCACTTACTTACATGGAACACTCGTTGTAGCATTTGTCAGTGAATCAGCAGATGTGGTGTAAACTGCTGTCGTTGTTGATGTTGTCATTAGGGGAGGGTAAAGAACTCTACTATCTATTGTTCCCTCCTCACTTATGGAAAGAGGAGGACCTTCAAACATAGGAGCCCCAAACATGAATGGTGGAATACCCTCTGCGTTTTCTCCAGGTGGCACAACTATGTCATTTGGATTCAAAAAATTGACAGGAGGTGACGAGGATTCCCTAAAACTAGGGTCCATTGAATTTCCTCTTTGCTCTGCCTCCCCATCCATCACTTACCGATTCAATTATCTTGGATGACTGGTTCAATTGAAAACAGATATATGATAATTGCAACTATATTTTCCTATGGATGTATGAATATTATAGCATTATTTTTGTTGATGATTCAAAATGAGGCGTTACCGATCACACTAATACTCAAAATAGTTAATGCAGATCAAAATGTATTGTGAGGTTCTCTCTCGACACTAATTTCATAAAATATATATTTACTGAAAATACCAGTTTAAAATAATTTTAGGAAAAGCTCTATAATTTTTTGGGGGTAAGACAATCATCATTTAAATAGTATCGGTTAATATTTAGCCGGAACCTTACCCGCATACGTACAAGAGTTATTCATTCTGGAGATTCTGCATTTTTTCATCAGCATTTTGTACTATTTTGAAAAGTATAAGTTATTAAAATTTTATGAAATTCGAAGCGTCTAACTAGTGAAACGAGGTAAAATAGACTAGTAAAATAAAAGTATGAGCGCGCTTCCGTTGAGCGAAATATTCGTTTGTATTGAATCTAAAAATTTTATACCATATATAGGCTTTAAAATATTTCTGTGACTTGTCAGTTTTTTTAATATTGCTTTATTAACCAAGACAGGATACTTTGCCATCTTTGTTCTGGTTCCGGCGTCTATAACGCCTACAAACTGTTGAAACGAGCTGTACCTTGTGATAATTTTAACCAATGTAAACTGCGTACGTTATTTGAACATAACTTTACCTAGAAAATACCTCTATATCTGTACCTTTAAGAAGAAAAAAAGCTTGGCCATCTATAATAAAACATCTTTCGCCAATTCAATAGGCCGAACATCGTATCATCTGCGCTTTTGGAGTATTTCGCGAACTCCACAAAAGTAAAACCTTTAAATCATAACAAAAATTACGAAGGTTAAATTAACGACAAGTTCGTGCATCGAAATTATCAAGTCCAAAAGGCCCGAGGCATTGTATCGCGGTAAATGCTGGTGGAACAGAATAAAATTAACTAGCAACGACGCGTTATTTAGATTGCTGACATGTTTAGAATAACGTCTATAGTGTCTTATTGTATACAGTGTCAAAAGCACGAGAAAACGAGTGCAACTTCATCTATTTGTGGTGGGTTGGATCGCGGTTTGTCTGGTACCCTGCCATTTTTTGAAAATATGGGATCTTAGGGTAAAAAAACTGGCTAATTAAGCGAAGAAACACCGCGCCCAATGTGAGCGAAAAATAGAGATTTTCCTACGTTTTAAAGTTTTCTGCCATTTTTTTTTTGGAGGCTAGGAATGACGACTTCTCCGAATCGTCGTAGGCCGAAGACGCTGAAGATACTTTTTAATTATTGGGCAAAACTTTAGCCCGAAAAATATTAGCTTTTTTCACTCAAAAAGTATGCAAAAATTGTTTCTGGTTTGATGGGATTTGGTGGGGACCTGTCTTAAACGATCTGTAAAATGCGTGGAAAAATCAAAGGAGTAAAAAAGTCGCAGAGGTTGCCGCTAAGGTTCGCCAAAAATTATTAGCTTTTTCTATAAGGTCATTTTTTAAAAATAATCCTAAAGCATGCCTGTCCGCTCCTAAAAAACAATTGTTTCTGGCTTTGATAAAAAAACTTCATTCGTTGCAGTCTTTTAAAAGAGTATTGGCTGGGGCCAAGTTTTGGTTACTAGAATGTCTCAAACGATCTGTACTAGATGCCCCTGAAATAAAAACCAAATCCCGAAACGATGACTTTGGATCTGAAGTGGAAAAATTTTTTCAATCAGAGCAAACCTATTATTCCAGAGATAGATGCCTTACACGCTACACGATCTCACGACAAACTCTACTCAGCATGAAAGATTCTTAAATTTTAATAGGTAATTAATGATGGGTAAAGCTCTACCCAGCTGGCTTCTCTCGAACCTGAGCAAAACTAGGCTATGTTATAGGTTTCTGAGTTGTGGTTACATGATTTCTTCTCCTGATCTGTCGTTCTCTGTCGTTTTTGTGAATATGCGTTCGCACAAAAAGCGAACCACTTTATCCGATCCCTGTTGAATTGTTGGAAGCCACATCTTCTGTTATCGATTACTTAGTGAAATTGTTCTTTTTGTTTGGGTTGCCAAATTTCCACTACTTGACGTCGAGTTTGCGCAACTACGTTGGGTACTTCCAATGCGATGGCAAATGTTGAAGAAACTAAACTGTTTTCCACGAAAGATCTAGCTCCTTTACCAGAGCAAAGCTTCAAGAACATGGATAATCCATCTTTAAAAGAGCCCTGCTCTGATGAAATTTCCAACCCGAGTTTCGCAACCAATAATGATAAAAAGACGCTCCTTTACCAGAGCAAAGCTTCAAGAACATGGATAATCCATCTTTAAAAGAGCCCTGCTCTGATGAAATTTCTTCAACCAATAATAATAACAATTGAGACGATCGGAGCATATCAGAAGTCCTCCAGAAAGATACAGCGAATTGAACTGATTACATGGCTCTTAAATTCAATATTAGTTATCACTGTTAATTGGGGCATTTAATTAAATTAAATATTGGCGGGGGAGAACGTGGTAAAAACTAATCCAGTACATAATTGTGATGTATCTAATTTCCAATACTGCTTATGTGAATTTGAATCTTATCTGTTAGTTAGTAATTGCTGAGCTACCGCCGTGATTCAAATTCCTAAATTGGTTGTTTACTTTGTTTACGTCTGGCTCACTTGTTGCCTTGTATCTAGTATTTACTATTCAGTTCATATTGTGCTTAGCTGTGAAAGAGTTGATTAAAGCCTAGTCTTGATTCTAGAGCTGTAATTATATACTGCAATAGGTTACCACATGCAGCATTAAACAACCCATACGATATATAAATCCAAGTGTGAAATTTCTATGAATTCTGCTGGTAGAGTCTGGGGATATAAAATATATATTTGTTGCCCATCGAATATATATGAAATATTAAAGTAAGGGGAAGGTGGGGTACAGCGGAACATGGAGCACACGATTATTTTGTTTGTCTTCATGGTTGTCACTTCTTGCTGTAAGGTCCGCGACCAATTTTTGATTAAAAATATGAAATTTTAAATTCGCACTTTTCCTATTCATGCGAACATTTCTGGTTTAGTTGCTGGAAAGGTAGGCCTTACATTCTGGTGGCATTTGGTGATACAAAAGAACCTATTAAACAGGCTCATATTTTTCGAGACTACCTCTTCGGAACAGTGAAACAAATTTAGATAGGCACAACGAAAACCGCAAAAAATGATTTAAAAAATTTCCCTTTTTTTACGTACGCTTATTACCACTGTTGTTGGGAAATTGCAAATGAATGACTGAAATACTTCATTAAATAAAGAAAATCAATGGGAGGTCGAGAAATGTGGCTGAAATCGCCGTATCTTTGAGTATGTATTAGGCATGAATGTGTGATATTGTGACGAAGTCATGATAACATTGTGTACGCTACGTTCTACATGACTTGTTTATATTTCATTCTACCTCAAGGTAATTTTTTAGTGTGCCCCACCACTGGGAGACAGTTGGTACTTCTGATCACAGTGATATTCTCTTAAATAAAATTTAACTGTTTCATTATATGTCGCTGTAATTTATATTATATATGCACAAGAGTATGCGCTACCTATGACAAAAGTTTGGTATCAACGGTAAAAGCCTCGGAAGATTCAACTTTAGGAAATGCCTCCAAACGAAAGTAAGATTTTACCGTTATATGTGGTAGATCAAAAATACTAAGGCCATCGATTGTTCTCCTATCTAGGCTCATTTTTTGCCGTTTTGTAAACTTTGAATACATGCAAAATTTCAAGTTAACAATTAATGTTAAATTAAAAATCGAAAATCTAGCAACCGTCATTTTACCGAAATATAAACATATCCAAAATGGTGAATGAAATCCATTACACCGGTGAATAAATTTACTGATGCCTTTTTGTTTTGAGTTTGGGCCTTTGATTTCAGCACACGTAGCCTACTCACTCAAGTATATATGTTGTAGTCTACTATCTAATGAATAGAACACTTTCACTGAGTATACTGAGATGAGGAGCTGTAATACTTGAACATCAAAACTGCAATGCTACTTAATCATGTACAACATCAATCTAACAGTAGAATAACGGAATATAATTTAATAAAAAGTTCCAGAAACTCTAAAAGGTATCACTTAAGCTGCCAAGTCCATATTTGGATTTTTAGTCTAAATATAGTTTTAACCGAGTGTATATCGAGGATAATGACAATTATGAATGAACAATGAACATAAAACCTAATATTTATCTTTTTCAATCGTTTTACGTAACATATCATCCTGAGATTAGTTCATCTTCAATCGCCTTATCAAACTACAAAAGATCAAGTTGTATTTGTATTGTATTTGTAGAAAAGCATTTCGTGCTTTTTTTTCATTTACCATGTCAGGGTTATTGCGCGGCAATATCAGGATTTGTGTGGAATGAAATTTTCATATATCATGATTTTGCTGCATATTGGATAAATGTGCAACAGTAGAATAACGGAATATAATTTAATAAAAAGTTCAGAACTCTACAAAGGTATCCTTAAGCTGCAAGTCCATATTTGGCATTTTAGTCAAAATATAGTTTAACCGATAGTAAATCGAGGATAATTGACATCATGATTTTGTTGCTCAATACATATCTTAGGATCACCTTCCAACTCAAATATAATCAGAGTTCTAGATTAGAATGAAATTATACGAAACTATAAGTCAATACTTTGTCGTTATTAGCATCAGTAGATAGAAAATAAGGCGTACCCCAATTTTTCATGCTTTGGGGTGCCCGAGTACCACAATTGGTAAAATCCGTATTCACGTTTAGGGCAAACGTAGAATACCGTGGACAAAATTGGGGTCGTTAGTTCAAAAAGTATTGGATGTTAGCATTATCGACATGCTGGATAGATAAACTGGTGTATGTAGAATGAAGGACAACATCATTGAAAACAACAATAAAACATTTTATGTCACTGAAAATCAATTCTGCTAATGAAGGACCCAGCTGACCACCACCAAAATGGCAAACAGCTTAATGCATCTAAGACTCACAGTTACACCCTGTGATCATGAATCAATTTGAATTTCGTTACTTTCAACTTTAATTAATGCATGGTTTGATATTTACTTTTTGAGATGTGTATTACTCCGACCACAAAATTTTCTTCAGTTATGTATATCCCAATCAGAAGTTTCATGCTGTCAAGCATGAGACAAAGGCAAACCGCGCCTCGTCGGCGCGATCTTTCAGTGACTCAAGCCTAACAAGAAACACTTGTGCACATAATTTTTGACTGGAATGCGCGGTGTATGTGTAATGCTACTTTACAATGCAAATTTTTAGTGTGCCTTCTAGCGTTTTGAAAGTTAGTGCTATGGATCGACATTCCCTATCTAGTGCAATTATTAATGTGGTTACATTTCATATATATCGACACATGAAAATATTTGCGCGAGATGTATAAGGTAGCTTTGTGTGTTAAACGGCATTCTGGGTGTTGGATGTACCATAATGTAATATACTAACTATTGTAGTTTAATAGTTCATCATTTAATGAAACTGTATTTTCGGCTTTCCTCCTCCGCTCAATAAAAATGAAATCACATTTTACATTCCAGACACCGGTTCCAAGTTACCGGTATGGGTGAAGGTTTCAGTCCATCCCTTTACTCATTTTTTCTCTCCGTGTAGACATAATTGAGGGATGTCTATTAAGGTCACTAGGTTGATGAATATATTTATGATAATTATTTTATTTGGAAATAATAATCAAACGTGTAAGATATTACTCAACAATTGTTTCGTTCATCTTTTAAAAAAATGAAACTTAAAACTTTCACAGACCCAGAAAACGTGTTTGTTCTGCGTTGTTAACGAGATCACGCTCGACTGCTCACGAACCATGACGTGGCTACGATTAGTAGTTGCAGACGTCGTTCATATAATAAATAAACCGAACAAAATTTCGTCCTGTTTTTAAGCAGCTGGTTTTTACTCTTTCCTGTCCAGTGTCTGCTGGAATTGTTTATTTTAGTTTAACTTGTGATTCTCTATTTGTTGAGTTTCAGTTAATTAAATGCCATGGAATATCCACACTACTATAGTAATTCGAAAGTTGATACCAGTACGGTTCAGCATTTCAGATTTTAGGCTAGACCACACTGCACAGTACAGATTCAGGATTATCTAACTTAGACTACTTTTCCTGTACAGTGTATACAGACTTGTTGTATCGTTACCTGCTTACCCGCTACTGCCCAGTTACGTTACCTGCCTGCCTAAGTTAACGTTACCCGTTACCGTTATCAAATAATCTGATAAATTTACCCAAAATGCCAGTTTTCATGGTTTACAGTTTAAGTTTTCTTCTCAGTTTTTGGTATCTGCTAACTTACACCTTTCTGTATACTGTAAAATTGACATAGGATATACTTATCAGCTTACTGCTTATGTTTGCCTGCCAAACTGAGGACGGCGAAAGAAGATCACAGGTTTGAAGAAGCGGTGCAGGGTTATGTTTTACTGTACCCATAGCTTTAAATTCTGAAATTGTGGATGCTTCGCACAGTTTAACAGCAGCAGATCATTTGGGAATTCATTGCTTTATCTGTTATTGAGCTAATCATACTGTAATAGCTGAAATCGCCAACATGAATGGATACGATGGAAAAGTGTACAATGGACCACCACAATATGGTGCACCAAGGTTTGAACCATGTTTTTGATAGTGATGGTTAGAGTCTAATTTTGGTTTTTTACCGATATATCGGAAGAGCACGAAACTGGCCAATAATAACTGTTGACCAAAATGCACACACGGGCACGCGCAATTCTTTGAAAATGATGTGTTTTTTGTTCAAATAGCAAAAATTGCACAATATTTCTTGCTTCCATCTTGAAAAATCCCCATCAGATGGTATTCGTGGGAGATGGAATTTTATTCCACCCTCCCTCCGCAAAAATAGCTCGGTAACCATCAAAACTTTAAATTTGTTCTTTTCTTATGCAATAGACATGTTTTTTCATTAGGTTTTTCGATTTATCGCTTTTCTTCGGGAGGTTTTTCAACGAATTTCGCGTAAGATAAAATATCAGTATCGGTTGCAAAAAAGGAGTATCGGTCAATCTCTCTGCTCTAGTGGTGGTCAAGCTTGTGAAATTGGCTCTAACTCTGTGATTTTCTATGTGAACCCGCAATATGGGAGACGAGTCCAAAGTCTACTTACCAGGGTCTTGTTATTTGCCTGTTTGCCACAAGTACAATGTGCTGAGAAACCTTCTCCTTGACAGCTATTTCCGGCCAACAAACTGAATCGGCCAATTCAATTCGTACCAGTATAAAAATTTTAAGAGCGACTGGTCAATTCTTATCCTGAAAAAATTGCCGTTGGTCAACTCATACCTGTGCTGAAAGTTCACAGAAACTTACCTGCTTACAAATTTTGATGTAACTGCACAGTAGCACCAAGAGGATCAGATGAAAAGTTGCGCTGCTCAAAATCCCATAAATTTTGTAATTTATGTAAGTAAAATTTGCAGAAATGGTCATCATAAACACGGCAGTCATCGTTAATAGACACTTGAAATCCGATTCCTAACTGATTTGAATCTGTTCTGCCTGCCAGGTCCTCCAGGTTATGATTTGATTTTTTCCAAGAGAATGAATCAGTCATCCCCGTTTCCAACAAATCCAATGCAAATTTCATAACGGTACGAATTGACAATGTTATATTTTCGGGTATGCTGACATACTGGTACGAATTGGCCAGGGTACGAATTGACTGGCAACCATTCTTGCTCAATACAAATACTCTACGTCTCCTGTGCTTGCAAACAAAAATTAATTGACAGCTGCGAGCGCTTTTTCACCTAAAATGTGGCTTTTTTTTTTGGGGACTCTTTGACGAGCGACTCCGATAAGATTATACCAAATGGTTTAAGATTATACCAAATGGTTTATCACTATTTTTGACAGTATTTGTTGCATGATAAGAATTTAAAATTTCCAAAGTAGCGTAGCCGTCCATATTTTTTAGCTCCCTTTAAACCTGAAATTTAATCTGGAAAACTATTTCAAGGAAAATATGGGAAGGTGCTTATGATGGCGGAGCCAGGGGTGGGGGCGAAGGGACATGTTCCCCCAAGATTTTAGAGGGGGGCGACAATACTTCCTGCAATTTTTCGGAGTTCTAACCAAAATGTCTTAAAAATACAGAAAATTTTGCATGCCTATTGCATACAATCACAGTTTGAGTCGCCTGGTTGGCCAGTGCCTATTATTGGTATCATGTACTTTGATTGTCATTCCAGAAATCTCTTAAATCATATTTCATTTTTTTAGTGTTCAGAACTAATTAATCATTCAGAGTAATCTTCATTCGTTTTTGAGTATCATGTGATGAGAAGCTGGAAACAGAACCTAAAAATCCAACCCCCATTCTCTTACATGGTAAAGAGTCACTTTAAAATGTAGAACCATCAACTGTACTGCAACCTAGAAGCATCCCAATGAAAACTACCAAACCATTATAATAAAGTTCAAATGAGTGGTGTTGCTATTCAAATTTTTGAAGGACATCCAAGCAGCTATCTAGCTTCAAAATAATTGTATATAGATTAACAGGCTTAAGTGACTATTTTTTTTCTATCATTTTAGTTTTGTCCTAATGCTATAAAATCCATACTACATTTAATCACCTCTCTTTATGTTCAGAATGATGCCACCTGTCTCATCTGGTGCCCCTCGATATACAGAAGTGCATGGACAACCGGGACCTATGATGAATCCTCCAGGTTTTTGAATTAAATTAAATTTATTAAATTGCTATGTATGGTAATGAATCGCGAGAGTCCTAAAATACAACATCGTAATATCAAGTGATCGTAAATTTTCCTGCATCACATCCTTAATTATGAATTAAATACACCGCTTAACAGTATAATCGTTCATATCGTTTACCTGAGCTTTTGTTTTAATATTCACCTTTGATTTGAGAAAATTTTCTAAAAAATTCATTTATGCTAGGTCGACCAGGTCCTGGATCAGATGGTAGTATGATGATGAACTCATCTGCAAATGTCTACAGCGCGAAAACTCAATTTTCTTCACAACCTCCTATTGAAAATCAGATGCATAATATTCAATTAAATGATCATAATGCTCACATGCCAGTAAGTGTTTTATTATATAATAGTCAAATGTTGGGTTGATGAATTTGTCCATGAATCAAAAGTTTTGAAAATCAATAATTACAAATCTAAGAAAAATAAAGCGAAGCAAAGTATTTATCTTTGTACATCTAATTTTAATTTAAATATTAGAAATTCAATTCCAACAAAATTCGGGCCCTAAGGTGCATCTTCTGGAATTGAATGTGTTTCCTGCAGGAGTAAGAGGTGATTAGAAAGGAGTAGAGAAATAGTAGGAGGTTCTTGTATTGATTCTGCTGCTCACTACCAGTTCACAACCAGCTTAGGGTGCAGTTGCTAGTTTTACAACTTTTGTTGCTTTTTCATATTTCTGGTCCTTAGGGACCGGAAGTTTTAATAAAATAAAAAAAAAACGTTCAAACACGGATTCGTGTGACACGGATGGTATTAAAATCAGCTCCATTACAAATTTATTCCGTTATAACTTTAATACACTTTCAGACATCAAGTCATAACAGCCATCAACCAACAAGTTCACATGGACCTCCACCAAGCATGCCAGGCCCACCCGGAAGTGCATACAATAATACTTCTCGGAATCAACCTCAACCTCATGCCAGCTTGTCAACAACCAGCAGCGGACCAAATTCATACAGTCATGGGGCTCCTTCTGAACCCTATTCTAACTTTTCTCAACCACCATCAATTAATAGAGCACCAGTGCCTGGCATGATGCCACCACCCACATCTGGTATGGGACCACCTGGTATAGGAGTGGGGGCAACCCCAGCATCAGGGATGGGACCACCAGGTATGGGGGTCAACCCAGTATGGGTCAGCCACCAATTTCCAGGATGGGTCCTCCAGGCCCTAACATGATTCAGCCATCTGTTTCTACTATGGGACAGCTTCGACCTGGGATGGGTCAGCCGCCTGTCTCAAGCATGGGGCAACCTGGCATCGGTATGGGACAGCCTGGGCCTGGTATGGGGCCATCCGGCTTTGGGATGGGGCCACCTGGCCCTGGTATGGGGCCACCTGGCCCTGGTATGGGGCCACCTGGGCCTGGTATGGGGCCACCTGGTCCTGGTATGGGGCCACCTGGTCCTGGTATGGGGCCACCTGGTCCTGGTATGGGGCCTCCTGGTCCTGGTATGGGACCTCCTGGACCTGGTATGGGACAGCCACCAGGCCCTGGAATGAGTCAACCTCCCAATATAATGGGAGGACCCGGACAACATATGGATGGAAGAATGCAACCACCTGGTTCTGGTAAGTCTGTGGCTTTTCCGCTGATTCTATAATCTAGTTTGAAATTTTTATTGTAATAAGCTGTAGTTAGGACAAACCTATATCCAACTTGTCCTGGATAGGGCTCGACAATTCGATTCAGTGATTCAAATCGATTCGAGGCACAATTTACTCAAATCAATCGTGAATTGTTTGTAGGAACAGAAACTTGTTAAATGAACTAGAATTTTCATGTCGAATAGCAATCGATTTTGGTCAAATTTTACTGAAATTGATTATATTTCGTCGTTAAAATATGGAAATTTGTGCTTTTAGTTTGAATTGAAAATATACTATAAATTATAAATTTCTTCATTTTTACAATGGACATATTTTTTATTTGCGTATTAGTGATTCGATCCGATTTGAAAAAATCATTGATATTTAAATATTAATTCCAAATGACTCTGTTTTGCCCAGCCCAGAAATTAAATCAATGTTCATTTGTAGGTTTCAATATCCTTTCATTTTGAATCCTACTGGGCAATACAACAGATATTTCGAATGCACATAGATTAGTCCACTTCTACTGCATTTTTTCTAATTTGTTTTTGAATTTTATGTTGATATCTTGATTCTCCATATTTATATGCGAGGCATCTTAAATGTTAATAAATATTTTAGTTGTTATTTTAGCCAAATTTTTCTTCCCTCCACATTAGGCCAATATTCATCTCAGCAACCTCAGCCACGAAGGTTGGATCCAGATGCAATGCCAAGTCCTATTCAGGTAACAGCTATTACAAACTACATTTTTTGTATTTTTTTACATGTGTGAAATTATATCAAGGTATTTTTAAGGAAAATAAATAATAATTCTGTCGTCATAAGAAGTATGGGTCGTATCTTACAAAATTTATTAAAAATTTATCCTAAACATGAATGTTTATATCAGCGTTCAAAATAAGTTTTGAAAAATGAGTCATGATTTTTGCGGGAGTAAAATTGTTCAATGCTTGACTTCAGTAGGTACAAATAATTTCAAAAAAATGGCATTTGGATTGGACAGCTTTGCAGTATCCTTTACGTCATGATGTCAAGTCTAACAAGGTGTCACAAGTTATGACATTTTCTTTAAAAATTACGAGCTCTGAACATGTGTGACCAACCAGGTTTCGATTCACAACATGCAACCCGATTAATGGGATTTGGTTTGTATAATTAATGATTCTCCGTTGCAGGTATTGGAAGGCGATCAAGCAAAATGTACTGAACCATTCAGAACGGATAACCCTGGATTGGTACCACCACTTGTAACAAGTAAATTTGTGGTTGAAGATTGTGGTAGCGTCAGTCCACGATATATCAGATGTGCAACATATAATTTACCAGCCACGTCAGACATCGCAAAAACATGTCAGGTAATTAGCTTTTTACATTTCATAATTTTTTTTGCAGAAAAAGGTAATAACACTAATTGCACTACAGTACCTGTAAAATATTTATATACCGTGATTTATAATTCAACCAAGTCACTTGTGCGTGCAATTCGGGAAAAGCAAAATAGATTTAAGCATACTGTTTGTGATTTCCTGTGTAGTTCGAAAAAAGTTGAAATTTTTTTTCTGGCCATAATAAAATTTGTTCAATTATTTGTTTTTTGTCGCAAGTTGGTGAAATCTGTCAAATTGGGGAAAAATCCGTCCATAATTTTATGCTTTGTTTGGTTTTTTGAATAATGCTTTATTAAATATTGACTCTAGTTTGTTTTTCCTAGTCGAAAAAATTATGTCAGAAATGTTTTGTTGAGTAAGGGTCACTGATGGTTCACTTCGAAGAGATGTGGTCGTTGTGTAACAAAATTTCCTACATGTATGAAAGAAATGATTTCCAAATATTTTTTAATCATATCTAATCATACCATATAGGTTCCAATGGCTCTGTCAGTCAAACCAATGGCAAAATTACCACCAGGTGAAGCTCCAGCACTTATTGTTGATCCTGGACCCGAAGGACCAATAAGATGCAAGAGATGTAAAGCTTATATGTGCCCGCAATTCAAATTTCATGACGGTGGTCGAAGATTTCAGTGTGTTATGTGCAGCGCTGTAACCGATGTGAGTTTTTCTTTTTTCATTTGTTTATAAACTTAAACATAATAATAATAAAAAATACACAGGGCTTCTGCAAAAATTGTAAGTTCTTCTCCTGTTCCTCCAGCAAAAACTTGTTTTGTTGGGGCATAGCATCTGGTGTGCCTTGCCTTCGAAGCAACACATTCTCTTGGTGCTCGTTGGCCAGTCAAAATTTACATTTTAGCCATCAATAATATTATGTATATATCATGCTTGAATAATGTCTGTATGTTCATTTTGTCAATCCAAGCAGATGTAGAAAATGAGGAGTACATCTGATAAATATGAATGGCCTAAATGGCGGACAAGAGCACCTACCTGCTCTGTTGTTGGTTTACCATCATTCTTTTACAATCAAAATCAGATTCTAGTAAATCTATCATTTATTCTTGTGTTTATCACAATATTAAACACACAGACAGAACTTGATTGTCTTCAATATTGTCATTTCACTTGTCAGCTTCTGTAATGGATTGGACGCACTATACTTTCTTTGTGCACAAATTCTCGTATTAATTTATTATTGACCAATCAAGTTTTGTTAAGTGTGGGTCACTAGTGGGTCGCACTGTTGGGGCACTGTCCATCTGTGGGCCATGCTTGACAAAATAAAATTTATCAGAATAGAATGTCAGAACAGTGTAAGAATAATATTCCATATCCTGGATTCATGTTATTAAGCATTCTGGAATAGCTAATTATTCCTAATCTTGTATCCATAAGTGTGCTTCTTTTGACAAGTAACAAGTAAAAATGTTATATCCAGACGCCGCACCATTTTTTTGATCATGTTGATCACATGAACCAAAGAGTCGATAAATACAGAAGAGCTGAACTATGTCGTGGATCTTATGAATTTATAACAACAAAAGATTACTGCAGGGTATGTTCATTTTGCTTCTTTGTGCACCTAACATGTTATTAACCTCCCGCTCTATATGCCCAGATATTTTTGTTCTGGTTTTCTTTTATATTTTCCATTTTCAGTAACCTCATGAGATATTTCTTTCTTTGAGGTATCATTGAAAAGTTCAACTCCAACTTTCAAATGTTTATCATGAACGAAGTTTTTACTGGTAATTTCAAAGATGGCCTGTTTTAATGCTTTTGAAAACTGGTGAAACAATGCCTGTTTTCGATGCTAGTTTTTTTTCAAAATTTCTCATTACAAAATACCTTTTGGTTAGTGAGCCATAACGTTTTTTAGCAATCTCCAAAAAGTTATGCCAGATTGCATAAAAAGTACAAAACCTAATCTTGATGCTCTCAGGTTTCAAATAAAAGCAATTTCATTTGTCTGAAATCTTGAAACATTATTCCATTTCTTAGTGAATTTCCAATATTGTTTTTACGAAAACATAATGAAAGCCCCAGTATAGTTTATATAACCTGGTCTATTTTATACAAGTGAATATTATTATAAGGGTTTGAACTATTTGTGCAAAGTTTGGATTCATTCAAATACATAAGGCGATTTCATTTTCGGATTATTAAATTCTCATGCTGGAAGCAAATCAACTTCCTTGCCACTAAGAATACAACACAAATCTGTACATGTATTTATAACAGAATGACGAGCTTCCGAATCCACCTGCTTACATATTTGCTATTGATGTTTCATATAACGCAATTAAATGTGGATTGGTGGAACTTCTATGCAATAGAATAAAAGATTTACTGGATAATTTACCATGTGACGTCGGTGCGCAAGAGACCAGTGTTCGTGTTGCATTTTTTACATACAATAATACTCTACATTTTTATAACTTGAAGGTATGAATTTTTTTCTAAAATTATGAATTTTGGATACAAATTAGGGTTTGAGAAATATGTTTTTGAAGCTGATACCAATACAGACGTTTTAAATATTGCTTTGCCGTTTGACACTTATTTAGTTTTCTGTGAAAAAATGTTCTGTGTATTTGAATAGTGTAAGCTTTTTCAATATTTGAAAGTTCTTGTTCCTAGGTCAATATTTTAAAGATTTTTTACACTCGCAAAATGTTGATCTTTTTTGGCCGATCGACGTATTTTGGTGAAAACATTTTTTTTTGAAACTTCATTAGAACCCTGGTGTTTAAATTTTTGATTTGTATTCTTAGATCATTTTATTTTTATCCTGTAGAGTGATATTTTTCGTTCAGTCAACCTTTGTTTTAAAAATAGGTAATCCCAGGTTGGATATTTTGAACCTACTCACATTATTTTAAAATCCAAAAGTGATGCATTGAAAATATATCAGTTTATTTTTATGTTCTTTTTAATTATTCAGAGTACTCTTGCTCAACCACAAATGCTTGTAGTATCTGATGTATCAGATGTTTTTGTTCCACTACAAGATGGATTCCTTGTCAGTGTAAAAGAATCTAGGTTCGAATTTTTGTTATAGTTCATTGTTTTTCTGTTCTACTGGCATGGGAATTTTTGTTGTTGGATGTTTCATAGTTGTCGTTTGACACTCAAATTTTCCATTTGCAATGTTTTGAATCAAATTGTAGAAATATTGAATCTTTGAAATATTTACATCGTCTGCAGACGCTGGTGTTTTTATTAAAACATTCATTACCTCTTCTTGTTTGTGATTTCAAAAGTGTATTGTTTGAGCAATTGAAATGGGATGGAAACACATTCCTGCAATAAACCTTCCCATTTTTAAGTTTGAGAAAGTAAATTTTCATTGTTCAATGACTTGTTGTTGTGTCTGTCATTCAAACAATATACCAACCACTATCTTGTCGTTTCACACAGACATGTTATAAACAGTCTTCTCGATCAAATACCTGAAATGTTTGCAGACACGAGAGACACTGAAGTTGTTTTAGCTCCAGTCATACAAGCTGCCGTTCAGGCTATGAAGGTGTGAAAAAATGCTATTTATTTTTTCTTAAAAATTTCCTCTATCGATTGTAATTGTGCGATGGCCTAGTGGTTAAACATGTTGGCAACGCTGGTTCAAGATCTCGGTTTCTAGTCCGACTCGCTTATCCATGCCCACCACTCAAATCCGGGGGTAATAACTTGGGTAGGCTAAGCTGAACAGGAAAAGATCACATCTTTCCAGGAATTGTAACCCTGTCCGTCTATAAGTGGCCGCTGTTACAGGGCTTTGGACAGGGTGATCCACTCTAAGAAGTGGTTATGGAAAAAAAAAATATTGGACCGACTGTTATATTGGTTTATCAGTGTTAGGATGAAGTCCACTTAATCGCCCATCTTGTTATGTTGGTCCGGTGATGGGCGCATCCTATGTGACTCATGCTTAACAAAATAAAAGTACAAATTGGTTATAGGCTTGTCGTTAAAACCTTGAAAAAAACTTAAGATTGGCAGAATGCCGGCTTCTCTGTTAATCAGCCCCCAAAGAAAATGGCTTCCATCAGAAAAATATGTAACAAATAGTGAATATTTCATGATGTAGATAGAAGATTAAAAGTGTCTTTTTGAATATCTGGTGTATAAAAGGCTTTGAATTAGCAGCTAATAAATTGCTTCACTCTATTACATAACTTTATTTTTATTTCTCATTTTTCAGTCTGCCAAATGTGCCGGTAAACTATTTTTATTCTTGACATCGCTGCCTACTGCTGAAGCTCCTGGAAAATTGAAGAATCGAGATGACAGAAAATCAATCGGAACTGATAAAGAAAAGGTAATTTAAGATTTGTTTGGTAGTTTTATTACTGAGTACTTTTTCGTGTGCAAGGAATAGTACACAGAGGGTGCATGTGGACAATACTTAATGAAATAAGTAAAACAATAAAATAAGTATAAGGAAAAATATTTATAATAAAAATGCTATTTAGGGTATTCTGATTTAACAAATAGGATTTGTTAAAAATTGTTGTTCAGTACTTTTTCTTTCCCTATTTGATTCCGTAACAATAGTGATGGATTTTGCACTGAGGTGAAGTCCATTTTATTCTATGCTTGATTAAACAAAACTTTTATTTCGGTAGATGATGGTGATGGGTACGTTTCCGATAAAAACATGACAAATTTTATTTAAATTAATTTTTGTTTAATATGCAAAAAAATGATTGAGGTCAGCTTGGCCACTTTTTTTTATTCCAATCTGATCACAGAAGTTTTTCATATGGCAAATCATCAGTAAATAAATCCATTAATTTATTGCTCTACTTTTTGCAGAGTCTGTTCGCTCCATCTGGAAATGTTTACAGCAATTTAGCAAAAGAATGTGTCGCCCAAGCGTGTTGTGTCGATCTATTTTTATTTCCGAATCAATACATGGACATTGCTACTATCGGGCAAGTCGCTCAATTAACTGGAGGAGACATCTTCAAGTAAGAAAGTTTAATTAGAACTTGAGAGGCAGTATTTTCCAATAAATCACAGATGGATTTCCTACTGCCCGGGGAAGATACCACTTGAGGGTATTTGCAGTCAGTTCTGGTATCCACTGGAGAGTGCAGTTGCTGGTAATATTTGTATAGTTTCTTTGTCATGTAAGTGACCGTTAGTTGATTCTTTTTAGATGCTGCTTTTGGCTATCCTTAATTAAATTTAAAAAAAAATTTTATGGCTCAGATGAGTATTTTCCAAACGGCTACATGTTGTTTTAAATTGGCTGCATTGTGGAAATGAAATATGTCCTGCGTATACTAATATTTGTATTCAGTTATTTTAAATGTTGTGATATTGTTCGCCGAATGATATGTCATATTTTTTCAGATACAATTTCTTCAGACCAGAAGTTGACGGGGAGAGATTTATTAGTAACCTGGCATACGATATAGAGCGTGATATTGTATTTGACGCAATTATGAGAGTCCGAACTAGTGCTGGTATGTTTTATTTATATTCTTTGAATTCATTTCAGTTTGGTAAGATATTGTGTATCATTTCCAGATTGAAAATTTTTGTTTTGTCAAACAAGAGACTTAGTTGTGCGATCCATCAGCGCTTCTTATAATTTAATGATTTTGGACATAACTTCATATGTTCATTGGTCGTGTTGCGTTTCTAGCTCACAACTGTTTAAACATGTATGGTCAAGTATGTGTCATACTTGTTGGCTTGATCTTTTATTAATCTTTCGTGGTTTATGACAATTTTTTTTAATAATTTCAATTTTATCTTCAGGTATTCGGGCTGTAAAATTTGTTGGAGCCCTTAGTATGTCCAATACAACAGATGTTGAGTTAGCTGGATTAGATTGTGACAAGTCTATCAGTGTTGAATTAAAACATGATGATAAAATAAGTGAAGACCTGGGAGCATTTGTTCAGGTATGTTTATGTAATTCGAGCTGGATGAATGCTTTGCTGTACAAAAATTTAGAAAAAGTGGATAACGTACAAAGAAAATACACCTAAAGGCCCATATTCGGAATCATATCACCACTCATAGGAAGAATAAAAAAGCATCTTCCAAATATCTGACCAAACCGCTATACAAAGCTTCATATATGTATAAAAGTGAAGTCTATGCATCATCCATATTCTTCGTTCCACCAATGTACCGGAATATCACTTCAAAGTTTCAAACTTATGACGATTATTAGAATCAATAATTTTTGTTATAAATTTTCTATCATAGGATGTTTTACCTCTAGATTTGTTAACTTGCCAAAAAATTCTAAACATTGACATCAGTCAAAAAATCAATATGGGTTGTGTTTTACACCTATATAATGATTTAGAGTATGTATGTTCTACATTTATATGAAATATTTAGGTTGCTGTATTGTTCACGTCTGTGGGAGGTCAACGTCGTTTACGAATTCATAACTTGAACCTAGCTGTTTGCAATCAAATCGGTGATTTATATAGAAGTTGTGAAGCTGATGTTCTCATCAATTATATTGCCAAAACTGCCATCTTGTAAGTTGAAAAAAAATATTCTAATGCTATATACCTATCATGTAGATTTCTTTGAAGCATCTTTTGTCAAGTATGAGTCACTGATGGATTGCACTGTTAAAGAGTGGTATATCTCTGGATCATGACTGACAAAGTAAAATTTTCGATTGGAATTCTGGCATGAAATTGTTCATTGCCTTTTTATTGAATAGAGAATATTTTTTCGTGCCTATTATCTTAATAGTTTCGAAAATATTTTTTTTTTCAGCTACTATTTATCTTAATAGTTTTTAACATCAACATTATCAATCTTAGATCTGGTTTGAGCGACCAAGAAAGCAAAATAAGAGAAGAGTTGGTGTCGCGCGTAGCGAACATACTTGCAGCTTATCGTAAACACTGTGCGACTCCTTCGTCTGCCGGCCAACTTATTTTACCAGAATGTATGAAACTTCTACCTGTATATTTGAACAGTGTACTGAAGGTAAGTTAAGTTGGAAGAATATTGTGATAATATAGCTTTGTCTTCAGTTCAGCTGAGAGTCGTTTATTCTCGATCCAAACTGAATTATGTCTTAACTTTTATTATCCAATAGTCTTGTTATACATGATTTTGTTGCTGGGTGAATTATTCGACAGATGTTCCCATTTCTGTTCAGAATGATGCGATCCATTCATCGCATGAGATATCGACGGATGATAGAGCATATCTACGTCAGCTTATCATTGGAATGGATGTTGCAGAATCTCAAGTTTATTTCTATCCCAGATTATTCCCAGTCGTAAGTACATTGAGTAGGCTGTAACTGTTATTGAAATTCAATAAAAAAAATGGATTTAAGGATTCAAATATGTGCTTGAATTAATATTAATTTTACTTTTTTGAATTACTGTATTGGTCACTGTAATATTACTAAACCAACTATAAGAATGTCCAAGATGGACCGTGTCTCAGCCCCCACTCTATCAGTGGCCCAAGCTTCAGAAACATTTGTGGAAAATCTATTTTTGATTGTATTTGTTTAGTATTCTAGGTATTTTCATATCATATATTTTAGCTGCGAAATAGTATTTAATTTTCAAGTCAGTTTTTGAAGTCTTTATTTTATCGAGTCTAGGACCTGTGAAAATTTATCTTATTTTTAGCGTCATTTCACTCCACCCAACCTCCCCACACCTGTCAGATGTTCGGAAGAAAGATTGAACGACAGTGAAGCATATCTACTTGATAATGGACTCAGTTTCTTCCTATGGATTGGTAATGCTATTGATCCGGAATGGATTAGAAATGTATTCGGTGTACAAAGTGCTGCTCAGATTGATATTGATTTGGTAAGCATATGGCTTTCTATTTTTTTATTGCCATTTCTTAGAGTGGATCACCCTGTCCAAGTCCCTGTAGCAGCTGTCACCTTTAGGTGGACAGGGTTATAGTTGCTTTGAATATATGATCTTTTCCTGTTCGGCTTAGCCTACCCAAGTTATTACACCCTGGGTTGAGTGGTGGGCATGGATAAGCGAGCCGGATTCGAACCCGAGATTTTCAACCTGCGATGCCAACATTTTTAACCACTAGACCATTGCCTTCACGTTGGATGTGTAGTTGTGTACTGGTAGGATAAGGAATGGCTGTTTATGTAGTTTGATTTGTATCAAAGTGGGATATATATAAAATTTGTTTTAATGAAATTCCTAACAAATTAAGTAAGACCCAGCATAATATTTTAGAAATTTAAATGAATAATACCTTTATGAGTGCACTCTGGATATTTTTGTATAATTAATAATCGCTTATTGACAATTTTCATTATTTTTCAGGGAAACCTTCATCCATTTGACAATCCATCATCGCAACAATTGCGTGATTTAATGGAATTGATACAGAATGGTCGAACAAGACGCATGAAGGTGAGTGTTTTGATACCTTCCTTATCTTTCTCTTTTGCGTGTGAAAAGGACGCCGATTTAGCCACTTTTTAGCTATTTCAGGCTATCCATTTCTGATTGTGTTTCTAGAAGTCAATTAACGTTGAACCTTAGTACCGATCAGTACTTGTGTTTTAATGTGTACCCAGTTGGAAAATATCTGCTGGAATATTTTTTATCAGGCAAGGGTTACTAATGGTTGCTTCGCTGAGATGCAGTCCAATTTTATCACATGCTTGAGAAAATAAAATTTGTAATCGTGTAATTGAAAGTATAATTGAAACAAAAACCAGAGATTGTCAACTAGTAGCAATGGGGCAGCATTTCAGGCTTTGATCAAATGGGGAAAAATGTCAGTAGTTTAAGGTGGTAATCTACCAGATGGAAATTTACATAAACAGTAATATTCTAATGTATGCATATCTTTTGTATCAAATAAGATGTCCTCTTGAGTGTCCAACAGCAAATAAATTGTGCATGGATGGATCGCGCTGTCAAGGCTTGGTTTGTCAGTGGTCCATACATATTTCTGCTTTTGGAGAATGCATCTGTTTTGTAAGCAGCTCGCTTCAAATCCAACACTTTACTATTTTTTCTGCAGCTTGCCATTATTCGTCAGAGAGACAAACTGGAACCTTGGTTCAAACATTTCCTCGTTGAAGATCGTGGTTTAGGTGGAGGAGCATCTTACGTAGACTTTTTATGTCATATTCATAAAGAAATTCGTTCTATATTGGCTTAATGAAAATGGATGAATTGGAAAAAATTTGTAGATAATTGATATGGTATAGATGAAGGAACTGAATAAAGATTTTTCCGACTATAAACCATCGATACTACGTCTCAAGCAAGCAATGCGAGCTATCGGCTTCAGAAGACTAAATGAAATTAAAAATGTATTTTCAAGAATTGGAATTGCAAGTTCATCCCAAATTGAGATGTGAAATTCATCTTTCGATTATCTCCGATTGATTTTTTAATACAATTTAAAATAAATTTCAGCCATTGACATCAACAAGAGTAAAATTGACTAATTATAGTGCACTTTTAGATTAATATATGCCTGTTTGATGTAATATATTGGTCCTCTGATAGCTGTTTGGTTATCATTTTGAGTCCCTAGAAGTCTGAACAGCTTCTAAGCATCTGTTGACAAGGGAAGATGAAGCACTGTGCCAGCTTCCTCTTATCCCATGTGTAGGTTGATGTCCATTTTCATCTTCAAAAAATTTAACTGGGATCTTTGAACATGGATATTTGAAAAATTCAAGCTCTGATTGAATATATTCCATATAATCTGAATTTATCGATGTTTGCTGCAGAAAATATCATTTTTAATTTGCTGGTTATTCAAAAACGTTTTTCTCTGCAATTTTGCACAGTTAAATTTCCTTCATAAATACCAACATAAAATTTTTGTTCACCCCGGGTATTTCGATACTTTCCCTTGTTTCTTGTGGTGAGGCTTTGTCAAGTGTGACCTCAAATAAGTCAATATAAAAAATTTCGCAAACTCCTTTTTGAGATTCTTTCTCGGAGACCTAACTGTACATATATATGGGTATTACAGTAATTTATTTTTCTTTTATTTGATTTCGAATAGATATTACCAGAGTACATGATAATTGTTATATTTTAGAGAATGCAGAGATATTGTAATTTTGTTCAACATTAGAAAGTAGAACTGCGGTTTGGTTTCCATGTTTTTTGTGTCTTAATTTTTAATTTGGTCTCTTATCAGAAAAAAATAGCACTTGCTTTTAGCATTGATATTTTGAGGCGTCCTTATTCATCAGAAATTTTGCTTTACCAAGTATGAGCCCCAGGTGGATTGTACTTAAAGAAGTGTGACCTATCAATGGGTCATACTTGACAAGAATTTGATGCATTGTCTTTCGACAGATGTTGAAACTGAAGATCAATCTCGTGCTGTTTGCTTTTTCATATTTATTGAATGTATGTCAGAATAGAATTTCAATAAAATTTGTGTTGTTTCAACTGACATAAAAAAAATAAAATGGGCAATAGGGTCAATATTTTTCCCGTGGAAATCTCAGAATGACTGCTAAAGCCATGAAAAGAGCAATTTTTTTTTTATCTCCAATCGGAATCTCAGAAATATTTACTTGTAGGTGATTTTGGAAATTTCTGAAGTATACGAGCATTTTTTTTGTGCCTTATTGTTCTAGAAGTTTATTTGTTTTTTTCCCTGGCGACTAGAAGTTGAAGATCATTGCTCGCTATCTGAAAGTAGTTGTATTTTTTATTTAAATTTATGACTTGTACGTTTCAGCAATCATTTGAAAGAGGAATATTATATTTTAAAATATTGTACTTTTGAGAGTGTTTATTGTTTTCATTAAAACTTGTTGAATACTCTTGATTGGATGAGTAAATGTAACTTTCTTATGCTCCTTTAGAAGACCTGAATTTAATAGAATAATATCAAGCAGTAAAAAATTTTAGGACTTTATAAGGCGAGAAATATCTGACGCCGATGCCTAATTATTTTCTCATATAATTAACTACAGGTTGGAATAGTGTTGGTGTTTTAGAATTGTGGTAATGGCTGCTTTTTGTAGAAAATCTACTCCTTTTTGTGCAATTCGTGTGACATTTTCGAAATAGTATTGATATATTTTAAATTGCGAAATAGTTCGTCCACAGCTCAACTGCACACTTTGTTGCTGTTATTGTTTGTTCGGTAGAATAATTCAAATTGTTTGTTTGTTTATAATATTCATGAAAAACGTCACTAAAATGTTAATAATATTTATCCATTGCTATGATAAAATATGATATAATGTATAAAGTCGCTGAAGATATCTACTCTGTCTTGTTTTCATGTATTTGGGTTGGCTATTCAAAAGCAGGTAATCTAATTTGACCCAGTGTTCCTATTTTCAACAATTTCAAGCAGGCTAGGTTTACTGCCTGTAAAAATTATGCCTGACCAACACGCATGATAACATATGTGCAAGGTTGTGTGAGTTTGAAGTTGATAAAACCAGTGGAAAGCCAGGTTGTTTGATTTGTTAGGAAAAACATGATGGACCGAATGTTTAAAAAACGTCCAATATCTATAAACCCTAACTGCCGCTACCTAAAGAGAAATACCCTATCGTTTAGCAATCTCCTTTTCTGGATAGGCGTGTATTTAAGATTTAGATTAAAAGTTCTCGTTTCTATATTATTCTTAGATTGATTCATTTTACAGCTAGATCATGATACAGTACCGGTATATGCCAAATCTTATGCAGTAGAACTACATTACACTCAAGAAAGTTAAGAATTTGTGGCATAATTTGATACTGTCGCGCTATCCTTGATTTTATATCAGTAAGTAAATGTAGTTGATGGGCAAGACCACACCACAAAGACCACAGAGCTATTCACGACCAAAATCTTGATTTTTAAAAATAATACCTGCGAGTATCACTAATGCTTCAGTGCAGAGAAGTGAAGAATGGCGATTGAAACCTACCAATTTTCATTCTGCCTATGATTACTTGATAAAATATCTGGATGGAATTGAGTTCAACTCACCTCAGACTGCAATATAGTTCTATAAAAAAGTTGGGAATAATAATGTTTAGTGAAATCTTCACCCTTTGCTTTTAAACTTGGCCCATGCCCATCAACAGTTATAAATACGTGTGTTACATTTTACAAGATCATATGTATATAAATGTGAAGAAAGGGCATTTCAAACAAAATAATCAAGAATAAAACAGTGTACAAATATTACAAAACACAGAATTGAAAATAGAATGGAAATCGGAAGAATAGAATGTTTTAATAGTGAAACTCTTGTAGTTATTAACATTATCGTTATATTACTAAGTGGAACCCTTGATGAAAAAAAAACATGCCCTGTTTGGATGAAGTGAGGAAAAGCTGCTACGGTCATATTGATCAAACTTGTTGTGTTGCAAAATGTGTGCAGATTTTTTATTCATATGAGTGTTTTTAAAAATATCACGACAAAATGTGAGAAGCCAGATAAGTGACATTCTCGTTAACAAAATCAGGATAACATAATTCAAAATATTTTCGAATCCTTTACCTAGAAAAGACTTTTCGTGTAAGTGTCCCACTAAGCAGCAAAGATATAAATAATATATTGGCATACGCCATAAATTTGCTACTAAGTAATTCGATTCAGAACAAAGAACTTTAACAGGCACACCCTAAGGAGCATGGAAAATCTCTAAATGGAGCACAAAAGTTATAAGGTATCTGCCGTATTGTCAAGAGTCATCAACGTAAAAGTAATCATTACCACACCATGATTATCAACTGGTGATGCAACATTTTTGCTGATTAAACAACAGTGTTGTTTGGATTAGCGACACTAGAATTCAGTTGGAGGCGACAGCAGCAGCCCCCTGTACCCATTCCCGGGGAGACACAAGGGGGCAGTTAGTGAGTTTGCAGCTTGAAAAACACACCTCGAATACCATTCTTGAAGCTATTAAGATATAGACGAGATCTATAGGATTTCAAACTATACTGTGCAAAAATGCCGGAATAAAATCTTGAAAGTTTTTTTCAATTCCAACTACAAAGTTCCTTTTTTGTAAAGGTCGTTACGTTTTATGTAATTTTTTAGTTTTCAGTTTAGTGGGAAACCAAGTTTTGCTTGTTCAAAAATATAGTATATAATTTATGTTTTTCATTTGAAACACAAAGCGATAAAACAAGGGGGCACAATATTTCACAAGTGACATCCAGAGACTGCTGTCCAGAAACTTTACAAACCCCTGATCTTATTTGAAACCTGGAAATATTTGAAGCAATAACTCTACAGCATAAAGCCAATCGAATATATGCCCTGGACATTTCTAACATAATCCTATGGAGATTTCACGAAATTAGTGGTCGGAAAACCTCAAAAATGAGGCTGTTATTTGTATAAGTATATGAAATATTGAATAAAAAAAAGCAATTGAAGAATCACGTACACAGAATATTCAAAAAATTAGCAAGTTGGAAAAGAAATAAAAAATAAAATACTAAAAAGTATTAATAATGTAATGTTATATTGAAGTAAGGTATCATACATGCATGTTGTATATATTGAAGCATTCCTATAGCACCATAGTCTTATCGAGACTTCCCTGAGTATTTTTACAATCACTAATTTGAGTGAATCACCTTGAGCAAGGTCATTTATAGACATACAGGGTTAGTCGTAATAAAATCCTATTCTGAATGTAATAATTTTTTGCAAAATGGTGGCACAAATTTTATGAAGAGGTGTTAAATTGTAACATATTAATGTTTGAAACTTTTGACGACTTTATAAAAAATCCTAGCGAGAAGTATTTTTATTAGATTTCTTTATAGCTATTTGAGTGGATCGCCCTGACAAGACCCTGTATGAACAGCCACTTGTAGACGAAGAGGGTCAGTGTTGTTGGAAAGATGTGATCTTTCCGGTCGACGAAACTTACACAAGTTAGTACACCCTGGGTTGAGTGGTGAACATGGACTAACGAGTCGGACTTGCCAGGACTCAACCCCGAAATTTTTAACTTGCGATGTCAGCATGATAACCACTAGGCCCTCGTGCCCGTAGATTCAAATCTTACATTAAAAAGCGGCATTCTAAATCGTTAGAACAACAGGACTTTACCAGTTCAGTTGAGCCCACGCAGACCCCGTATCGAATGGCAGAGCACAGATTTACGATTCGGACTTAACAGAACTTGGACCTATTTTAAAACAGCATTAATATATTAACCAGAACTAGAAGATATTTAATCATATTTTGTTGAACATAAACCTAGACTGGCGGAATTAAAGATACTCTGTTTCTTAGACATGCGGAGTTACTGGGTTCCGTCGAAAGAAAATTTAGCAAATTGGTGATATTTCATGAAATGTCTCTTGCTAGAGGGTTAAAATTTCTTTTCTATATTTAGTGCCTAGTCGCAAAAAAACTGTACAAAAAAGTTCAAAATCATCAACACTGCTATGAAATAGCAGTGTTGATGGTTTTGAAGTTTTTTCTTAGCCTGAAGGAACATATCAGACACCGGAAGATAAACAATATTTTGTCACCTCGCGCAACCAACGTTAAAACATGTCGCTAACGTGCAGTCTAACAGTGTTTATGCTTAATAAACTAGGTTTACAATAAAGAATATTGAGAAAGTAAAGCATGGAAAATAGATATGAAGAACAATTTACACCTACTATACATGTACAGATATATTTTGAGATTTATGGTTAATTGTGTGAATTTTAAAGTGACAATAAAAAAACAGTCAATATCTTGTCAATTTAACAGTCCGGAAAGCCAAAAAAAAAAGCCAAAAACTCTCATCAAACAACTGCCTAAGCTGGACGAAAAAATAATAGAGGTGGTGTAAGAGAAGAGGTATAATTGACTCCTACTGCAAGATTTGGGTGATAAACGTAAGGACGGAAATGTAATGTTACGCCAAGAGGATATTTGTTTACCTACAAAACAATCAAAATGCCATCACATATATCTGGATGTGATTTATGTTTTGCTACAAAATCATAAAACGAGGCAACTTAGTATTTAAAAGTACAGTGATGTCAGTGACTATGAAAATTTCAATTTTTTTAAATACTAAAATGTCCTTCAATCTGTCAACAATCTTAACTTTAGGCAAAATATTAATATTCCAAGAAAATTTGACATTTTTGAAATCCGATCGATCGTTTGTTTTTATTTGATTAAAATAGTGATATTACAGGTACTTTGAAAACATCATTCCAAATTCTTTTACATTGCAATGGCTGAAGAACACCAGCCATTTATTTGACATGAAAGATACTGTGGTAAATTGCTGGAAAGAAAACAAATACTTTTTGCCAATTTTCTTGCTGCATAGTTTACCATATTAGACCAAGAAAGAACCATGGATAAATTATAATTTTTAATCTTCATTTATCCAACGTCCCTGCTCAACCGAACCGGCAAACGTACTCTGGAACTAGAGGTTCGTCAACGGCTTGCGACTTGATGTTGATATGGGAAGACACTGTGCAATATATGCAGAATAGAAAAATGTGTGTTTGTTTATCTTGCCAAGTCGCTCCTTTCAGATTTTTTCCGAGTGGTGCTATTCTGAGTTCTTCTTTTCCTATCAAAAAAAAAACGTCTAGTCGTGTGATACAGATAGATACTTCTTCCGACAAAACAAGATATGTTATTCCTGTTCTTGACTTTGATACCATCTCATTCTTTCAACCATCCTTGTGGCAATAGCCACATACGGATCCGAAATCGCGAATGAACATGGAAAAGGTTTTACATTTCACTGACAAGTGCAAAATTAAGTGGTCTCAAGTCTTCAGAAGTTGCACTAGCTGCCTTCGTTAGCAGGGATTTGCTCATCCATATTTTTTTTTTTCTATCAAAATTCACTCTGAGCAAGGTCGGAAGCAGTGCCAGGAAGGAACCAACTAACGGCCACTTAAAAGCAGAGAACTACCAAAACATGTGGTACCAGCAACTGCACTCTAAACGGAAAACATTGGCCCCGGGTGATGGTAAAACCATCTACTATCTTTTTGCTTATTTTTAGTCGCCTCTTACAACACGCAGGATATATGTTGGGACTATTCTAAAGCCCGCATGTAGTGTTTAACAATTCTGATTTAGGGATCATACATTTTCAATCAATCATTTCCATGCATTGGAGATCATCATTCCCAATCAAGAGTCACAAATTGTCTAACTATTGGTAAAACACACTGAACGAGCTAACGAAATGATAAACGCTGACCAAAATACAATCAGATATATCTTATGCCTTGTACCATTAATTTTATTTCAATCATTACAAATAACATTTAACTTACGTTTCTGATTTTCCTGCGCCAGTTGTTTGTCTCGTATTTTTGGAATTTGATTTTGTAAGAGAACTCCCTCCAGACAGCAAGTTATTTGTACTTTTTCGTGTCTTCGTTTCATTGGCTATTTAACAATACATTATCATTAATTATAATTATTAGCCAGTATCAATCATTAGAAATATCTGAAGAACTTGGGCATAGTATTGTTCAAAAAAAAAATCAATTCAAAATAAATAATATGCATTTCGCGGACTTTATTAACAGTCATAAAGGGTCATTTCTCCAAAACTTTTTCATCTCGTAGTTAGATCCTACCTAATTCTACGTTGATTCATTTTGACATATACGTGGGCGTGATGGCCTAGTGGTTAAACATGTTGGCGCCGCATGTTGAAGATCTCGGGTTCGAGTCCCGGCGAGTCCGGCTTGTTAATCCACGCCCACCACTCAACACAGGGTGTAATAACTTGGGGCTAAGCCGAACTGGAAAAGATCATATTTTTTCAGCAATTCTAGCAACCCTACCCATTTATAAGTGGCTGCCGGTACTGGGCCTTGGACAGGGTGATCCACTCTAAATAGTGGCTAAAGCAAAAAAATTAAAAAAAATTCTATGTTGATTCATTTTGTAGTAAGAAACCCGATGAGCTATATTTTATTTTGACACATATACTTGTCTACTCCCTCACCGTGAGTGTTTGGTAATGATCGATGAGTTACTAATACACTTGTGTGAGGAGATCTCATTCGATCAGTCTTGTGTGAGAATAACATATCGGATCTAAAAATTAAAAATAGAATTCAATAATATCAATAACACAACTAAGGCTGGACAAAACCGAATCACTTGAAATTCTGATAGAATAATTTTTTCGAATTGGATCGAATCATTAATTCTATGTAAATAACAAATATCTCATTCCTTCTATTACAACGTGTCTCCATCATGGTTATCAGGAAATTGATAGTTTGTAGTGTTTTTTCAATTCACACTACGTTGTCTAAGAGCAACACTTCATATTTTAACGGCAAAATGCTATCGATTTTGGTCAAATTTTGTTAGCATTTTGATAGCATTTTGTTGTTAAAAATGAAAACTACTGCTCTTAGACAATGTCGAATTGCCCAGTCCTAAACACTACAATTTCAGAATAAGTTTCCTTAACTAAATAATACCTACCAATTATAAAACTACTCCGTTTATCTAAATATTAATTTGTTGAGCATGAATAACTGATGGATCATTACGCTATGGCATAGTACATATATGGTTCATGTTTGACAAAATAAAATTACAGTCAATGGAGAAACAGAAAAATTTACTACATCACAACTAAAACCTAATAATTCAAAGGATAAAATAATATATAAGGTGGCCAAAATTAAAAAGTAGTTGTTTTTCAGTGAATCAATCATAACAGTAGAAATCTATTTGATTTGATTGATTTTTTATTTACTGTTTGGAGGTCGTAGAATAGGTTTTCAATAAAACTATCGGTACTGGAAAAAAATTGTATTTGTTGCGTATCGAGACGACTTATTATATGCTCTCATTCGTGGGGAGAGCAAATCAATCGACTCAGGATGATTACTGAGATAGTTGAACACAGAAATAATCGAACAGGGAATAATTGATATCAGTCTTTAAGTGGCTCAATATTATGTACACAATACTTGATAATGAGAACAGCTGATCTTTCAAGGCAATGTTGACTATTTTGTTGGTTTCTGAACAATATTAAAAATAGCAGATACATTTAAATCTTAATCTATATATTGAGGGATAGTACAATTTCCTTCTTATGGCAGCCATTCCACTGAATTCACAAATAGCTGACAATAGTGACTCATGAAAATTTCAAAAATGAATTAAATACTATACCTGGGATGATGACTTGGTCCTACAGAAGTTGAGTTAAATTTAGAATCGGACAATGATTGCGAAGAGTTAACGAACGCTGCATATGGTGATGAGGTTGAATTTGACACACTGGTCAACGTACTGGACGGAGAGGTTAATTTACTTGGACGTTTTGCTGGTATCGGTGAATGTGATGTCCCGGTTGGCAAGCTACCATATTGGAGCACTACAAAATATTCATCTTTAAGTTACAAGAATTCACGACGAATATAACTGATAACTTGTATAGAAATTAAGAAATAATATTATATGTAGTGGGTTTGAATCTGGCATATTTAAGTTTCGTCTTCTATAAAAAAAAGGGATGTAACGGCAAATGGAAGTTTGGACTACAGCAATAAATTATTTTATGGAAATGAAACCTTATTTCACAGTATTTAATTACCTTAGCAATCTTTACTATTATATCTGGTTAAGAGAATTATCTTGCATCTTGTTGTTCCATCCAGTGTGGCACCAATTGGGCGAGGCAAAGTTGAATCATTTGGAATTCGAATCTGATTCGAATAATTTTTTCAAATCGGATCGAATCATAAATTCCATATAGGTGAATAACGACAATATATAATCGATTTTGGTCAAACTTGACCAACATCTATTGTGTTTTGTTGTTAAAAATGAAAATTCTAGTTCATTTAGCAAATTTTTGTTCCTATGAACGATTCACGATTGATTCGAATAAAATGTGCTTGTGCCTTCGAATCACCAAATCGAGTTGCCGTGACCTAGGCACCAATGAAGAATCTGTAAGTGTTATGGAGCGTCGTCCCAAGGCTTTGAGATAAAGATACACCTCCAGGGGCACCTCATGTGTATTCCTATTTGGAACTATTTTAGTTCATCAATCTTGGCCATACTTTGCCAGGATTTGAACAGGCTTCAATCATTAGATGTTACGTTTAGCAGCTACCTTCGGTTCAATCATGCCATCGGTGCCCCAAATTTGGATGTCTTACTCACAATGTATTGTAATTGTGAATACGGAATAAGTTGAAAAGTTTTCATGTGCGTTTAATTTCTGATTCAATTATCGTCATACCTGTGCTGCTCGGAATTCCATCTTTCTGATGTAAAAATACTGGAGTTTGTTGTGTACTTGCTGGATGGTGAGTATTTTTATGACGAGTTCCATTTACTGTTCAAAAATAAAAATGGAGTATTAAAACAAGTGTCAGCATACGATTTTGTTGATTACTTTAATCAGAATGTCACAAATCAAATGTTATTACGCTCAAAATACGAAAAAACCAAAAATTTTTAGAATTTTTTTTTTCTAATGCGGGCCCCCGCTGCAAAAACATTCCCCCCCCCAAAAAAAAAGTAGATAAAAGCTCCCACGTAGGTTCTCATTCAAAACTTTATATGACCAAGAATTGGACAGAGTAAGATTCGACTGGCATGATCGATTAGTGCGTAAATGTTTTTGAAAAATCGAGCCTTTCTATCCAAAATACAGGTGTATGAATAATAATAGAAACATGTAGAACATGATATATTTTTCAACCAAAAAATTTTTAGTAGTTTTTCAATTGTTTTCCTTGGGTGGGGTAGCTGTGCATGATCACTAGGTTTCGAGAATTAATGACATAATAACAAAAATACGAGGTTGATACTCGGGCCATTAGTGGGTGCCATGGCCTAGTGGTTAAACATGTTGGCATCGCAGATTGAAGATCTCGGCTTCGAGTCCCAGCAAGTCCGGTTCGTTAATCCATGCCAACCACTCAACCCAAGGTGTAATAACTTGGGTAGGCTGAGCCGAACAGGAAAAGATCATATCTTTCAAGCAATTCTAATTCTGTCCATCTATAAGTCCATAAGTGGCCATTGGTACAGGGCCTTGGACAGGATGATCAACTCCAAGAAGTAGCTATAAAAAAATACTAATGTCCATAATTAGTATCACAATATCAGAAACTTAATATTTATTGTTATAATCAAACTCTACTGGTCATGACTTTGGTCATTAGTTTCTTTTATCTATCCCACATTGTAAATCACTTTCGTTGTACATTTTGTTATTGTTTAAATGGGTTCATTAGTGTCTAATCAAAAATCCATTTATCATTTCACTACACCAGATTAAAATTTCCTTTTGCATAGTAAATAGGATTCTCCGGTAGACCGTGTCTTAATGACGCGTTCCGTCAGTGTCCATATTCAAAAAATTTCAAATGGTATATAACCTTTATGGTTCGTAGTTTGCGTGTTGGTAGTTGATGAACCTGTTGCAAGAGAATTTTTAGAAGCACGACGCTGTTTACGATGTCGATTCGATTTATCCGGCCATGAATTTGATGATCCTTCTTTACCGACTGATGAATTAAATGCTCCACTGTCAATGTTTTTCAAAGATCTAAATAAATTTATTGTGTCACTTTCTTCTGAAATATTCTTATTCAATGTCATATCATGATCAAGTAGAACTTGAACAATAGGTGATATAGATCCAATTTTTGATAAAAATGCTAAAGAATGTAACAAATCCATTAACATTATTATCCAAGTAAAGTAGTTCTAGATATGATCGTTTCTCTTGCTGTCCTGTACAGTCATTGAAGCTTTATACGTCATATCAGATGATTATTTACGTTAGAATAGTTAAACACTGTAAGGCTGGTGAAATGAGAGTATCTTAATGAACCAGAGAGATTAAAAATTACTGACTGTGTACTGGTACTTCAAAAATGAATGAAGTCGGCAGCACAGAAAAATGCCCAGTGCCGATCCGCAGAAAGGCAAGTAGATTTCACTGATTTAGAGGGAAAAAACGTTGGAGATATTCTTTTCGGTCGTGCATGCACTAGATAAGAGATTATATGGGTAATATAAATTAGGTGCCATCTATGCCTTTTTGAATTTTAGTTTGAACGATGCACAGACAACGCTCAGTGCCATGCTTAAGTCCAACCAGGGCACTCACTGTGCTTTACTATAAAGTCTTGGTTCTATTTGGGAAATTTTTGCTTAGGAGTGCAGTTGCTGGTACTACATTTTGTAATAGCTCTGTTACAACAAATGAAACCTGTCGTCATCTTTGGATCGTTCTTCTCTTTCAATCAATAATCTTTCTTCTTCCTCTTTCTTTTGATCTTGTAAATCATCAGCCACAAATGTTCCCTGTGTTAACTGAAATAAATAAAATTGTTGTTTCAAAAGTATCGGTTGGTTTTGTCAAAATTGAATAATAAATTCCGATATAAAAATGAATATACAAAAAGAAGAACATGATATTTTTGTATATTCGCTTGATATTATCTCATTCGTGTATCCTTGTGAATTCTCTCACACACGGATCCAGGATTTTAAGGAAACAGGGAGCAAGGATAGGTAGTTCCTTGCAAGATATCAACGAATCACGTAACATTGAATACCGGTAAAAAATTTCCAGCTTGCCTAATTGTTTTATTTTTCTTAGAGTTATATGAAATAATTCGTTAGTTTTCAGTTTTGCATTTATGTAACACTCTGCACGTTCGTGTTTTTCGAAAAGTTAAAAATGATAAATCTCTTGCCTCGGCCTGAGTGTAATTTGTCATAATAATAATCTCACATCATTAATCTTAAAAATTGGACAATATTTTTTAGGAGCTGGTTGAGGCATCAATTTAGTAGTGAATATTTCTATAGACTAATAATCAGTACTTTCCACTTTGCAGATCAATATTTGATGTTAAAATTTGGAAAAACAAATTGGAAGTACACCTAAAAACAACCCTGCTAACGATTCCCATTGTTCAACATTGTCAATACATTCGTCATTTAACAAATACATTAAATAAATATTGACTAAGTTATTTCATAATATTTATGACTACCGCAACATTTTACCTGAAATTGAATAACAAATTCATCAAATCAACATTCCCTTTTCGCCTCATGTATTTATAAGTGTAAAAGCTTTGTTCACTAACGATACGTGCCCAATAAAATCATGATTAATCATGATGAACTAACTATGCAAGGGATTAATTCTTAATAAAAATTTGATATGGGTTTGAGTTAAAAGTTATTTCTCAATTCTGAGATCAGCAAGTTACGGTAGACCAAGTATAAAAACACAAACATACTGATTCCATGGCAACTTCAGTTCGGTCAAGCTCTAGTATTGCGAATCTCACAGAACTGCTGACATCTCTGTCTTTTTCAGATGACAACAAATGTCGAACACTTGATTCAAGTTGTTGGTGTAATGCTCGATCTCGCGGCAATTTCAGAAGAGATTTCAAACTGGAAATAAAACAAAAATATTTAATGACAAAAAGAATGATGTCTATCTACACTACACATCATGTCAGATCAGAGTATCTAAAATTTCATAACGCATCAATTCAAAGAGAACAATTAATTTCACCAAAACGACAAACTAATACTAAAATCACACTAGTTGGAATGAATGGCAGCAATAAACATGTACCGGTATTGAAGTTTTCGAAAAACCAACACCGTTTCTATATGGCACTAGCTATAGTTTTTGATGATTTTAAAGCAGTATAAATCATCTGAAGAAATGCCTTGACTATCTGAGAAAACAATCTCAAAAATCAGACAATGGAAAAATAAATATACAACCCTGTAGAATATTTTTTATATGTTTGCTCTAAGTAAGGTTTCATAGACATTTAACAAATATCCAGAAACCACACATTTGAAATTCCATAACTACGTTTATTGAAACGAAGCTTATAACATTTAAACTAATTTGATTGGAAACATAATTCAGTGAGTTTTATAATTTTCATACAATATCATTTTTCCATTAAAATTCTCCTGATGGCAGTTATTTCTTTGGAAACCAAAATATTACAGAAACTGACATTTCGTCATAGTCCACAATTTGTTTCGTATGTAAAATCAGTGAGAAGTTATGCATTGTCCAAACCTACTATACCTTGGCAATATACTACAAAGACTTAATCTGACATTGGCAACAGGATCATGGAATAAGTTGAGAACATGTTCGAATAAATTTTCTTTGAAATATTGTTTTGAGAACAGCGACATCATGTGACGACATGCAGAAAAAAATAATATTCTACTCTTGTAACTGCGACCGTAGCACAAATCTGAAAAAGATAATGAGAAAATAAAGTTGATTTTATATCATCTTTTGTTTGAAATGAAAACGTTTCAACAATTTGAATCTAAATTGTAAATGAAACAACAAGAATTTGAACAATAGTCAGGCAATATGATCACGAGACTCCTGTTCAACGTTTTCAATGCAGATATATTCTAACGATTTCATGGAAAGTATAATATTAATTAATGTTGTGTCATCAATTTAAAATTTTTGTTACCTTGAATAAGACGACTACACAATTCCTTTTTCTGTTCTTGTTTACGATTATGTCGAATAAAAACACACATTGTTTTTACAGATGCTTCTTTTACCGGAAGATATCGCTGAACAAACAAATAAAAAATAATTTTGTTGAAATCGCTTCAAGATCATTTATTAAATAATCTTGCTTGAGGTGAATTTTAAAAATAAAAACAAACAATCCTAGGATGAACAAAATAACCTTTAAAATCAATTAATTTTTACAAACAAGATAGCCTTTATAATGAACAAACGAAAATATTTATCTTTTTTTTTCTTATTCAAACTAAACAGACATAAAGTGGCTGAGAAATGAAGATAGTGAATTTAGGAAAGAGAGGTATCTTAATTCATTGCCCAATTATCTAAGTTATGGAAGGTTTTTCATCCCAACAAAATAAACACGTTCAAATCCAGCTCATTGCATCCCTAGTGAAGACTGCATTACATAAAAACTCACATTTGAATTTATGAGTTTGAAGACAACTGGAACAAATTTATAATAAATGTGATCTGATGATATGATATCAGGAAGATGTTGTAAATGAACGACTAGTTTTTCGAGAGTCCTCCATGAACTGACCCACTGCTGTTCTAATCTTGATATTGCAAATAATAATGCTGAGATCAGTTCTGAAGTTGCTGTAGGCTGACAATAGAAAGTTTATTATGTAATTCATTAGCTTAGCTTTGACAATCACAATTACATTTCATAAAGCTTAAGCCAGAGATTATCCAAGCCATGGTGGGTTCCCGGTTAGCTCAACTGGTAAAGTGTTGGGAGTACTCTTCAAGCTATGCATCACTGATTGTCACGACGCAGGTTTGAATCCCATGAGAGATGATGATAATATGTGAGAGGACTGCTGGACGCCTCGCCTTGCCGGTGAATGGTGTTTCATGTAACCACTGTTTACGGCTTCCTCCACCAACCAGGCCCATGCACAGGGAAAATGAGAAATATAAGTCTAAAAACCTTCACCCTGATTGGGAACTGGTATCTGCAAGTGAGGTCGTGGTTCGCCATATGATTATGCTGTATTATCGGATTTCCTCTCCCGCAGGATAAAAATGTAATCCTGTTGTCCATCGGTATTTGCAATTGTAAAAAGTGTAATTTCCCTCAAAAATGAAGTGCTCATGAAATCAGCAACCATGCTAACTTTAATAGAGCTATTACTGTAGTATTGAGAGTAAGGTTGTCACCCTTAAATTATTTTAAAGTTGTATTTTAAATTAAATCACAGACTTTCACATGAAATTGGACGAACTTACAACGTAAAAATGATCAAAAAGCACAAAGGGGGAAGATGGAAGAGTAAAATAACAATAGAACATTTTATTTAGATGTTTCGCTAGGAGTGCCTTTTATTAGGAATCAAAGGAACTAATGGAATATATGTTTTCAATCTAATAAAATTCAGTAAACTACAGGTAATAATGGCTTGTATCAGGGTGGTAGAATTCTGTGTTCGACAAGTCCCAGTTCTTTTCTTCTTTCTCAAAGTTTCAACACTATCGAACAGTGCTAGCAGACCGATAGAATGAGAGCTACTCTGCTACTCAGGCACCCAAAGGGAATGGATCACATTGAAAAACAATTCATCAAATAGGCAATATTTCGAGGTTTATCATTTCCTGAACGACTAAATGGTTTGTGAGTGTCTTGTAGCAACCAAGCTGTAGAAAAAGATTCAAAATCCTCAATACTGCTATGAAATAGCAGTGTTGATGGTTTTGAAGCTTTTTGTCCATCTGTAGAAATTGACAATGAACATTTCACACACCTGAAGAAAAATAAGATTCCGTAAACCTGACTGCTAGTGTCTAGTAAAATTGCTATTTATAAATAAGATAAGATAGCAAATGATTTTTCATTTTATCGATATCGGCACATAATCATGAATGCTCTGATCCAATCTTAAACAGACTCAAAAATGAGTCTAAGTAAGATTTTTTCTTATAGCCACTTTTGGAGTCACCCTGACCAAGGTCCTGTAGCTGCAGCCACTTATAGATGGACATGGTTAGAATTGCTGGAAAATAATAATCTTTTCCTGTTCAGCTTAGCCCACCCAAGTTATTACACTCTGAGTCGAGTGGTGGGCATGGATTAACGGCCCGTGCTCGCCGGAACTCAAAGCCGAGATATTCAACCTGCGATGCCAACATGTTTAACCACTATTGTGCCAAAATATGAGTGAACCCGATTCATCCCTAACTGCACTCACTTTTGTATCCGAAAGACCATAAGATCCCCTTGACATAACACAAAACATTGTTCTTGATAAATTATTAATAACAGATTCCATGACTGCAGAACTATATCTTTCCCGAAGTAATGATATTAGATGCCCGTGTAATAAAAATGCTTGTTCATCTAATATTCTGGCAATCTGAAAAATAATTAAACAGAGATAATTAGAATAATGGTATTCTTTACAATGAACAATGAATAGTTTGACAGTCTACAGGGTGAATGAGTAAAATATTGACAAGAGGTGACGGAAATATACAAATATTTGTGACTGTAAATCAACTATCAACTTAAATTGATTCATTTTGCAGTAAAATCATGATAATTATGCCAAATTTTAGGTTGTATAATTAGATGACTTCGCTGAAAAATAGGCAAAATATGATCGAACATCAGATATTTCATTTATCAGAAATGTTGAAATATTTTTCCATTTATTATAGTAAATTAAAAACACTGTTCAAGCTGAACTATACCTATAATGATAATCCTAGTGTGATGAATACTTCCAAATACTCACCTCATGTATTCCAGATGCAAAACTTTTCCTCACAGAAACATCTGGATCAGTGCACATTCTTGTTGTACTGTCCAGTAATTCTGTTTTGAAGGCATCAGGGCCTGCAAACTGTACCATTGCCTGGAAAAGTAAATCCAATCAAAAAAGAAACTTTATTTTCAACTCAACACAACAATGAAACTGACATAGTTAAATAGCACCTTGATGGCACATCCCACCCGTGAACCTTTTTAATGAATAAGAATAGAACTACGATGCCATGACAAAACAAAATGCTAAGTACATGACTTGGAATCATGTATTAGAAGCTTCAATTTTTTTTATAAAATTAGTCCTAAACATTGAAATAATTGGGTTTGGGATAATAGACCCTAACTCTATTACACAGCTTTAAACATAGTGGAGTAAAATCGTTGCCTTCGATGAAAATTCTTGGATTATTTGAAAATTAATTTTTCAAGCATGAGCCATAAATGGAACGAGACTTTTCAGCACAAATCATCAGTGACTCACACACACGTCTATAAAAAGTTTGCGATTTTTACAGAAGTATGAGTGAATTAATAAGTGCTCCATACTTTGAAAAAAACTGATTTCAGACAAAGCATAACAATGTAACATTACGCTAATCATAATAAATATCAGATATCTGGTTACTCCCAGGTCCTAACTTTCGTGTTACATAAAGAAGGATCAAGCATGGGACAGAATTGAAGAGTACCTTCAGAATAATCAGTCAACAATAGTAAAATTGTTAGATATTATCGGTAAAAAGTCGCTAATACAGAGACTAACGACAGAACAACTAATTCCCACAGACACTGATTCTTCCAATTTCTCCCAGTCAACAACCCAGCAAGTGAGTAGAATTGTATAAGACGTTATCGACAAGCATGTACAATATGCTTTTCTATGCCATTGAAGATAATGTAGATAATTAGTTTTACATTCAGGGTTGAGTTCGAGGTTGTTCTTATAGTTTAGTATACCGGTAAACAGTATTCGAAGTTCACTGTATAATTAGAATAATGATTTATTCTATGGCGAAATTGTTAATATTTGATCCTATTTTGCGGCCAAGTGATGATTTATTTAAAAATTTATAATGGAAAATTTGGCCTAGATGAGTGATTGACAAGAGTTATGATTCCAACTTGTTAATTTATCATGATCTTGGAGAAAGTGCATCAGATTCAATTTTTTTTTTGCATATGTCCAGCTCAACAGGTTAAAAAGCGGCTATGGACGGTTCAAGTCGATGATGTACAAAAGGGGTTTGTCAGACACCCCGTTTTGAGAGTGTGTCAATACTCAAACAAGAAACCACAATTGTCCAGTTTTTAACCCACCTTACAATGTTACCGATAGTGAGAAACACGAACTAATTGCTCACCCATGTCATACCGATTTTTGAATCATGTTGTGTATACGAAAATAATAATAAGATTCAATTTTGACACAAACTACAGCACTTACTGGCAAGTTGAAAGCACAACCTCTTCTGCATTCAACATAAGTTGTTTGTTTGGCAGGAGAAATAGATAACGTTGATGAAGACGATTTCAAAAAACCATGAAATGTTTCAAATCTTGTTGCAGGAACGTTAATTGTTGTAGATACGTTAATAATAGGTGTTGTTCCAGGATCTGGAACGATTTCATTGTCTCCATTTGAGTCTAAAAGTGTGTGGAACAAAATCAATAAAAGCTATGAGATATATAGTTGGCTCAATTCATCTATCTTAGATCACAGTAAACTGTTAGAAAGTCGGCTACTCTGTTACTCAGACATGTGAAGAAGTGATCTTTGATCAGGAGAAAATATACCGAAAATTAAAATTGTAAAATATATCACTTGTTGCAGGAAGACCATAATGTCTGTGTAAAAGTTCTTTAGAAGTGGGTTTGATGAGTGTGCATGATCAACAAGACATGGATCAAGTTATGCTTGGCATTTGGCACAATAATGAAGATCGAATGGAGCAGAGTTTCAGGAATGCATGATGCATTATAAGGATGATAATACAATATGGAATAAGGTGAAAAATTATGCGATAAAAGTAAAAACTTATTCTTCACTACACTGAGAAATTTATGAATCAAGAAACAAAATTGTTTTTAATGTAAATAAAATTATCGTACGTTGATGCAATATTATTATTAAGTGGGCGTGATGGCCTAGTCACCTAGTGGTTAAACATGATGGCATAGCAGGTTGAAGATCTCGGGTTCGAATCCGGCTCGTTAATTCATGCCCACCACTCAAACCAGGGTGTAATAACTTGGGTAGGCTAAGCCAGACAGGAAAAGATCACATCTTTCCAGCAATTCTAACTCTGCCTGTCTATAAGTGGCCGCTAGTACAGGGCCTTGGTAAGGGTGATCCACTCCAAGAAGTTGCTATGAAAAATAAATTTTTTTTCAATCAATTCATGTTTACATATGACCTGATTTTCACTGTTGTAGATATTATAATACAACATAGTTTATCAAATAATACAGGTGTGCAATGTTATATTCACTGTATTCCCAATTTATCATCAAATATCAATAGTTCATTATAATCCAACAAACATAAAATATTTATTGCAGAACAAACCTATTTTATGGTATGAATTTACACACATACAAAAACGCCAAAACAAAATAAGAATGAGATATGGGTCACCAAACAATTGATAATAAAAATTGTTTATCCAGCTCCCGCAGTAGCTCTCTTAACATAGTGTCATAAGGTTATATCTGGCCGAGTTCTTCATTGCAAGGAGACTTTTTTAGAAGCACATTCAATTACCAGCTTCAGCCAACTCAATTTCATACGCCATTTCACACAAGCAAACCACAAACCGTTTCATAAGAGCTTTATCATAACACGTTTAAAATTACAATGAGCATTAAGATTTAAATTGATTTGTGAAAACAAACAATGTCCTGTCAATTTTTTATGGTTGTCGTATGTCGGTTATTTTCTATAACAAAGAGAAGCCTCACTAGGCTGAAAGAATAGTAGCTGCTATATTTGTAGCGACAGCTGGTAAAATGGCTAAATTTTGGCAAAATATATCAAAAGGAAATATTTCAATACAAACTTATTTGTGAAAAAATTCAAATTGCAGAGTAAAAATCTTGGAATTAGTCATTGAGGCATCAGAAAGCCGTATTCTGGACCAGGGTGACATATTCTTTGTTTTTCTTTGAAATTTGAGAACGTTCATGTTATTTTTCTTTTTTTGAATGAAAAAAGGTAGGTATTTTATAGCAGTATTGATGATTTTGAAACTTTTTTGTATAGTTTGGTTGCTACCAGACAATGAAAAGACAATTTTTAATCTTCTAACAAGGGATACATAGTATCGTGAAAAAACGCCTATATGTTACAAACAAGATACTGCCACTCAGAACTAGACAAGCATATAACAGAATCTAGTGTTCTTTCGCGCGTGCCTGAGAATCTAGTAGAGTTTTCTTTGTAAAGATATAAATGAAGTTTTTGTGAAACATTGTTCCTTTATAACTTGGACATTTTAGTAATAATATTGTTGCTAAGAATATAATTTTAAATAATCCTTGGAAAATATTACTTGATGAACAAAAAGCATTCAAAACTATAAACACTTTCCCTCCCTTAGTTATTGTATGACTTGATGAAAGTGACCCACCGAAGAACAGAAGGCAATCAGTTGGTTAAAAAAAATTCATTCATCTTTTTTTTTTTTTTGAACATCGCGTGAAATTAGGGTTTTTTTGACAATTCAATGAGATAGGAATGACCTATGTATCTGCCAAATGGGAAAGGTGAAAATTAACTAGGTGAAGTGATCAACAAAGATACCCACTCAGAAAAGTTTGTCGGAATGCCATTGTTTAAGTTTGGGTCACGATTGAACCAAGACATTCAGGTACGATTCATTTGTGGCTCATGCATGACAAAAGATAATTTTTGATTGGGAAAGAACTTGAATTTGAGTTTATTTAATAATAGAGAGTAGAAGAATAAAGTGTGTCATATGTTGAAATAACACAACTTTGAAGGAAACGCACTTCACAAAAAAGGGTTTTTAAACACGTCGCATATTAAGTATCATTGCTGATACTTCACTAGGGTATAGACTAAAAACCCACAATCAAGTGAAGAAATAAAATATACCTGAGAAGTTGTTTTCATTGGTCGTATCTGAAGTATATCCAAGTTTACATAGATATCTGTAGCATGACAGCATCCACGCTCGTTGATCTTGACTTAAACCATCTAAATATAAAGTAAAAATTCGATTCAAAGCAATGCAATTTGAAAACTTCTACACACTACTTAATAAAATTTATTGAATATTGCATTGTATATGTGTAATGTGCATCCATAACAATTTTTATGAGAGTTTTTAACTAATGACCAACTTGAATTAAATTCAATTATTTTAAACAAAATCGATTTCACGATTCAGACAAACTTGAAATGAATCTTACATTCGATGTGATAAATGTATTGAAAGCATTTAAAAAAAATTCTACTATAAGGGTTATTGTTATAGTTTAGTTTAAACATTATGTAAAATTTACTATATAAATATAGTAAAGTTTTGACATTTCAGATAAATAAATTTGCTGATATTGGACCATATCTCGCTAATTTTGTGACAGAGTCATGATTATGTTGTGTAATTTGACATAACTTTCATAATTTCACTACAAACTAAATCAATTTAAAATTCATCGAAAAACAAAGTTACTCTTAATAAAAATTAAGGACATCTCTATCTACCATGTAGGTAGTGCGAGATTAGGGCTGGGCAATTCGATTCGATGATTCAAATTGGAGCACATTTTATCCAAGCAATCGTGAATCGTTCACAGGAGCAAAAACTTACTAAATGAAACAGAATTTTCTTTTTTAACAACAAAATACAACAAAGTTTGACCAAAATCGATTATATTTTGTCGTTGAAGTATGAAAATTGTTGCTTTTAGTGTGAATTAAAAATACACTACAAACTTAAAAATCTTGATTTTCACAATGGAGAGAAGTAGTAAATAGTAAAAATGGGATATTGTTTATTTACCGGTACATGGAATTCATGATTCGATCCGCTACGAAAAAATTATTCAAATCAGATTTGAATTCCAAATGAATCAGTTCGGCCCAGCCCTAGTAGCGATCAACTGAAACTTACTTGATATTTTGTGACACAACTTTCCAAAGTTCTTACTGATAGATAATAATGTGGAATCTTCATTTTCAACTGCTTGTTCACAATATTTACACATTAACGGAACGACACTATCTGCCAGTGATTCTGTCATTGAATAATTAAAAAAATTAGATAACAAGAAAGAAGGATCAAGTAAAACAATATGGGGTACAGCAGTCATCATTGTAATTGATAACAGACCACAGAAAATAATTATGACAATTTGATTGTTGGAAAAATTGATTACTGTAAAAGTTGGGCATGAAAAAATTTAGCTATGATCATGGGTTATAACAATTCATTAAAATGTTTCGCTTAATTCCTGAATACCAAATTAATAATTCATTTCCTAAACAATATAGCACTATAATTTGTTTTAAACAAAATTTGAAACTCAATTCAAGTTGTAAAATTATGTTTGATATTTCGGATAGCAAAATCAAAATAATGCTGCATGAGCACAACTTCATTAAAAACATCAAAACATTGAATCCGCATATACTATACACAAAACAAACAAAGAACCAAAATAAAAGGTAACCAAAATTTCATATCGACCTATAAAGATAAGTAAACAGCAAGAGAATGATTGTACGTTTTTTAAGGCCACTTTAACGGCAAAGAACTACTACAAGATGTAACATCAGCAACTGCACTATAAGCCAAAAACATCTCATCAAAACTGAATCACCACAGTAAAGTGCAGTGAGTGATATCTGCTCTGGGTGATAGTAATGCCATCTACCACTTCTTTGTCTCCTTTTAGTCATCTCCTATGGCACGCAGGAAACAGATTAGAACTACTCTGAAGCTCGTACCTACAGGACCTCACAATCAGACTCCGAAAAAAATTATACAAACCATCGTCAATATATTGCAACATATCAAGTACAGATTCGAATGCTGCTTCACGTACTGATGTTTCTTCATCTCTTGCCAGTTCTATCACTTCATCAAGAATACATTTCTTTGTTTCCTCACCACTGTGGGTAAAAAGTAAAAACTTAGGTTACCGAGTTCAAATATGATCATTGTTGAATAATAAAAATTATGAATATTCTTAGTAAGAAAAAATTAATTTATAATGAATATAGTTTTCTCCATGGGTTCTAGAGTGTTATCATTCAAAATTCTAAAGAAAACTTAAAAGTTTGCATGATTCATTAACATATATAATGAATTTTTCAGACATTTTTTTTTCATTTTCGAAAAAAAAAGCAAAATATCTTTTATTTATTAACGAAGCATCAGTGATTCCAACACAGCATAATACCATTTTTTTTAATTATGCTTTCAACTTCCACCCTCTACAAACACAAGTAGAGCTGGGTACCGGTATGCAAAGCATTTTCTGCTATCAAAAAGCATGACATTGTGTCATTTTAAAAGAGCCACTTGAGGCATGACCTAGTTAAAAAGAATCAGGTATATGCCTAAATGCGGGCGAGTTGTTGTTTCATGATATTGCAAAAGTTTAATTGAGGCATACCAGCAGGTCTAAAGACCCGTTTTTTGTACTGGACACAATAATGCAACAACTTGTAACCATTTTATGCGGTATGTCACGAAACACCACATTGTCTTAGCAGATATGAATCTCTGATAGTTCATGTCCTCAAGGTGCTGTCTGTCTGTGGCTCATGTTTGATAACAAAACATTTTTTGATTGGGCTTCACAACAACTGCAATGCGGTAGTATGCGAATATTGAATCGTGGTGATAGCAACTAGGTCTGGTCAATTCGATTCTGTGATTCTAATTGATTTGAAGCATTAACTATTCGAATCGTTCATAGGAACAAAAACTTACTATATAAACTAGACTTTTTATTTTGACGTTAAAAAAACATGAAAATTGTTGCTCTTAGAATGAATTGAAATACATAATAAAATATAAATTTTCTGATTTTCACAATGAAGAAAAGTTGTACCGGTAATTGTGAAAATTTGGTATTTATATGGAATTATTGATCCGATCCGTAACAATTATTCGAATCTGATTTTAATTCAGAATGATTCGGTGTTGCCCCTCATTTAGAAATCATTTCAAAGAATCAAGGAAATTTTGACATTGAAAAAAACGGATAAAAATGTGGATTCAATTTGAAACTCAAACTGGGAATGGCGTCTCCAGACAACAATAGAGAAATAACAAATACAACTTACCCCAACCCTTGAGCGATTTTGCTCAGATGTTTGCACATATTCGCTCGTACTTCATAATCAACATCTTGACAAAGTTGTTTGACGCTGTGTATGATGTCTTTCTTTACGCTGGAAAAATTTAGAAAGCACGAATACGCAAGTGTTAGTGGTAGTAAAAATCAAATAAAATGCTGTGTATATTACTTAACAAAAATTGTGTGGCTGGGGATGTCCTTATTCAAATAGTCAGATGTTCCCAAATTCTGAATATAACTTATAAGTGATTTTGTTTTTCATTAATTCTAGAATTAATTTAGTTTGATGTGAAATTCGACATAAATCACGACTTTGCTGCAAAATACCAGAAATTTCTTTTACACGAAATGTTAAAACATAATTCTATTTATATTTATTGTTAATTTGAATACTCTTTAAGCATGGACAAACCGAAGTGTGGCTACCGTTGAAATACTTCAGACCGTTAAGATGATTTACCGTATTGCAACTCATTAATAAATTTACAACAGACAACGCAAATAAAACTGTATTTAAAAATATCACTATTAGTCAGTAGTGATGTAGAAAAATTTCCAGCTGTTCAAACTCATAAAATTAGTCGATTAAAAACATTTGCGAATCCCACAATGATGGATTTACATTTTATTAAAATCAATAACCTCAGAATATAAAGAAACTCAAATGAAATGGGGATGCGATATCTATGTCCTGTAATGTAGATACAAGATGTAGAATTGCCTGAATGTCGTTAAATACGAATACGAGTATAGAAGAAGTGGCAGATGGTTTTATCATCATCCAGGGCGGATACCACTGTATACTGTATGGTGCTTTATTCTGGCGGTTCAATCATTTATGGAATGTTTTCCAGTGCAGTTATTGGTACTACTTTTTGTCACCCCGATACTATTTATTTTGTCAGTAGTTGGTTCTGTTTAGGAGCTAAATCGGGCTTTGCTTAGCTACCTTCAATAAAAATATATAACTGAATGATTTTTCTGATTTCAATTAATAAAATATGTTTGGAATAAAAAAATAACCCTGAATAAATCTTCTGATTTATTATTCCGGTTTGTAATTCATAACATTCTGTTGTTCTGCTGCACCAAAAAATAACTTCGACTTTAAAAATGTAGGCATATCTTAGTCATTTTTTCAACTGAACGATTCAGATACCAACTTCAGCGGAAAGTTTTTACACAATTATCCTGATTAAGTCTTACATATTTTATTTTTATCGCAATACCATCGCTCGCTCCATTGCGGCTCTCACTCGGTTTGCATGTATATATATTTTTTCTGGTCATTGTCGGTACATGTCCAATGTAAATAGCTGTGTGATTGTAGTTCATTGTATATACATTTTTCACCATAGCAATTAATTTATAGGTTTGAATTTCTTTATTTTTGAGGCTAGTGTATATCCTGCACCTTTTCCAACTTCGCGCGAGGTTTTGTCCAACTACCTGACCTTTCCCTTGGTGTTATTACTGTGTTTAATGAGTATTTATTTACTTTATTTCTTTTAATATCGCATACGACGAGAAGAGCGAAATAAATCTATCTAGGTAAATTTTTTCAATGATAACAATGAATAACTTACATATAAGCATCAAACTTAGTTGCAATCACTCCTAATATTGAGCAACATGTAATCCTGGATGTTGTCGGCTGAGATAATTGTCCTTTTGCTATCGCAAGTCCAAGAATCTCACGTTTTATCGTTTCTCTCGGTAAAAACAGAATTACAGCGAGTAGTGTGTCCAGCCATGCATTAGCAATTACTGAGAAAAAACAACAAACAGAATAAAATCATGGTTTGGAAGTGGGGTTGTCATTATCTGAATATCCAGGTACTCTAGAATTCTAAAAAAAAAAAAGTATTTCTTGTTTCGATTATTCTTAAATTAATTCATTTTGCCGGGAAATCATAATATATGCCAAATTTTATGTTCAAAACAGGATCACACACGCTCTAATAGGATAGGATTTCCTGTTCTTCCTGTGAGGAGGGAAAGCCGAGACTACAGCTCAATCATATGGTGAATCATGGCCTCTCGTACAGATACCAGTTATTTTGACATATCATATTTCTCATGCTTTACCAATAAAGTGTAAATGACCGTAATTATTTAGGGAGTGCAGTAATACAAAAAAAAATAAGTAGAAAAGTTTAAGAGATCTATCATCATTGTCATCATCAGAAAATATTCAAGACACTCCACAATGAAAAAATTCTCAAATTACAATAACTGGTTTTGAGTACTCACGGTAATATATATTATGGACTATTGTGCAGCAACAACTTGCTTACGATCAAATTTAATTCAGGCATAAAGGAATCATTTACCTGGGTCTCTTCCTTCTATATTTGAAATTATTGTTCGTAAAAAATGTTGTGTATATAGTTGTGGGGTTACAAGATCATCTTTTGCAATGGTCAGATAAGATTCTGTTGCTGCCATCTGAACGTCACTTCCTGATAAATGGAATAAATAGGAAAAATCTTCATTGAATCAAAATTGGGGGTGAATATAAAATTAGTCGATACTTTTTTTGCTCAATTTTCTCCAAATTTCCAATATTTTATCATCAAAATATTTTATTAAACTTGCATATTTAGAAATATTTTTTTGACCCATTAAAGGGATCATCTTGAGTAAGGCCATACTGATGTGAGTATCGCTATTGAGAAACAATGCTACAATACAATGAAATTAAATCTTTCAAGTATGGCGACTTTCTGCAAAACACTGATATAATTTGTAACAGTAAAACTGGAAAAGAAAATACTAGCAACTGCATAATATGAAACTGAAGTGCATCGGTGAGACACAATCCATCTGTGGCTCGTACTTAAAAAATTAAAATTTCTGACTAAAAAGCACTTTACTATAATACTAAATAAAAAATTGAATTTCATTCCAAAGTACGAAGCTCTAATCAGAATACAAGCAACATAGAAACTCATATTACGTTGTTGTGCACAACCAGTCAATACTCAATATTCAAGCATTTTAAAAACAGAGAATATTAAGTCTATGTATGGAAGGGAATATTTTCATCTTAAATTTAGCAGAAAAGGAATTTAAATTAAGAAATTTAGGAAAGTATGAATAAGCCTATTGCTATACGAAAGCTATTTTGATCTATTTTGATCAGCAAAAACATAGAATATTGGATGTATTCTAAACTAAATCGTGTTTGTTTTTCAAAAGAGCTTCAGTTTTAGGTACAAATACAAAAGTTTTTAATTGAGCATACCAATACTTTAAGAAGAAAATCACAGATTAATCTTCGGAGAAGTTGCATCATGACTAGAATACCAAATTCAGTAGGATATTTGAGCGTTGTGAGTACTGTAATTGAGCCACAGAATATTGAAATTTTGTCAAATTTTTTTTACTAATGGTATGCATGCTTTATTTTTGATTAGTCAATTTTCTGTCAAATCTTCAAAAGTTATCAAAATCAATTTTATTTCTCTGAGTAATAAATTAAAAATCTTACCAGCTGTAAGCAATAGTTCTTTTACTTTTGGTAAAACTCTTCGTATGCATTCTGCCTGATGGTGCCGTAATAAATGAGGTATATTCTTAATAATGCTGACCAATTGCACTTCTTGCCCCGAACTAAAGAAATTACAAGAAAAAAGATTAACTCACAGCTCCTTTTCAGACTGGCATAGCGGCAGCTACTCAGACAAAAAAAAAAAATTAGCTCTGCCAAAAATATGGAACAATAAAAATCTAGCAAATTGACAATATGTTATGATATGTTTCTTGATTGAAGATGAAAATGTCTCTTTTTGAGTGTCTGGTAGCAACCAAACTGTAGAAAAAAGATCATAATTATCAATACTCAATAATGCCAAGAAATAGCAGTGTTTTTTGATTTGAAGCTATTTTATTCATCTGAAAAAATGACATGAACATTTCAAACACGTGAAAGAAAAACATCCATTTTTTACTCTTCCGACTGTGACAACAAACAGAGTTAGCCAACAGTTTTTAATGAAATATAAAACAAATATAAACAATATATTATATAATATAAATAATTTTTTATTATAAAAAAAATACATTTCATCATTCATCATTTGCAATCCTATTTATTAATACTGTATGGTTTTATCTAACTGAATCTCCAATTTTTATTGATTTCAGTTCCAGAATATTTAAAATTGATTCTTTTTGCAACGTCATCTTGTAAAATTTGAAATAAATCATGATTTTGCTACTGGTACGCAAGGAGTCAAATATGCTGCAAAAAGTTACAAAGCCAAATTTGTTCAAGATCGCTAACCGTAGAATTGCACTTGTAATTAGTCAAATTATTTAGCTTGATCTGCATAAAAAATATTTTATTAAACATTTTTAATGGTACCAATACTAAACATGATATGGAATTTACTTTACATTAGTCTACTTTAAACTTATGTTGATCATCCTAAAATTAATTGACCGTATATAGTATTCACCACACATTAAGATTAAATTTCCGGTTCAATATTTTGGCAAACAATTTAATAAATTAGTATATTGATACAAGAAGGACACATGGACAAAACTCAAGATCAGTGAATTTATATGATATACATTTCTCTATTATCCTTCACCATTTTTTTTATTTCACGCAAAATAAGAGATGTGACAAGATGTTGGGCGGTAATCACAGCAAATATTTTGACATCATTGCTTTCAGTTTGTTCCAAATTGTTTCTCTAATTGACAGTTTCTTAAATTATTGTAAAAGAAGTTTTGTCCAGTAGTAAAAATTTCTTCACATGTCTGTCAGAAAAAGTCATCATAAGTAAACTTTGCCAAGTATGGATCATGTGGTAAGGGAGATTAATCCATGTTTGGCAAATTAAATTTTCGATAGAAATGATAATAAATTTTTGTCGCACAAATAGGTATATGCTTGAATGATATAGCAATATTGAAAATGATAAGAAAAATATCAAACATTCAAGACAGAACAGCATAATATGAATGATAATTCAGAATCAAAAATCAAATTTTACCTCAGAAGAAAAGCTGCGCGATCGATGTCATTTAATGATTCATCCACAGTCAATTTGTCCAATTCTTCTGGTGTCTGCAACAAATAAAAATAAATATTGACATTTAGGTTATATATAAACCTTGACAAAATGAAGTAATTTTCATAACAAAAATGAATATCTCTAGTCTGATATATATATATATATATAAAGAAATGCAAGCACAATTCTTCATAACTACACAAAATGATCTTGATATGTTTTGTATATAATGTGTTTACTTCATTGAACATGAGCTGCTGATGGATTTCCAACACCTGACAATAAAGAGCTATTATAGACAAAGAGATGAAAATACAATTTATGAAACAAATACGGCAAACCTTAGAATTCCAGAATACTACAAGATAAAACCTATATTAAACTATAAACTTTGAGTTTCAGTAACAATGTTTAAGTTAAACTGGTTGCAGTTCCACATAATAGAATCTGTAGTAAACGGATTTGGGTACCATACTCTACAGTCTAGTTTTCAGTTATAACTCATAAAGTTTTTTTTCAAATAAACGTTACAATATCACAAATTACTGTAAGTTACCTTTAAACCTTGTTTAACTGTTTTCTCTAAATTGAACTCCTGCATATCCTCTTCAAGAGCGGCAATTTCATGACCAAGATCCAACATTTTCTGTATTAGAACAGAACCACCTTTCCAAGAAACTCTGAACTTAATTGTATAAGAAAAACAGACGGACGGAACTGGTTAAGTCGTATTTGAGCAGCTACAATGGAAATTATATTCAGATCCACCTGCCTACATTCTTAGACTTAAAAACGTTATAACCCCCTCATTCGACAGAGTAAACATTGGAGCAAGTCAACAAACAGAATTGCAAAGACAAACAAAAACAGACCTCACATCGAGAGAGAGCTTAGCGACCAGACGCCGTCACGCAACAATAGTTAATCTCTCTAGTTCCCTCCACTGAATATTGAATAATCTCTTCTGAACTAATATACAAAGAGAATATTTTCGAAGCTGATATGGGCACTTGAAAAACCGTTTAAAAAAAACTGGGAGTACAAAAATATCGGGACAGGATCAAAAAAAATCTTCCGGGTCGTTAATGTCAACATTTTGGATAAAATGTACATCAATTACAGTAACAGAATATATAATCTTTCAATCTCGTTAGGGCATATCGAAAGTTATCAAAGTCAACTTCAGCTCTAACTCTGCCCTTTTCATGTCTTGAAACTTAATGACATAAAAACGGCTTTTGCGGGATATCATTTGGACTCACAAATATTTTTGTGAACGTGATGTTAGATGATCTCAATCACCAAATTCTAACCTTCTCCAAACGTTCGCATTTCGTGCGGTTTTCGCTGCTAAAATGATTAACTCCCTTAATTCTGAATAATTTAATGATAAGTAATAATGTTAGTTACATTGGGTGTATTTCTTAGACACTATCTACAGAGAAAGAGTATTTTGAAATATTCACGTTCTACGATTGTAGTAGTATAGGCCCACACAAAGTGAATTTTTTTATTGAAATTTACTCTGACAAAGTGATTTTTTTAATGAAATTTACTCTGAGCAAAGCCGGAAGTAGTACCTGAAAGAAAGCAACGAACAGAGAAAATAGCGTCTAAACAGTGCAGTAAGTGGTATCTGCCCTGCGCGATGGTAAAGCCATCTAAGACTTCTTTGTGTCCTTTAGTCGCCTCTTACAATACCCTGGAGATACTTTAGGAATATGTGCTGGTATATCTTCGTTCTCTCATAGATGAAGCAATATTGCTGTCTCATTATACTTATTGTAGTGCCATTTTTATAAGGTTTTTCGAAATATTCCAATAAATAAGTATGAAAGAAGAATAACCTTAGTAAATAAATGTAGGTTATACAAATTTTAGTGTTAATAATTCGAGCTTGTCATTTACGTCAAGAGAGTATGAGATAATTGTCTCGTTGAGTCGTAGGAGGAAATATTCTGTTAAAACAATTGCCACGATTCAACCCAGATGTTTCATTTTAGGATGTTACCTAGGATCTTCATTTGCTAATTAGTCTCGTCTTGTTACGGTGATGCGTTCTATTGGAATAAATATTAATAATATTTAATTTTGATAAAATTTTGTTCATATACTTTACGCACTAACGTATTTAGTGGTTCAGGCCATGGCACGTGTCATGCTCCCCCCGCTTATCAAATAATCGTAGAATGACCCAGTAAACGCCTTTAAACTCCGGAGCAGTGAGCAGCAGAAACAGTAATTAAATATGATTAGGCCGTGAAAACCCCTTATCCAAAATTTTTTTCGAACCACCAGCGCGATTTTCGGCTATACCATTAATCTCAAATTTTTGCGAACAACATTTTTATCCAGCGGCGGCGATTATGAGGTTTTGAATACACCACTGTAAAATAAAGTTACAATACAAACACTAACGTATTTAGGTGGGTTTATTATGTCATGCCTCGCCGGCCAAATTAATCTTAGAATGGCAATTTTCGTGCTTTTCAACGTAGGAAAACTGAAAATTGGCGCGCGCCTTTCCTACGCACACCGGCATTTAAACGTAATTTGGATATTTTAGACCCTGAAATACCCGTTTAAAAAAAATGTCGCGCTCGCATTCAATAGACACCCAGTCCTTTTTAAGAAAAAATTGCGACGCCGTTTATGACATCATGCTTTCAGTCTGATATCCCCCCCCCCCCAATCTGATTATGGTTCTGTATATGACCTTGAATACAAATGATGAGCTTTTATTAAAACAGTAAAACAAAATATAATCATCAGAGGACAGGATTTTCGATAACAATTATTTAATAAAAAGCATCTAGCGTGGCTCTTGTCACGCTGACACGTTTTGTAGTCCTGGTTGGTTTCCTATCAGTTGGTACCTTCAAATAATGACTGATTGGATTGACGTGGCGGACAATATGCCTGAAAAAAGATTATAACTGTAATCCCAATTATAATCACTCTAGTAATAGAGAGAGCAACTGCGATTTATATACTTTAGGCAGTGCCTAAAAGCAACCAACTATAGACCATTTGGTAAAGAGCTTGCAAGGATCTACTACGACATGTGGTACCAGTAACTGCGTTCTAAGCGGAAAACATTCCAAATAGAACTGAACAGTTATGGTGAAGCACAGTAAGTGGTATCTGTCCTGGGCGATGGTAACACCGTCCACTACTTTTTTGTTTCTTTCTAGTCGCCTCTTACGACACGAAGGAAATACATTAGGACTATTCCAAAGCATCTACCTTGTTCTGAATCCTGGATCGATGCTTTACCTCAATTAATATCAAAATGTATTTTAGTTAGAACTTAAAATAATACCCGATCGATATATCATCTGAATCAAAATAATTAATATTGAGTCTTCCTGAAATTATTCGGGCTAGTTTTTCTAAATCGTTTTTGTTTGTTGACATCGAAGTTATATCTTGTTCTTCTATATTAAATCCGTTCAAAATTATTCTGAAAATAAATAAAAGGAAAAAATTATAGAAAATATTTAATGTACAAGCAAGCACCCAGTGTAATGACGTATGGACAGAATAGAATTTCCGTTTTTTTGTAGATATGGAACAGACGTAATCTCATATACGGTAAACTGAGAGTCTTGACAAACTTGTGTTAGATGAAACTAACGATTGAGATATAACTATTTTCATTTTATATATATATGTAGAGGTTCGAACTAAACATTCTTTTATCACCCCTGATCGTGCGTGGAAATATTAATGTCATGTATATTCTCAATAAAATGCGCTTCAACACCTTATAAGTAAATCATTTTTAATCTGAAATCAGTCATTTCTCAGCGCTGAAAACAGAAAATTTTGTTGTAAACTTGTTCTCGAGTTCCCGTAAGATTTGGACATGGACGCTAAAAAAAGACAGAATGTGCAAATTTATGAATATAAGAATCTAGCCTTGGTGGAACAAAAAAAGTTTGAACTTGCATAATTCACACACTATCAATATCGTACAATAAAGCTATGGAGTACGAACAGCAACGAGTTCAAACTTCTCTTCAAATGAACTCACAACGTGACTGTTTCTTGGAGTTTAATGCGCAATTCCCTAGCCTCCAGCATCTGCCCAACCAAAGTCCAAAGTAAAAATGCAACGAGAGCCAATGAAACTGTATTCAGTGATCTCCCCGAACAAGTAGTAAATGTTGAACAGCGTGAAACCTTCGGAAATTTACGATAAAACTAATACATGATGATACAGCCACTGTAACACTTTATAAATATTCCACAGTTAACTATTGCAATCCAAATTAGCAGTAATAATAATCCTAACTATCAAGAATATCACTAACTTATCACAACCAACTTAGCCAGAACACTATAATATAATACTCCCGGAACTAAACTCATTTACCAGACTGTAATAATATTATCCCTAACACAGTCGCAAAACACAAAATGCCTGCAAAGCGAAAATCCTTATCGCGCAACACGGGGAAAATACAAAACGCTTTCTATGGCCCAACAAATTCACTTAAACATGTTTGGGCATGTTACGTCAGGATAGAAGAGAGAGTTATCACTCAAAGCATATCATACAGAAACACTAAATTAAAGTTCACTTAAGTAGGACGACGAGTTTGTATCTAATTCCCCGGCCCCAGATAATTTAAGATCTAGGTAAATTATCTTAGAGATGGGAGATAAACGAAGCAAGTGAAACTTTGTACATAATGAATAAAAAGAAACACAACAATATATACATAAAAGTCGCAAGTTCAAGTGAGCAAATTTTTCTTATATCACGAACAAAAGAAGATTTGGATGTTCGCACCTTAACCCTACGGACAATTCCCAGCTTATCCGGGTAAACCTCGTCCACAACAGCCATGGGTTACCGGCCGCGGGGGAGGATATCATCGCACATAAGTACCAAGTCACCTGTGTAGTATCGATATCGGTACTGGTACCGGAAAATTTTCATCACCGATACCGTCGATACCAAAACCGATACATCTTTACAACGGAGCGTACAAATACGCTTTATGTACTGATAATAAATGGAAAGACCTCGCATTCAACTGCTCTGAAAAATAATTCAAACGGGGCATGTCTCGCGTGAACAATTTTATTTACCCTTTGGGTTTTATTGAATAAACCTCATCAATCCACTCACTATATGCTCTTTTTGATGCAGAAAAAGGTGTTAAGGTCGCACTACACATTTGCGTAGGTTGCGTTTTTTTCCTGGTTTGGTTTATGCAAGCGCAATGCTCCCCATACATCTCCTTACGTTTTCCAATGAAACCGAACGGCTTGCTATGAAAGCTACCGCAGAGTGCTTGTTTCTTTTTTGCGTTTGTGCTTTGTGCGCATGTGAACACGATTAACGCAAAGCAATGCATGCGTGTATTGCCGTTTTTATTTTATTGCTCGAACGTAATGCAACGCATCGGTAAGACAACTTCATGTGTAATGTGGCCTCGGACTCAATGAGGTGCCACGTTAGTTGTGTAACCATTAACATTTGCACTAGATCTTTGGACCCACGTATGCTTGAACGCAGCAACAACCTAGTATATTTTCATTCATAAAATTTTGCACTCAAATGGATGCAAGAGTTCAACGGTACAAACGTACGTAGGCGCACACATACGTGAGTGCAACTATAACAAGGGCATAAGTATGTGGATTCCAAAAGTCCTTTAAGATATTTAGCAAAGTACTCGGTATCGGAACATAAATTACGTAAGTGGCATCGGCGGAAATTTTGGCATCGGCCCATCTCTAGTACTAATACGTGTAAGAGGCCTATTATTTAAGAAAGATTTCACTGCAGCCAGAAAGGACCAATGAAAATAATCAGTTAGAGGTTTATCATCAAGCATGTTTCGCAAAATCTTTCTCTAATCATCCTCTCAACAACACCATTTTGATGACTTGCAAGTGGTGGAGAGAAGTGTCATTGATTTCTGGTGTCTGAATACATATGAGCTGGTTTAGAACGGCGTGCAACGAATCGAAAAAATGCTTGCAGAAAGGCAGTAGCATCTAAACTCTCAGCTACTTCTAGATGAACAGCTCGTGTAGAAAAGACAAGTGAAAATAATGCCATAACGCCTGTGCTCACTTCTTCCAAGCTTCCCTTTTATGGAGCCAAAATAGTCAACGAAGCAATGATGAAAGGGTTTGTTTCCAGTACAAAGTCCAACAGCAGGCATATCTGAAATCCATTGTTTGCCAGGTCTCGCAACGCGAATTTTGCAGTTTATGCATTCACGTAATAACTTTGCAACAGCAGATTGGAGATGTAAAATCCAGTATATCTGTAACAAGTACGCTTGCACTTGATTGCATCCACAATGACCATTTTCGCAATGATAATGATCAATAAGAAGTTTTGTAGCATGGTGATATGGAGGTAGAAGCACAGGATTCCTTTGATCAGAGGGCAGTTCAGAATGTCGAAGTCTGCCGCCTACACATGGTATGTCGTTAGGGACATATGGGTTACATTGTAAAAGTTCTTTAGCAAATGGCGATTTGAGTAATTTTCTATTAGCAGGACCAGAGTAATTCAAATCACTGAGAGGCACTTTCAGGAGACAGAGAATCTTGCTGAATTAGCCTACAATATCCAGTGTCGCATCCTCTCGTTCTGCGACAGTGAAGCAACCTGTTGTTGAAGAGTTCCCACGATTCAAATGCTTTTGAATCAGGTACATTTTGAATCCATTAAGCAAGGTTACAGCTGTAAGAAGTATCTCAAACTTGAAGTAACGTTCTAATAATACAAACAATCCATGACGTGTTGTACTTGCTTCAGGAGCAACATTTTATGCAATATTGTAGTTAACTTTTACCCCCGAAGATATCTCAGAATCTTCAAGTGTATCAGAAATTGTAAAAATTTATGTGGAGATAAATTATCATCTCTTAGAAACAAAGGTCCTTGGAACCAACATTCCGCTTTTCGGCACTTGTCAGGCATTATTCCGCGGCTTGCTATGTCAGCAGGATTTGACTTAGTGTGAACGTGATACTACTGACTTGGTTCAGAAAGCAAGCGAATTGTATTTAGGCGATTTGCAACAAAGTTTTGAAATGCTCAAAACTGTCATCGAATTCGTATAGAAGAACACATCAGGTATCATGCCAGGTAATTCCAGTCTTATACATCGAGCCAAGTTAGTTCTAATCGTGGAATTGTGATAACTTTCTTTAGCGCTACTCTTGACGAACCTTTCACAAACGTTACATGTACATTTCCTAAATCATCATTCTTAAGTAAGCACAAGTAGGTCTAAAAGGTCTCCAGCAGGTCTAAAACAACTTGAGGATAAAAGTCCATTCAAATCTGGTGGCTTTGAACTCTAATCTTCCCATTTCTGTTTGAGAGGTCCAACAATCAAATCATCCCAGTGAAATTCTTCATAACACAAATCTTGTAATATCATCCTGGTAATCAGCACAAATGGCTGAACATAACCAAGAGCATCGAATATTTGAGATACCATAGAAAGTATACCACGAGGAGTAGGCGGTCGTTCACTGATATTGACTATTACACTAAATTGATCAGTAGTTGCATTCCAATTCAATCCGAGAGTACGACTTACGGCTTCATCGCCCAATTTTAACTCATGTGTTACGAGAGCATTATCTTGATTCGGAACAGACTCCATGACTTGTGGTTCGTTGATTAGAAATTTTGTTAAATGGAATTCTCCTGTAGCAAGCAATTCAATTGTCTGTTGCACTAAAACAGAAGCTTCAGACACTGTTTCTCTGGAGTAAAGTCCGTCATCTACATCAAAATTAGAAAATATACATTGAACGGTTTCAGGGTCAACATTTGATAAATTGTCTCTTGCGACTTGCCAGATAGCAAATGAGGCAATTGACGGAGAACAAGAAGTCCCAAATGCATGAGAGAGCATTCTAAATTGAGCAATAGGCTGTGCAATATCATGCGATGAGTACCATAAGAATCTAAATGACTCCTTATCTTCTGTTTTTACAAGTATTCTATGAAACATTTGACGCAACATAACTTCGACAAGGGAGTTATTGAAATCAGGTCCGATTAATAAATTCTTGTTTAAAGACGTCCCATCAAACTCCGCTGAAGTGTCAAGGAGAATACGGAATTTCGACTGTCGTGTAGCATGATGTGGTATAAATCACGTTCTATCTGTCGGTGCCAACTCATCATCAGGTATTAATTCTGCATAGCCATTTCTTATGTACGCATCCATTTTTCCAGTGTATTTAGAGTCAAATTCAGCATCCTTTTCCATTCTATGTTTGACTGACAATAAGCGACGCACAGCCATAACATAATTGTAAGGCAATTTGATATCGTCAAACTTCCACATCAAACCGATTTGTAAGCAGCCATTGACACGCTTTAGTTGAGAGTGTCGTTCATAATCCTAGTCGCTCTTTCATCATCGAGTGATGGTTGAGTAGTAAATGGATCTTCATTCAAATCAGGAAAGTCATTTCCACAAATTTGACAGATATATATTTCAGGTTCCGTACTTTTTTCTTCAAGGGTGTCAAACAGCAGAGCATATAAAGAAGAAATCAGAAACATTTTCATGAGTAAATTTATTTACGTAAAAATCATTAATCATTCAAATATCATTATAACGCATGCAAGGGTTTTCAATTTCATCAGTTGCATTGTCTGTATCTTGTAAATTGTCATCTTGAGACAAATCATCAGTAAGTGGGAAAACACAATCATTACATAAAAGACGTGAGTCAGAAATTGGGAAGATAGTGGAGATGAAATTAACGGCAACATCACTTTGTGAATCAAATCTACTGTCATCCGATAACATTGGCACAGAAGTTTCAATGTACTTTGTCAAATTATTTTGTGTAGCCATTGAAGGATCCCTGTCACAAAGACACCATCCAAGAGATGTGAGAAGAGCCACTGGAGTGCCAGGCGGACCAACTCTAGAGTCAATAAATGGGCAGCCACCCAGAGCATCAGCACCAATCAAGAGTTCGACTTCCCCATCAACATTAGGAAATTCCAGATCACGCAGATGTGGACATTTAGGAATCCTTTCAGGTTTTGGTAGTGAGTCTCTAACATCTGGAATTTTGTTAAAAGTCAAAGCATTCTGTACCTTTACAACGTCAGTGTTATTAATGCCATTAATGCAAAGTGAAATCCTTTCGCCAGTGTGAATACTGACGCAATTCATAGAGCGCACCATGCAACGTTCTGGCTTACCAGAAAGCCCGAGTGATTTTGCCAATTCTGTAGATCAGAAAGATTATTATGATCCCAAATCTGAGAAAGCAATAGTTGTACTTTTGCCTGTATTATCGGGTCGACTTATTTCGACGCCGACGGCTATTAGCCTCGAATGAGGGATTATAGATAGACATAGAAGTAATAGGACTTGCTGCATCAGTTTTAGGTGCCTGTGATGATAATGGTTCCTCGGAAAGCGAAATATACAATGCAGGCGGTTTAGTCGCTTGCTTCATGTGTAACAGAGTATGATGAAGCTTACCAGACCCTTCAATTAAGCACCTTTTCCCTGAAGGACAGAAGAACAACTACTAGCATATGTTTCTTTGACGACATGCAATTGAAGCAAATCGACTGTTCCTTAACGAACAGTCGCCTGTCAGTGACAATTTTTCCTTTAAACTCTGAGCAACACATGAGCGTGTGATGACCTTTGCAAAGATAACAAGTCACAATAGAGTCACCACTCTTGTTAAAAGGTACATGTTAATGATAATTCTGCTTACTTGAAGCGTTATCTTGCTTCGACATATTAAATGTTGTATATGTAGAACATTTAGAACTACGCCTGTTGTTTTGACCCACAGGTCGTGAAGATAAATCAGCCAAAGCACGAGCATAAAAGGTATTATACAGCCGTGCTATTGATTCAATGAATTTGAGTAAACGATTTATGAAGGAATTTCGAAGGATGTCCATGACCCATTCATAACATAGTCAGTACGCATATTAGGCGGCAAGCGTTCAAAAATAACAGTAAGATATGCTAGTAAGCTCCCAGCATCCCAAAATCGGTGAAATACGATAGCGCAGTTCCCCATTTGAGAAGATCATTTGCAAAGTCCTTCAACATCATTTGTCCGTATTCTCGGTTCTTCAGTAAGTTGTTGCATAAATGTATTTATAATCAGTGTTCCATTGCCAAAATGAAACTCCAACGTTTCTCTTGCATCATTGTAAGCCTCCGCCGGGTTATCAGCCATTCGCAAATGTTTGATAACTTCGTATGCTTCACCCTTGCAATGAGCAAGTAATTGTGCCAAAAGTGTCGAGGGTTCAAACGTAAGACGACCAATCATATTGTTAAATGACCTTATTAACGTGGGATATTCTAAAAGATCCCCATTAAATTTTACTTCATCAAGAGTAGGTAAGGGAAAATCTTGCTGTATATTCCTACTAAGTAAATACAGATAATCTTTGCTTGCAGCTTGATGAACAGGAAAAGGATACGACGGATTAAACTGAGCAATGTGGGGGTGAGGTGAATGTTGTTGCCTCATAAGGCTACGAGGGAGTAACTGCGAACTATTCATACGGGGCAAGGTTGAGAAAACTGTGAAGGCTACGATGGAGTAACTGCGAACTATTCATACATGGCAAGGTTTTGAAAACTGTGACAGTGGAATGATTGACGTGACGTACTGCATGTTTGAATACATTGGCTGATTCTGATAACATTTGGACCTATACTAGCCTGCATCCTGTGGAAAATCACATTCGTTATAGTAGGAGTTTCTTATATTATGTATGGGGAGAAGAGAGAAATCCCAGTGCTATGGGCAATGCTAGACTGAATAACTTTCATACTTGAATGTGATTTAACTGGTTGCAAATTCATACTTGAATGTGAGTTAACTGGTCGCAAATGAGGGCCCATACTCATAGGAGCAATTGGTGCTATAGCTGTTATAGAATTGAATTCAGAGAACTATTTCGCACCGGCCCCGCAGACCGACCAGGGGTAAAAATTACAGCAGTGTTAACATTATTACTGGGTGAACAACCATGAAAATTATTAGCAAAATAACTAAAATTATTCGATACTTGTGAAACATTTGGAACAGATCGTAAATTCGAATCTGGAACATTACCAGCTTGTTGTGGCGTAAAATGCAAAACAGCTGCTTGCATTGAAATTGACTCAGTGCATGGATGTGGAGGTTGATCTCCACAAAAAGGAATAGCACGCAAAACCTTAAAAGATGAATTAGGTAAAAAGCCATAATCGATACCTTGGTTTTCCGTATTATAAGTTACAACAGGAGAAACTAAACTCGATCTTTGTGATACCATAGTAGAAGTAAAATTTGCAAAGTCACGTAAACTGATCTGTTTTGAAGTTACATTGTCGTCATCGCTGAAAAGAGATTTTGATGCTCCTGAATCTCTGTCACTTGACATTTTGTAAGGAAGTTGAGCTCGTTGTTCTTTGAAATTAGCTTTCATCTCAGCTAACTGTTTTTTTCTTTTCAGTAGCATGTACCGCCAATTGTCTTTCCTTTTCAGCAGCATGTGCCGCCGATTGTCTTTTCTTTTCAGCAGCATGTGCCGCCAGTTGTCTTTCCTTCTCGGCTGCATGCGCCGAAAGATCAGCTTCATGAGCCGTTAGCTCAGCCTCATGAGCGGCCAATTGCTTTTCTTGTAATGCCTTAAGTATCAGCAATTTTGACTTCTCCAACATCCTGCTGAACGACATTGATAATTTTGAGGAGCGAGACTTTGATTTGAGGATGGGTGGCACAAGTTTTTATAAAGATTTCAGGTTATCTTCAAATTGAATACAATGTAAGTGTCCAAACAAGTTTTCCAGTCACTCAATTGATCACATATTTTCTGATATTGTGAAACAACTTTCGAATGATTATCTTTAAACAGCATAAGCGTTGTAAAATCATTGTGTAAAATTGTATAAGCTTGCGCATAACGCAAATTGTCAATTGCTTCATTTCGATCAAAGTCCTTCGTTGGTAACTGCACTGAAGAATCGGAACAAATTGTATGATCATCAGATTCAGTTATATCATAGGAAGGTTTGAAACCATATTGTTGAAGTAAACCGACAAACTGTATTCCAAGATTGAATATTAGTTTTATAAAATATGGAGTACGAACAGCAACGAGTTCTAATTTCTCTTCCAATGAACTTACATCGTGACTGTTTCTTGGAGTTTTATGCGCAATTCCCTAGCCTCCAGCATCTGTCCAACCAAAGTCTAAAGTAAAGATGCAACGAGATCCAATGAAACTGAAACTATATTCGATGATCTCACCAAACAAGTAGTAAATGTTGAACAGCGTGAGACCTTCGGAAATTTACGATAAAACTAATATATGATGACACAACCACTGTAATACATTATAAATATTCCACAGTTACCTATTACGATACAAATTAGCAGTAATAATAGTCCCAACTATCAAGAATATCACTAACTTATCACAACACAACTTAGCCAGAACACTATAATATAATACTCCCAAAACTGAACTCATTTACCAGACTGCAATAAACGCCCTAACACAGTCGTAAAACATAAAATGCCTACAAAGCGAAAATCCTTATCGCGCAACACGGTGAAAATACAAAAACGCTTTCTATGACGCAACAAATTTACATAAATATGTTTGGTCATGTTTACGTCAGGATAAAACAGAGAGTTATCACTCGGCGCATATCATAAAGAAGCACTAAATTAAGGTTCACTTAAGTAGGACGGCGAGTTTAAATCTAACAAAAGCTACAAAGATAAACACATTAATAGAGAATTTTATATAGTGATTACTATATAAAATAGTGATTACTATATATAAATACTATATATAGCATGGGACGTGGCTTTGCGATTCTCAAAACCGACCCGTTCTCTACAACGTATACTCACCTTTTTCACTCAATTCGCTTTTTATAAAGCATGAATCGACGCCTAAAACTAACTATGACTTACTCATTCCATCAAAAATCTAAGCTCATTGATGCATCCTACAGCAACATACCTGTAATAAGTCGAACCGTTACTACTCTTCTGACCTCTCAGCCTAATATAAATATTGTGAATTTTCCCAGTGTACGCTAGTTTCTTGCCGATGTAGAAATAATATTGTTCCCCGTCTTTTTCAATCTCAATTCTTCTCTTTTGCCAATTGTACTGAATCAATCTAAATATGCATACATTCTAAGTCCGGAAGTCATTACTATTACATAATGCACATGCATAAGAATATGAAGAATGGTGGGTATATTTCTTATCTCCCCCCTCAGCTGTTATATGCACACCATATTTTGGTATAATGGGGAAAATCAAACTGCAATCCTGTGGAATGTCCTATATGTGCTTGTAAGTTTTGAACATTGATCTGACTTTATTAACTTTATTTCACAGTATAATCATAGTCATTGTATGTAATAAGTCGCGTTTACATATGTATCTAGTTACGTGAGTTATCGTTCGTCACTACTAACGAAGAACAAATAAATGCACTAAACGCACTATTATTTCGATATTATTTTGATCTATTTAAACTTTATGATCATCTGAAAACTGGGGGAAGGGTATGGCATACTGAAATGTTTTAGACAATTTATTCCAGTGTTATTTTTAAACAGTGGTTGAATTTACCTTAATGATAACAATAATGAAAATATGAAGAAACTGTCGAACAACTCATTTGAAAATCTTTTTCTTTGAAACCAGTAACTGAAAGCAACAATAAAACTGAGAAGAAACGTCAAAATTCCAACATAGAAACTGATGTTTGCAACTTCCATGTAGTAAACTAGATAAAATGTATGTATAATAAATAATACATTTGCTAGATATAACTTACATAAACAAAAAATAGTTAAGGATTCTCTGAATCCTGATAAAATTGTTCCAATTAAAACGCTTGTAATATTTTATCTTATATACCGTACATGTAGACTATGATTAATCAAATCATGTATGAAATTACTTTGTAAATTTACTATCATTAAGGTCTTCCAATTAATCACAAAAAATTAAAATAATTTGTAAATCCAGAACTCCTCCAAAAAATTTTGGCATATTTCAATGATTTTCTGTATGGAAGTTTAAAATTTAACTTAGTGGGGATTGGCCTCTTCTATACCTTTGAGGGATGGGCTACATCCCCTACTTCAGTTCATTCGCCAGTTTGTCTACGGCGTAGAGACGACTCTGCCATACAACTGGATCTACACGATACAAAACTAATAGATATTGTGTTGGTCATTCGTACCTAATCTAACCTTTTTCTGATGCTTTCATGGCTGTGGTAATGATCACTTTTGATAAAAAAAATTTACTAATGAGTGGAAGCATAATTTCTCCCGCGTATAGCTATTAGAATTATTTACGGTCGTACTGTTCTCCGAACCGTTTAACGTTAGATTTGATCGGTTCGAAGTCCAGTGTTTATTCCTGTTTTCAAAAAATAATTTCTCACCATCATCATTTTCTAGAAAAGGATGCAGCGGATTTTCTTTAAGTTTCCTTTTCAATTTTATCTCAGGGCTATCCCATAACCTGCCAAAATTTTTCCAGTTCATATTTGGCCAGGAAGAGCTTTGTACGTTGTTTTTCATCGTAGCCCAAATATTTTTGTTTAAATTATCTATTTTTCAATTAAACAAATATCGAACCATTATGACGTAATATATATAAAATAAATATCTAAATTAAATTTCAATTGTTGAACAACTTTTTTTTTGACTGATCCCTATAAATCACCTATCATTAATTACATGCGGATATACCCATATCACTGGATGGTAAAAGCATATATCGTAAAGCCGGGAGACTTTGACACATATTTCCTTCTCTCTCTGCCCAATACATTTGCTCCCACTAAACAGTTAACGCTTGTAACAGAAAATTAGGGAGTTGTGAGCGCTTTTTTACTTTCAATGCTGAAATGTTGCTCTCTTTCAATTGACTCGTTGACAGGCGACTTTGATAAGATTAGATACTAAATAGTTTATCACTTATTTTTGATAGCATTTGTGGCATGATAAGAGTTGAAGAATTTGAAAGTAGCCTTCCATATTTTTAGCCCCTTTTAAATCTGAAATTTAAACCGGACTTCCATTTAAAGGAAAATGTAAAACGGCGACAAGGGGCATATATGGTAGCGGAATAACCAGAGGGGAAGACGGTGGGATATGTTTCCCCAAGATTTTCAGTTTTAGAAGGGAGGGACCTTTCTTCAAGATTTTGGAAATTTGACTGGGATATTTCCAAAATAGGCAAAATTTCCCCCCGCCTTCGGCATACAATCATATATTATGCAGGGTGTCATAGTGTTTTCCCCCAAAATACAGCATTTCTTCGAAAAAGAGGACGACAAATTTTTGTGCGCTTTCGGTGCGCAAGTTTTGTTACAGAAAAATTTAATATTATTTTTTTATGTCCCCACACACTACTGATAACCTGGACGTTAATGCTGCGTAATATTCCCAACGCTTTACCGATAAAACTAAGCGGGCACTCCAGGATGCTAAGTTATAGGATGCTAGGATGCTAAGTTATAGAAATGATTTGAACCAACTAGACCCGAGCTTTACCTGTTTGCCCCTGAACCCCTTCCTCATAAGACCCAAGCTGCCAAAATTCCCATAACCTAGGCCTATTCAGTAGTCTATTTGTAGATCACAGTGTTAAAAACTTGAAGGTATTGTAGGGTAAAAAGTATTTTGACATATTTATTGAGATAAAATTATAGTTGATACGAATCCAATATGAAAGTAAAATCGCCTGGCCAGATGGCCAAGGGCCTGTTAATTCTTACTGCACGCCCGTTCGTAGCTCCGTCCTCTATGCCCTCACAAAACAAGTTATACGGCCATTTTGAATTGGCCAAAACTTGCCCTGAAGGCTTAATAAAATAATTTTCGTTCGTACTTGTTTTTAATTAGCCACGCGCTATAATCGTGACAATGTAATATAATTTAGAATATCATAAATTTGCCATGATACCCTTTGAAAAAGCATTGCATTTTGCCAAATTCAAGCGAATTTAATAGAATATATGCTACATAACTCCCTTCGCGAGACTGGAAGTCGGGGTAAAGAATTTGCGCGCAGTAATATTTGTTTAAAAAAAGGTGGTGAATAAACACAATCACTGTAATATATACGCAATATAATAGTACACTGAAAATAGATTGAGAAGAAATTTCAAAAGATGTGTGTGAAAGTGAAATATTTTTAAAGAAGTTGATGCGTATGTTTAAATAATATTGATTATGACAGATATTTGCAAATGTTTTAATTTCATATATTTCGTTTCACATTGATAACTTATATGCGTGTATAAAATAAAAAAATGTTCGCTTGTTGCGATTTGTATTTAGACGCGTCTTTTGCGCGTTTAAATTGAGCCTTGTTGGCTGTAATAGTGTAGTTGGCCTCTTTTGGGCGTTTGATAATAAAAAATATTTGACGACACTCGCATTTGACGAATGCATAGTTCACGCATTTTGGCGTCTAGTTGACGTTTGCTTGAAGTGTGATTTTTTCAGAAATCATCTTCTGAAGTGTAACAATATCAACGATAATCCATTTAATGAAAACAAATTGCTCGGATCTGCCAATTTCAATCACGTTTTGTCTTGAATGCCAAATACATACGCATGTAAAAAGGAAAAGAGAAAGAATGAAAATATGTTTCTTGTAAAGTTCAAGAGTGTGTCCATAGTGTACTGACAAAAACAATAACAACAATAATGAAAAACATCGGACGCGCGTTTTTTATATATCATTTTCGCGGGCGTTATTCTTCTTTGAGAGCGTTTCTTCTTTGTGTCATACTTGGCAAAGTCGTTCAGCTTATCGCGTTTTTTAATATTTGAAATTTTTGCAGTTTTCGCAAAAACTAGTTTAAGATTTTTACGCACAGTTCATTCTATAACAGTCCTTTAAACCATGCTTTGATTGTTCGTGAATTCATTCGGCTCGTTTCTTTCTGTATCCTATTCCTCTGGTTTCTTTGATCTTTCGTTAATATATCTTCTTGTCGTTCTCCCTTCGTTTCTTCTTTTTTTTTTTATCTTCTATTCATCTATTGTTTGTTCTTTCTTATTTCATTCATTCGTCTTTCTATTGTCCGTCCAAGCATTTTCTGTTTCACTTTCTTTGTATTTTCGTGTTACTTTTACTTTTCTTCCTTATTTTTCATGCGTTCTATTATCTTTCTTGACCATTACACTTGTGCATGTTGTTTTGCTGCTATTTTTTCTTTTGAATTTTATCCGTGCCACAACGGTTTTGTTATCTGACTCCAATTCAAGAAGGCGCAATTCGTTTGCCGCGTCACCAAATGTAGGGTAAAGAGTATTTTGACATATTTATTGAGATAAAATTATAGTTGATACGAATCCAATATGAAAGTAAAATCGCCTGGCCAGATGGCCAAGGGCCTGTTAATTCTTACTGCACGCCCGTTCGTAGCTCCGTCCTCTATCCCCTCACAAAACAAGTTATACGGCCATTTTGAATTGGCCAAAACTTGCCCTGAAGGCTTAATAAAATAATTTTCGTTCGTACTTGTTTTTAATTAGCCACGCGCTATAATCGTGACAATGTAATATAATTTAGAATATCATAAATTTGCCATGATACCCTTTGAAAAAGCATTGCATTTTGCCAAATTCAAGCGAATTTAATAGAATATATGCTACAGTATTATTAGGTACATATAATATGTGTATTACCAGTACTGGTACTGTGTAGGTTTCGTTTTGTCTCCTTTGTTACGGGTGGTTGTCAATTCACACCCTGGTCAATTCCTACCAGTATAAAACTCAATTAAGAGCGATTGGTCAACTCGTACCCTCAAAAAATCGTCGTTGGTGAATCCTTACTCTTTCCGAATTTGTCCGCCCGGTTAGCTCAATCGGTAAAGTGTTGGGAATACTCTTCGAGCTACGCATCTCTGATCGTCATGACGCAGTTTGGAATCCCGTGAGGGATTATGATTATATACGAGAAGTCTGCTGGACGCCTCGCCCGTGCACGGTGGTTCACGTAAGCGCCGCTTGCGGTTTCCTCCACCAACCAGGTCCATCCACAGGAAAAATGAGATATATGATAATCAAAAACCTTGACCCCGATTCACAACTGGTATCTGCACGAGAGGTCGTGGTTCGCCACATGGTTGAGCTGTATTCTCGGCTTTCCTCTCCCGCAGGAGAAAAATGGTATTCTATCCTATCCTACACATGCCAAGGCCATATGTGCAGTGACGTTACTACGAAAGCCAACGTGATCTTGCCTCGCCGTTAAATGTCGCTGATTATATTTTGTATTATAAATTTAGAAACTCCCTATTCCCATTATACTGTACAGTGCCGGGTGCACATACATTGTATAGTAAAATAGTGTAATCCGAAGACCAGATAATATTATTTATCGATTTATAATACACTGGATGGAAATATCACATTCAATCAAACTTTGGTTATCGGGCCGGGTTAGCTAGCGCCAGGTTCAGGATTAGCGTTGGGGATATAAGTTACACTTTGAGTAAACTTACCGGGTTCGAATTCCTTGAGGGATGACTATATCAAGAGGTCTGCTGGACGGCGGTTCACGCAAGCACTGTTTACGGCTTCCTCCACCATCAATGCCGGTGCATAGAAGAAATAGGTCACGCCAAAGCCCTTCACCAGGTATCACAGTGCAGGAGAGGTTGGATTTGAAATAGGGTTAAGTGTGTTCTCGACTTTCCTCTCGCGCAGGAGAAAAATGAAATCCTAACCTAGGTTTGTTTGTTTGCTTTCCTGATGCCTCTGTAATGTCAGAATGTTATTTCTTCATTTTTATGGGTAGAGTGCCAAATGACCTTATACTGTATACCTGATACTGTAAGTTATAAGTTACCGTACGGTGCCGTACTTTGTCACTCTCTCTAACTTAGGCCTACGCCTGTCTAATGTGCCAGAGTGCTTTACAGGTCCTTTCAGACATCCCAGCGTGTCTGTTTATTTTGGAAACAAAACCATTCTCTGCTTCTGGGTCCATTTCAGCTCCGTCCTGTTAGTTAGGGTATTTACAGGAACTGCATGAAAATTGTGTGGATGCTACAAGGAATATGGTCCTCTTTGGATATACGCTTTGAGCCATCTCTAATGTCCTGGGTTCGAATCCCATGCTCCGTGAGGGATGATTATACGCGAGAGGTTAGCTAGACACCTCGCCACAGTGGTTTGAGTAAGTAAGCAATACTTACGGCTTCCTTCGCCAACCATGTGCGTTCTGGACACAAAATATGACTGATTTAGTGAAAAAGTTAAGCCAAAACCCCCACCAGTATACCGCTGCATGGCTCGGGTATGCAAGAGCACTGAGCATAAGAGAGGTCGTAATTTGCCATACGGTTGGGCCGAGAGATCATGGCTAGGCTATATGGTGCATATGCTGTATGGCTGGTGTTATTTGTGCAGGGTCTAATAGTATAATTGATGTACTCCAACGCACCTCTAGCTGAATGCGCTTAAGCTTCACTCCTATGTTTATTTCACCAGTTTACTACCTATCTGTTATTACTCCTTTCTGCTTTTTTTATTAATGATAAACGAATAAATTTTAGTGTCATTAAATAATATTTGCCTCCGGCTCTGTTTCAATTTTATCTCAAAAATTTCAATTCAGAATGTCTACTCAACTGCTGCCTCTAGGTTAGTGTTTTTTATGGTTCTAGTTCTGTCAGCTTTGAAGTTTCAAAAATATAAACGTTATTTGAATTGGTTCAGATGTATCTTTTCAATGGCTAATATTGGTCATGTATACCAGTATACATTTGTTGTTTGTATCGTTTTTTTAAGTCGCTTATGGATTCTGCATATCTGTTAAAACAATTTCTGTTTCGTGGTTCAATTCCAGCTAAAAAATTCCTCATATGCAAGTGTAAGCTTGATAGATATAGTGCAATTAAAGCATCTGGAGAAAATGATAGTCTTATGACGTGAGAAATCAAATTTCTAATGTCAGTATTTCATGATTTGTCACTTGTAAAGATTGAGTGATTGCCACCAGGGAAATTAGATTCACTTAGAAATTAGATTCACATTAGATTCACTTGTCACTTGTAAGTCAGGATGTAATCCGGTTGACCCTATTTTCGTCACCACTGATATATTGACGAAAAACAATCACAGAAAAAAATCCCTTCTTGTTTCAAACTTATATTTCTACGCATATTGATCAAATTGGCTTTTAAATTACGAAGTATTGCAGTTATGAGTCAGTCGATCATATCGAATACTTTGTGATTTCAGAACAAAATCAAATACTCTAATCCAAAGTATTGTATTGAACACAGAAAACTATTTTTATACTTCTAGAACTGGTGGACAAATGTATTGGATCTAAAATTCACATCATCATGAAAAGTGAAAAAGAAATTGTTGGAACATTGCTAGGATTTGATGATTTTGTCAGTATCCTTATAAAAGTAATACCTATATGGATGGAAAATTGTTTCTGATAGCTATTGCAACGAATCATTTATATTTACCAACTATTTTTTGCAATTGTACCGGCATATATATTTATTGTTACAGGCACAATTGAAATTAAAGTATGGCTAGTCAAAGATAAAACTGATTCTTTATTAATTTCAATGAAAAGATTCAACACAAATTATCCGAAACTCATCCCATCCCTAGTTATTTCATTTTCTAAGTATATATACCCTGACTATCGCATATTTTAGTATGCCTATTACCTGAACATGCTTTTCATATTATGTTTTGAACCAAATTTTGCCTAGTAGGTGTCTTTAGAGTCGCTCGGATCCTGTTCTTAGCAAGAAAGAGGCGACTAAAAGGAAGCAAAGAAGCAGTATAGGTGGTATTATTGCTAGGAACATATACCACTCACCACACTTGATAGTCACTTCATTTCTTGTGCTGCTTCCGATATTTCCTAAGAGTGACTTCCAATATAAAAAAGAAACCTTAGAATATTGTTAAATTTGACATGGATTATAAATTTGTCATGTACTGACTCAGAGAAACCAATGCTGTGACCAATACTTGAAAAAGATAAAATTACGGATCTAAATATTTTTGTTGGGTAATCTCATTGTAAAAATAGCTAAAACTTCTGAATAGAGTTATTTCGAAATTATCAGGATATTTTGAGATATGACTAAGGATGCGTACTGTGGGAATTCGGAATACCGAATCCAGGTGAGAGTATTTAAGTCTTGAGAGTGTTTAAATCCAAAATATATATTCCATTCAGATAATAGGATTCGACTGTGAATTCACATTTACTGAGTGCAAACAAATAACCAAAAACATAAACAAATCTGGGAAATTCTGAATTGCCCCTCCCTGTACGGATGATTTTTCACATTTAATTTCTTTATCAAAAGTGTATAATAGACATGGTTTTAGAAGATGTTACGGAATATGAAACAACTGTGGAAGGAAGAAGAATTACTAAACTTGACCAGATTTTATTAAATGGAAATAACATTACAATGGTAAGTCGAAACCGAAATAATTTATGCTTCAATTTCAATTATGGATCAACTTCAGAGGCTCAAATAATACAAATGTACATGAAAGCTCTACTCTATCTGTATGCACGCAAGTGAAATGAGCACAGCAGTGTAATGGAAATATATTTTTTAGAACAGTGTGGATTTATTACAGAATGCCAGAAATTCTCTCTTATTTTCCTGGACTCTTATGTAATTTGAACAGAATATCCTGGTCATGGTCTTCTGCAGCATATGTCTTCAACTGAATGAACAAGCTTAGTGGTTCATTTGCTGAAAAAATACACTGCTATTGCAATTGCATCAAATCGTGTTCTTTATTCTGTATTTTTATGAAACCTATTCTTCGTCAATTGCGTCTCATAGGCCAATCGATTTTAATATATCGTAACACATCATTCTTGTGTGAATGTGGCGAATGCCTGCATTGTAATTACTTATATTATTACTTGTTTTTGCCTCGTAGAAGACCTCAAAAGGATTTGATACATATTCCAGAATAAATAATAAATATTAACAAGTTCATATAACAGCAAAAAATTAAAACAAATGGAGGTAGTGAAATCCTGAAACTAATTTCCCCTTTTTTTATTTATTACCTTTTATATTCCCTGGTGGACCTTCACAAAAGCATTGTGTCATTTTGCACATGTACAACACTTTTTCTGCTCTTTCTTGCATTTATCCTTTTTCAATTCTGTCATGATTTTGAAATAGATGGCCCAAATGTGAGAATTGCAAAAAAAGGAATGTCTTTTATGATATTTGAACATTTTGTAACTAAGTATTCCTGACTACCTATCACTATTTACAAGTTTTGGTCAGCTTATCATTTGGCTAATGAGCAGATATATAGTTTTTTTTATTTTCTTTGTTTCAATTTCAGTTGGTACCTGGTGGAGAAGGTCCTGAAGTGTGATGTGAATTTTGAAATCTTAATCCTGTACCGCTGATAAGGGTCTTGATGGAAGCTGGACAAGTGGATTTTTGAAAACTGCAGTTGGTTTAGCTCTCCCAAACTATTTATATTTTAACTTCGTCAAAAATTCTATTTTACAAAGATTTATCGTGCCATATCCATCAATACGCTGCATCATGATAGCAAATTGAGACTGTAGCTTATCATGATTCAGTAATGTTTCGAATCAGCAATTTGATTATGTTGTGTGATTTCTCCAATTTTCAATACATATATGGCTGTTGCTAAGAGATAATTAGCACTTTTGTGAACTGAAAAACACTCTTACAAAATGAAAAGGGAAACGATTAAATTGAAACCATACAAAAATGGCTGATTTTTTCAAGTGAAGCAATTATTTAAAGGCTAATATGTGCATTCACTAGTGTATTTACAGCATGGGCTGGGTAATAGTCATAGGAAATATTCACTTAAGTGCTATAAAACAATATACTTATATTTCTCATTTTTTCTGTGCATGGACCTGAATATCTTTGTCCTATATTTTTTTCTGTGGCGCATTTCTGGTGACCCGCCATTCGATCACTAACTTGATTTATTCTACTTATTCAACATGTTATGACGTCATAGTGGCGATATCTTGTTTTTAATGGAGGGTCCCAATTTTTTCGTAATTTAGCGAATCATTGATAAAATTTTTCTCCAAACATCCAATGTAAATATAGATCACTCTTAGTCGCGTAAAAAACATTTCCAATAAAACAGCGATGTTAGAAAATAGTGTCGTCATATCTTAGGGTCGGAAAGGCTAATTTTTCGACCTTACGAATCCTACTGCCGCCGTTATCATTGAAGCTTGGTTAAAAGCAAAACAAATGGGTGGGCTTGTCGAACATTGGAAACATGAGATCATGGAGCCCTAAACGCTAGATTAAATTACTCATAATGGACGAATTTTAAAAATTTGACAATCAGTAAAAGACTCCTTTATTAATAATTCCTTGAAAAGTAGGCCTAGATTGTCCTTTTGGAGATTTCGGAATCGGATCGTTCTAAAATTCTATTTTGTCAGCTTCCAACGCGCTTTGCTTTTATTATTTAATCGATTAAATAAGGAATTCGAGTCAATTGCAGAAGAAAGTATAATTTGTATTCCAGATAGGGCATTAGAGAATGTTATGATGGGGAAAATTATTCCTAATTTTGAGTCATTCACGCGGAGTTTTAAAAGCGTTTGTTTCGTCGCCCCTGAGGATTTTATCCAATGCGTAGAAAAGTTTCGTTGCTTGAATTAGTCAAATGGACCTTGTGCTAAATGTACAAATTATTGGTTATCATGTGATAAGAACGCTTTAGGCCTATGCCTTCACCGAACCAATGGTTTTGACTGATCAACAGCTTGCTTCGCGTAGGGTTATTTAAAAGGAAGGTAATTTGCTTGTGACGCTATAGTATGGCCTGGTCACTCATCAGTCGGAATGTACGTGGAGTTGTCTCACCGATGCGTTGCATAACGTTTCTGGTAACAAAATAAAAACGGCAATAGACGCCTATATTGCTTTGCGTTAATCGTGTTCACATGCCTACAAAGCACAAACGCACGCAACGGAGCGGACACTTCGTTAGCTTGCATAGCAAACCGTTCTGTTTCTTTGGAAAACGTAAGGAGCATTGCGCTTGTGTAAAACGCACGAGTAAAATAAAACAAACCTTGAAAAAACGCAACCTATGCAACATATATTTGCGGTCTTGGGTTGAAATTCTTTGTCAAACAGCGGAAATTTTTGTCAGTACTTAGTTGAATATAGCTCTATCCATTAGACCCAAAATAAATTCTGTTGCAATTTTGTCTACGTTGGGGGTAATCGAGCTAGATTGACTTACTAGAGTTCAGGGGTAATGCCATGCCATAACATAAAGCATAAACATTTTCTTGCGTGAATTTATCGTTATAAAACACCGATCAATGAGATTTTTGTTATCGTGATTCGAATGACAAGCGTTTTTCGATGTGGGTCATACGCGATCACTTTAAGTAATACGCACGCAGATGTAGACGTATCAACCACACTGCCTGTCAAATTATTTTCATCAAGTTTATTTGTGAAAACAACGATTCACAACAATACGTATATAAAACATTGATTAGCCATTGTTCTTTTTAGGCAAATAAAAGTATCGAAAATGGAATTCCATCTCTACTACTTTTCCGTTTGCGTTGCATTTGATTACCTAGCGCTTCGTCACTTTCTACCAATTTCAAGCCCCTTTCTCAAACCGATAAACTTTTATTTTCAATACAAAACTGCACCGGAAGGCATGTATTTGCATCTCAAAGTCTTTCGAATTCAATCTCACTTTTTAAATTGTGTCTAGTGATGTTGTAACTGGAATTGTAACAGTGAATTGTCTAAATTGTACAAATCTAGAAATAAAATCGCTAGTTAACTACTGATAACTTCGCCAAACACTTTCATTAATTGAAGTACTTCAAGTTGGACATTAAATTCTTGTTCTAAAACGATATAGCTTGTCGCTGTACATGACTACATATGCAACAACGTTATTCAAATACTTCATTACCTTACTCTGGAAGTTAACAGTTTTGAGTAAGCAAATTAAAAAAAAAAACTTAGCTGCCAGTGCAATCCGAAATCCCTTCCTGGGGCTAATTTCGAAGTCCTCAAATCATACTGCATTGGTGTTAAATTTGAAAGTTTTCGTGCAATAACTCTCAATTCGAAACTAAATGAATTGGAAATCGCTTCGCCAATACCAACGCGATGTTTTGGCAACTAAAACTTCGATATATTCCGTAATGCTATCCGTAGGCGAAAAGAAACGCATCCACTTGGATATGGTGACGTCACAGAGATTTGGGCCCATGGAATTGCTTTGATTAGCGATGTGATCCAACATGCGGTATGAGACTGAGAGTGACTCTTGCTGCAAGAGTGGTATTTCTAATGTTGGCAAATAGACGAACGAGATTGTGTGTTGTGCCAGAAGAAAAGTCAGCGGCGTACCGCAATTTGTATGCGTCTAATAGGTTTGCCACCCCGGCACTAGACTATAAATATACCCAACAAAAGATAAATACAGCAATTGATCACCTCAAACAACTAGGATATTAATCTAAAAGAAGAATTGGAATAAAAACCAGCTGATGTTCGGGATCCCGGCCTACTTAAGGAAAAAACAGAACAGGAATAAGTGACTGAATTCCACATGTTATGATACGATCATTTCGATGAAAGGACTCATTACTCGAGTAACTAACTATAAATACTGATAAATAGCTATGATGTATCTAACAGTAGCCTTTATCAGAAATAAACTAACGACTAAAAACGAATCGAAACGCAAAAAAAGTAGCCTCCTCGTAGTTATGACTAGCAGTCGCCTCTAATTCTGAATTCATCAGGAACAAACACGAGAAGGCAGATTTATTTTTCTTGTCGTCTTCAAGTGTTGCAAAAACGAGTGCTTAAATGCGCATCAGTTCCTACCGTCTTTATATATGACCAAGATCCCCCATTCCTAACAATACAACAAAAAGCAGAACAACCATTTTTCATAGAGATCCAACCCTGATATTTATTCCATAGTCTACATCGAAAACATGCACCAATGCAAAGTATGCAGGACAATGAACGCTTAAGGTGACAATTAACAGTGGAGTAAACAACACCATACCCGTTACCACGGTATGTGTATACTATGGTGTACATAAGATAGTTTAAACAACAACATAATGAGAGAGACTGATCACTATTGGAACATCTCACTGACATAACCAGCTTTAAAATTGTAAAAATGTCGCAGACATATATCGAAAAACAATCCATTCAAACCAAACTACTCACTGTATTAGAAAGCTGAAAGGGTGGTTCAAAAAATGATAATGAATGGCATATGGACTTTGGGACATAAATATTCCTGATTGCGACGACTTGGTTGAGGCACTGTTGTATACGAGTACGACTGATCTACTGGGCATCTTAGACAATTTTCACTCCGCGATTTCATTTTCCTTATGGAGTATTTGACATATAGAATTTGTTTTTCACAGCACTTCGCCCCATTATACTTAATAAGTTCATTTTGTTATTTTATTTTCTGATTAACCTCATTTTTACTGAGTTCATTTCATTTTTGTCTAGTTTCCATCTCTTGTAGTCTGGTTTGACACAGGATATTAATATCAAAGCGATAATACATGCACCTAGGGGGACAAAAAGCGCAATGCCCGCTTCGTGAGAGATGTTCATTATCATCCTTTGAACTACGACAAATAAAAATGTAAAAAAACGACCAAAGAATACAATTACAGCGAGTAAAGTAACCGCATCTGCTGGATAGCTGATTTCTAATGCGAACTCGGATATTACTATCATAGTGAATATGCATAATGCTGTCGCCAGTTGATATGAAATTCCTGTGACATGAAAATATTTCAGCTGAAGTCCAACAATCGCTACTATGCAGCATGTAATCAATCCCATAATACCTGAAAATAATGTATCTGTTATCCATAAACTCTCATATTATACATTGAATTGTCATTGTTCTGTCAATATATATAAATATATATACATAATAGAAAGTGTCATCTTTCGACATGGAAAAGTTTTGCGTGTCAGCATTATTTAAAAGTACTCCCATGTCAAAACAAGAGTACAGTTGCTCATCTGGCCTTAAGACGTTGTTCTACTCAAATCGGCGATTGTCAAAAATGTAATCGACAATAGGCCTGGTTTCATGTTCACCAAAACCAGTCCACTGGACCACAAACGAGACAACTTCACACTCCGCGGGATTGAAAAAACGCCGTTTTAAGACCGGAAACCGGTCTGTGCGGGACCTGCTTTAGTGGGCGCCAAACGTAAAACAATTATTCGCACAAAACAGGAGGGTTTGGCGCACTCTACCATAGTTACGATGCATTTGACGAGGTATCGCGCCGACTGTGAAGGAATTACAACTTAAGCATGTTAAAATGTAGAATTATACAAGCTTGCAAGAGCGAGTATATCTAAATGGGAAGTTGAAACCCAATACCATATAGCTATCTAAATGTGCGAGGGTCGGTTAGGCTAATGTGCGTATTTAATGAAATGGAGAAGTTTAACTTTTAGTGCTTACAATCCAGATTTTTGAAATGTCCGCAATGGTCAAATGGCGGGTTTCCAAGAAATGTTTGAACGGATTACCTGTAGGCCCATCACCAGCAGGCTGTAAAGATAGTGCCTCGAGTGGTAAATCGAATATAAAATAAACTAGGCTTTTTGACAGTTTGAAGGATGAGTACAGGCTGAATTAAGTTTGTCATTGACTGTCACTACCCTAGATTGAAGCGATTAATTTTGCTGAAATGTAAACAGCCTATCACACCAGTCAGCATTTGGGTTTTCCATTCTATCACACCAATCAGCCTGAAGAAAAAGAGTTCTATCACGAGGAAATTTAGCAAATGGACAGTATTTCGGGGTATATCTATAGCTAGAGAAATCAGATGTTTATTCAAGTGTCTGGTATCAAAAAAACTGTGCGGAGAGGTTCGAGATCATCAATGCTGCTATGAAAATAGCGGCTTATGGTTTGGAAGGTTTTTGGACGCCCGAAGAGAATGTCATGAACATTTCAAACACTTGAAGACAATCGAGATTCTGCCACCTTGCCTTTTAGCAATCAAGCTCTGTGTGAGGGGGTTTGAAATCATCAATACAGGGATATGGTTTTAAAGCTTTTTGTTCTTCAGAAGAAAGAGTCGAGAGCATGTCGGGCACCCAAAGAAAAAATAGGATTTTTCCATCCTATCGATCACAAATCATGTATGCCATTTGTTATAAACCAAAATTTGTTTTCCAGTCATTGAGAATGAATGATGGTTATGCTCTTCTTCCAATGCTGTTTATGATTAGGATGTATTTCTGAATTTGCTCCAAAAGCTATCTTAATGTAATACTATTTTTAATTAATAAATGTAAAGATATATCACTTGCTCCATCATTTGCACTGTATCTTATAAATTTATTGCTATTATCTATCTATAGATTCATTTCATTCAATGTCAAATTTACATTTTATTCTTCTATGTTGGTTTCTACTGTCCAACTTATCTATGAATAATATAACACCTAAATCTCCTTTTTCAATTATCTTTTATTGCCGTAACTATTCATATGATAAAACTACCTTTAAATTACATTGCCCCGGCCATTCATTTTATGGATGGCAAACCACTTTTAAATAACCATTTCCTTCTTTTCATTTATTAACTCAGATTTGGATGATGTCTAACCATAAAACGATTTTATTATTGGTGATTAATTCTTGTTATGTACTCCTATAATTTATATGGCGTCCATTTGGCTGGTGGCTGACTTCGATGACCGGAATGGTCGTATCGCCGCCTCCCACTCTATACCCAAAACTCATATGCTTATTGTTTTTTTTATATTCATTGTTGAAATAAGTTGTTTTCTGATTGATGAGTAAAACTTATCTCTCTATCTCTCTCAGGAATATGCCAACTTAATATGCCTAACCTCAGTGCAACAACTGTTAAAGAGGTGAGTATCTGTTTTAGACACTGCTAGTTGCATCGAATAGCTTTACTGCGAGCTGATGTCTGGGCAATGAATGAACGTTGAATCGTTTTGTGAAATAACACTCAGCACAAGTTTGACTGAGATACCTTCAACAGTTAAGCCTTTTCGATGAATTAGTAATTTATCTTTGGGCCATGCTTGGAACTTGTGTTGAAACCAACTTAAACCTATACTTGACACTCCGCCCAAGTTTGACCGAGATACCTTCAATAGTTAAGCGTTTTTCGATAAAACTGCATTATTGATTCGGATTTAGGCACTGTAACAATTTTAGCATATTTCTGAAGGGTGAAGTTAAACAGAATTCGAATATAACCAATATTTCGAACAGGAAATAGGCGAGCATGTGCAGCGGGATGCTTTATATCGGATTTTACTACGTGAAATTCGCAATATACCATCATTCTACAAGTCGTTAAATTTTCCAGTGGACCACTTTGACGAAACCGGTCCAATGGATCATTTAAAATTGGACATGTAAACAAGGGTAATGGTATCATATCTTCTCATAATTTTCTTGAATAGTGATACATACATGGATATCGGCAGTCAACAAAACATAGAGCTCGTCAGTCCAACTTTCAATTCCTTGGAATTGTGGATAACATTAATGGTTGCCTATTCAGGTTATTATTAAATTCAGTGGATTTTATGGGTCGTTGTGCCTTTTGTAAAAAAAATTATAAAAATTGAATTTTGACCTTCACAAATTTTATCGCGTTTTTTGACATCTGACCAGCTCTTTTTGCCGACGCCGAGTTTTAAAATATTTCCGCCTTCCTTATAACAATCTCTGATATTACGTATATATATATATATATGAAATCACACTTACTTGCAACACAGAGGATTTTATGATTTCCATAATAATCTAATAATCTCCCCGATAATACCGCAGTTACCGCTGTTAATACAGAAGCGACGAGTACAATATCACCAGGTACTTGGTCCTTTAACTCAGGAAATGCCATCAAGATTGTTGGTGACATCAATACATCCGTCATTGCCAACACTGAACTGGCCGCTGCTCTGGCTGTAATGATGAAAATCACGTCTCGGTTTGCTAAAACCTTTAAAGATGATTTCCAATCCAGCTTTACTTCAAAATCATCGTATTCGTGTTTCTGAGAAAGACTAGGAGGTGTGGGTGGGACATCTGCCGAATAAATTGATGTAAGTGCAACAGCAACGCACAGAAGGCAGCTTATTGTAGCGAAACTAGATAAGAATACCAACTCCACGATAGAATCTGAAACGTTTATAACGTTCTCCCCAGTTGCATTTGAAAAGGAATATGAAAAAGTCATTGAAGATATTCCAGCTCCAAGATATTCCGCTGACCACGCAAGGCTGACAGCCGTTGCTCTTTCGCTTGAATGAAACCATATATCAGCTAGACTGTTTGGTACAACGAAAAAAACTCCTCCTGAAATTCCGACAAATATTTGACCAACTAGTGCAATCCAATAATTCTTCCTGCAAAAGTATATAGTTTAACAATTGAGATAATTTGATACTCTAAATTGTCCATCTCAAGCTTCCTAGTTTAATAATTTCTTCTAGATATAACACATAGAGGTCAATAAACGTCCTAAACAAAGATGGACTGCATTCGTTTTTTGATGTAATTTTACTCGAGGTCTCAATTGAGGATTAGAGTAGGACGGTATGATAACAGCAGTTAAACTTTTGACTATCGCTTTCACAAGTCATTTTGCACAAGCCGCATAGTAACAGATATTTTAGTTTGAAAAGTAGAACTATTTAACTATCTTTAATTTAGTAGAATCCGAGTAGTCTTGCACATTAGGCTCATTCTACCAAGAGAGCTATTTTAAATACAAACAAGGCATTAAAATGCACCATCTGCAAACCTAAGTTTGAATGATCTACTGCGTTGTTTCCTGTTATATATGCCTGGAATTAATAATACCGACTCACCAACCAGCATATGATAAAGCACCGAGTCCTGCTCCCAAAGTTGCAGATATGGTGGCTCCGATTAGAAGTTTTCGAAGTCCGATATTCTGCCGAAATCCAAAAGTTAATATTGGAACTAGACCACTGCATGGTAATGATATGCTTGCAAGGACATCAACTTTATACGGTTCTACAGAAAAATATGCAGATACCACGTTGTTTACAACACTGTAAGAATACTGTATGAAGGCATGGTTAAAAGTTCCAAGACATACAACAGCTAGGAGAAGCCACCTGACAGAATATTGTATCAACTCCATAAGTTCAATATTTTAACTGATTTGACATAGCATGTAATGAGGTAGAAAGTACTGTTTATTAACTACGGGGAAACCAAATAATAATCTACCAACGGTCTTACGAACACACCGATCAGGAAATCCCGTTTCATAGATTTGATTGATTTTTCCGTCAAAAAAAAATGTTCTGTCTGCAACGAGTATAACAGATATCTGCATTTTTATTTCCGATTGGGATACTGTTGGTTATGAGCATTCAACAGGCTGTCAACCAGACGATTTATGTGATATTAATAGATATCGAGGTCTACAGAATTGATAGGAATATGAATTCCTAATCTGAGGAGGCCTGAACATGGAAATACATATACGTGCACAACTAGGGCGGAACGCATAACAAAACAAGATTTTTTTTGTCGTTTTCAGGGGGAAATCGTCTTGAATTGACGAGATATTTTGTTGTAAAATGTCACTTACTAGGAATACAAGCTCAAGCGTACAAATTCGCTAGATTATTGTCACATTTCTTAGCACAGCACACCTTTTTACAACAGAGCGCGCATTTTTACATACCACCAGTGTCACCCCATTTAACATAGTACTATAAATTGTCTGCAGCAAAATGAGGAATAGCACTCATCAAACACCAAGTGATAATTTGACAAAATCTATGACAACGCACCGGGTATTAATACCACCCCCCTCAGTTTTCCACAGATTAGAAAAATACCTCCGTTTTTTTCACTGGAATTCACTCTGAACAAGGCCGGGAACATTCCTGAAATGAACCAACTAACGGTCACTTAGTAGCAAAGAGTTACTGCAAGTAATATCAGCAACTACACTCCAAGCGGAAAACATTCCAAATGGGACTGAACTGCTATGGTCAAGTGCAGTAAGTACATCTGTTCTGGACGATGGTGAAACTATTCTTTGAGTTTGAATTATCATCGGAAGCCCACCCAATTAGCGCAAGCTTGTAGAACGCCGGTAAAAACTTAAACGACGGTAAAAATAAAATTTCGTTATGTTTGTTGTCATAAGACTTTGTAACCGTAGGCTTAAGCTCAAATTTATTCCGACAATCGCCATAACCATAATGACGTCAAATTTCTATGGTTCGGCAAAAGTTTGAGATAGTTATGAATATTTCTAAGGTTTTTATATATTATTTAAGAATCTATTTATCTTCCGGATTACTTTACTTCGTTTGGTGTGAATTTTCTTGTTTTGTTGGGGCTGTTTAAGTGCAAGAACAAATTCTTGTCCAAAAGCTATCCTTGCGAAGACAACCTCTTTACAGTTTCCTTATCCAAGGTGATTTACGTAGCAATATTTAATAAAAATAGGTGCAAATTTTAACAGATGATTATAATTACTAGAATCCACTGAATCAACATATTTGGTGTAGAGCATTATCAACGCACCCACGCTCATGCATAAACACGTCACTCAAACTTTGATTACTTCCGAGATATATTCACTTTTATATATTCGATTATGCTGCGCTATTTTCCCATCTCTGGCTTGACTTGAGTCAAGCAGAAATTTTAAATAGATACAAATAAATGTTCCATGAAGATATTAAGTTTCACTCACATTTAATATAAGGATACGTAAGACTTTCGTGAGGAGAAACATAAACAAGATATATTCACTAAATATATTTAATTTTACTGCGCTATATAATCCCATCTTTGGATCGAACTGAGTCAAACAAAAGTTTGGATTGAAACGACTAAATGTTTAGGCCTAATGAAGATAAGAAGTTTTACTCACATTTGATATCATATGATACATAAAACCATGAGAGAAGTAACATAAAGGTGACGAAGTCATGGGTTATGAAATTTGTTGCGAAATATTTGTGGAGCGTCACAATTTCACTTCTATATTACACGATTATGTTGATCGAAGAAGTGGTAGCTAACTTAGCTTAGATATCAGTTGCAAGTCGGTGGGCGTAGGAAGCCGTAGCCTGGGGTTAAGTGAACCACCGTGCGCCGACGAGGTTTCGATTTATCCTCTTGCATATAATAATCTCCTTCACGATTCGAGCCCATACGGAAAAAGTAAGTGATGCCAACTTGAAGCTTCTTCCTGACGCATACGGGTTAGAAACGTTTTTTCTAAAATCCTATTGTTAGTTTGAAACATACTTTATTTTTTCCCCCAAAGCCAGTCAAAAATTTCAAAGATAGTTTTAAAATTATGTTCATGACTTCATCTAATAGAAATATACAAAAGAAATAATTTCCGACGAGATAATGCTGGCCCTACCAAGTGTTAACGAGGGAGAAAATCAGTACGAAGTTTCTATCTGTGTGAAGGATGAATCCACAAACTTATGTAGACGTCACGGAAGTACATTTAACAGCGAACATCAATGCGGGGCCTACACTCTAATGAACGGCAGCATAGGGTCGCCAGAACATGTTACAGATAACTACAGTTTGGCTATAGAATCTATGCCAAATGAGGACACTTCCGATCGGAGTTACAGTGTGCCGAACCTACCAATTTTTTTCACAACATCGAGTAGACGTGCCAGTGAGATGTCTGTAAACGCGAGACCGTATTATAGCACTGTTATACCTAGACCCCGAGGTGAGTGAACCACTTGGACCAATCGAATCTAATCCCCGTATATCTCTACCTTTATATCAATAGTATCTGTTCATGGGCGCTTGGACGCCTCCGCCCAAAAAGTCTTAACTACTCTAGAGACCTTCAGTCCTTATTTCTTGAGAATCAACATTGAAAAAAATTAGCACGAAAATTTCTTATAGGAACGCATTGGCGAGGGGGTTGAACCCTACCGAACTGTTTCCGGATCGTGTTGATTTAAACTACTTCCTGTTCCACGTCAATAAATACCATCTTCCGATAATTTTCCCATTTTGCATTAGTATCTCTTAGTGCTCCAGTGGTTTTTGGGACACCCCGTGATACATAATGGGGATTTGGCAATCAAGAATTTTTTGTCCTTTTTTGGAATTAGAAGCTGATTAGGAAGGTACCGATTTATAATGATATGATTCCATGATACGTATGTATCTGAAAGACGCAACTGTAAAAATTAACATATTTTTAACAAATAGGAAACAACACGGGTGATACCTATGAATTCGCTGGTGATTTCCAACAGAATCGTCTTTCAAGAGTGAGCCCCCAACTCTCTATTCCTCCATTGATACCAGAGTTACCTCAAAGAATCAACGGAGACGGCGAACAAAGCAAAGGAAGTAAATTCCACAATAGAATCAAACATAGATTGGGTTATGGAAAGGAGGGTATGTATAAATAGTGCTTTATAAAACATTCCTTCTGCCAAGACTGAAAGATCATTGCCTGACGATTTTAAAATTTAGTTTGAACATTTTCGAAAGTTTTTGTCTCTTTTAGCCAATGAGCACCCACAGTACGCAGTAAAGCGCAGACTCCAACATGGGAATAAACACGAATTCTTGAACTTTCATTTTCAATTTAATTTGCCACTACAAAGATCAATGACGCCATATTAACTTCTTGTTTATTACTCAGGAATGACATCAATTGTACTTGTGCTGATACTAGTAGCATTTCTGACAGGTTTTGTAGCGATATTGATGACTACAGTTCTGTATGGAAAGGTTGGTATTTTTAATATTGCACGAAACGAAACAGGAATCACGAATGCTTTTGCGATTCTTCTGTTATACGAACAAGTAATATTAATTAATATCGATGTCTGTGCAGTTAAAATTATTGATTTTCTTCGGTTGTATATTAATATCTTATTACTTATCCTATTTCCATATATTTTGTTTAGGTCACAGGTATTGAAGACAATCTTTCATTTTTAAAAGGTTTGTGTATTTAAATTTATTTTTAAATTATGCAAATATAAAATACAAAACTAAATTATACCCGGTACTAAATCGTAAAAAACGTTGAAAGTCTCTACTTTTACATTTTAAACACATTGTTGTACTGTTGGCCGTTTGTCCTAAACCTGCTCAACCAGAGATTAATATAATTACTTTATTCAACAAACTCACGGCCGTTGAAATATATTGTAGTTTTAACGACTTCTCCTTGATATACCTTCTACTCTACAGCTCTCAGTACCAAGAACTTGCTGCGACTCCTACATTAAAGTTCTGTGTTATATTCATTTTCCATATAAGTATTTAGGGCATTGATAGAACCAAAGACGTGAAAAGAACGATTAAATGTATATTGTACACATTAGTGCACTTACTATAATGTAGTGGCTCTCAACCTGTTGGACGCGTACCACTAGTGGTACCCAATATTTATTTGAGAGGTACGCAAGCATCTGTCTGCTCTGCAAGGTATTTTGAATATCTAGTCGAAAATTGCAACAAATTACAGTGAAATCGTCTTAGCTTAGTCGAAAAACCGTGTAGCTATTTTGTAAAACCGCCCGTGGTATTGTGTACTTGTAAGTATTTCTTTTACGCTGTTTTCTAATAAATAATTTTCGGGCTTATGTGGTACGCAGTAATGGAAAAAAATAACAGTTGATACGCTTTAAAAAGGGATGTTGAAAACCACTAGTGTAAAGTATCACATCACTATATTTCCAGAATTAATCGGAGCTCCTTCGTCATCCAGTCAAGCGTTAATGGGATGCAATAATGGAAACAATGTCTGTCATCCGCTTGGTGGCGTGTGTGTTGGAACAAACTTTGGCTATGGATGCTTTTGTAAGGATGGATGGACAGGAGATGGTCAGAATTGCACAGGTGATATTAGTACTACGATCCATTGATAAAAAGTTAAGAGATAAGGTCCCAGTCACGTAAGATTACGACCTCGATGACATTTGCTATAATTTTTCGCAAAGCTTCGTATTTGAATTTTGCAATTGAATTGAATGCCAAATTCAAGATTAACAGTGATTGTCAATTAGCTACTTCGGTCCAAACTAGTTCAACTTCTTCGTTCCTGTTGTTCTCAAGAAGGAGAAATATTCCAAATGGTTTTTCCACCTGATGTTCATTTAATTTAATGACAGGTACGTCTTTACAGTATAACGTATTTTTTATCTTTTTTTCAGAAATAACATATTCAACATGTACTGCGCTCAGAAACGTCGTCGGATTCACAACGGGATACTACGAAATATCTCCAGAAAAAGTTGAACCACTAGTTGTTAAATGTGATATGCAACGAGAAAAAGGTTTTTGAATTTTTTACTTGGTCCAAACTCAAAATTTAATAGACATTGGAAAAGTTATATGAAAAAACTGTAAATTTACTTTGCAGCAAAAGCTAAAACGAGTGGCTTGCGGAAAACTTGTATAATAAGTCACATCCACCTTGAAGCATATTATTTACGCGCTAATCGGACAGTAATGCTGTATCATAAGAAATTTTCTCGGATATGCCTATTTTGTAGGAATATTTTCAAGTAACATTATTATTATTGTTTTTAAAACTTGATTACAGGGGTAACAGAGATAGGGCATGACTCAGAACAAAGAGGGTTAGTGAATGGATGTAATCCAGCAGGCTGTTACTCGAAGAATGTTACTTATGACGCCAGTATGATGCAGATTGAAGCCATCATCAAACAATCAAACCATTGTTCACAATACATAAAAGTTAGTTCATATTGCGTCAGGCATTAGTCACAGATGACGTATCTTAGTAACCAAGTGACATTTCATCTGTAGATCGTGCTTGATCAAAAATATTTATGCTTCTAAAATATACGCTCGTGGTGTGATTCTCGCCCACAACATGACCTATGTACGTGGGTTGTATATAGAAGGAATTTAACGGAATTTTCTAGAAATATAGGTAATCTTTAGTCGATAGTAATTGAGGCTTTTAAAAACTTATTCAAAGTACCGAGTATGTCAGTGATGTGGGGAGATTCATATGCATTTTCGAAGCATTTCCCTATTGGCAAAATAACGCTTGACAAAAGGAAAAACTTTTGAGTTTACTGATGTTTTGGCTGGTTAACAGCGCAACATTTAAATTATGAAAAAAAATATATTTTTGCTTCCAGTATGAATGTTACCACTCATCCCTAAGATATGGTTGGTGGGTATCAAGAATCGGAACAAAAGAAACAAGATGGGCTGAGGGAGTAGCTGAACACAGTTGTGCGTGTTCTTTACAAAACGGTACGATTCTATTCTAATTATAAGCTCTTACCTACGATATTACATTTTATTCAAGATTAAAATTTAGGACATGTTTTTGGGGCATTTCATCGTGGATGCTATTTTTTTTTCGAATTATTTGCTATGACCTGCCCGGGTACCTACCGACGGCGTATATGTATATGTTCTGTGTTACAGCTACGCGCGAAGTGCGTTGCTGAACAGCACGCTCGGTGGTGAAACGATCAAGCATTGAACCATCGGCCGGACAATACGATCACGCTCAACCGACTGAGCCACCGACCCGGCGCGGATGCTAATTTAGACCTTGTCACACATAGAACACGGCGATTCACTCGATTTGATATTTGAAACTTGAGATGTATGCATTCTATTTTGTATCAAATACCATATAACCAATAGCTAATTTTTCCTACAGTGGGTTCACGCCATTGATTGAATGGTTTAATTAAAAAGCAATAACACTATTTGTCATATGGTTGTTGTCGACGTTTTGCTCTCAATCCCTAAGCCGTTATAGGCACTAGCATATTTAGGAGGTAGCATGGTACCCTGCCCCTTTCCATCTGGTCGGACAAAAAAAATCCAAGAATGGCCCTAAGCGTAGGAAATCCAAAACTTTTTTGCGCCTCCAGCTAGATGTTCGTCTATTTTCGTCTTATACAATAAAAGCATTCTATACCTTTTTGCCGTTAACAGTAAAAATGGCTTGCTAAGAGCCGTCGGGAGTAGAGGACCAATTGCCCCTTTTTTGTGGAACACCTAAATTGGCATCTTTGGAAGCGTTGATACGAAAACTGGCAAAAAATTTTTGCTCCCTTCCGACGCGCAATATTTTTTGCATATCGAAGGTGTTACGCTGTTTGCTGCAATTTTGCTGCAAATTTTGCTGCTGTTTTTTTCTATCCCCAACTTGGATGGAATAATCTCCCATTCGATCCGTTTTATTTGAAACAATTACGTGAAATTAAACGCTTGAGTCTTGTGATGTTCGCGCTCAAGAAAGTTTAGGAACCACTGCACTAGCTTAAAACGTAAGTATGTTATAAAAACAACCATAAAAAACGCAACCTATGCAAACGCGTATTGCGTCTTTGATACTACCTATTATAGCATTTGAGATCTTTATGATAATTTAAATAACACGATAGCATGTTTACTTCAGACAACGATTGTCCCGGATGTCACTGCAATAGAAATGACAGCAAAGACAGAATGGATGAAGGATACATCACTAATAAAACATTGCTGCCGATAATACAATTGAGATTCGGAGATGTTGGGAATGATTGGGAAGTTGGATACTTCACTCTTGGAAAACTGAAATGTTATGACTGAAAAACCGAATTCACATATACACGGCAGTTGCATTTGTTTGTTTCAAAAAATCGCAACAATTTTAACGAGAGGAATATTGCGAATTGAGCGTTGATTTTAATTTATTGAATCTTTTTCCCGATTCGCATCTCAAATTTATGTGAACGAACGAGCAACAGCAAATTTATCGTTTTAGTTACGCAATGTTGCATTACATTTTATCGAGAAGTTCGCATGTTGACGGATGAAACAACGACCACTACAAATAAAAAACGCATCGTTCAATATAAATAAACCTTCAATTTCCCAATGAGCATTTATGAGAAAAAAAGCAATATATATGTTTATCATCTTATGTAATCTTCTGCGCACGGCAAAATAAACTAAAGAATATACTTTCGCGAAAATTTACGCGCAAAAATTTTTTTTACTTATAAATTCGGCAACAATCTTTTGATGGTGTGAAAAAATGGTGAATTACCACTAACCCTAATTCTGGCTAATTTTAGTCGGCGACTTAACAGTAGTTCCATACATCGCAATGATATCTATCACCTGTCCTTTGAGTTCATTTGTGATACCTTTCCTGATTGTACTAATTATATTATTACTTTATCTTACTAAGTCTAAATCATTAAAAGTAAAATAATTATATGCAAATAAAGTTAATTTCGTCACCTTTAGAATGGTTTGTTGGCAGTTACAGGTACTAATTCCAGACCAGATTACAAATACACGACGTAGTGTTGAAACTTATTTTATTCTTGTTTATTTATTTTTTTATTTATTTTCCCTTTGACCCTGCGTTTACGCGATCACATGAGTAGTGTGGTCTAAAACACTCACATCTAAATTATAATCCTGGATTTGTTGAAGAATTTCCTTCCACTCGTTTGGGCCATGCATAGTACTTATGTCGAATCCAACTTAAACTGTCCTGGAACTCAAGAAATGAACTTACATAACAGAAATCATAATAATAAATCTCCATTTGTTTACATTTAACAAAGTAATAGCATTCCAAGCTGTTTGAATCATTTCACAGCGAACAAAAGTTTACTTTGTTAATATTAAATTTGGGCAAGAGAAAAATTATTTTGTCATGCTATACCTCAAGAACATCGATCCTTTGGTGATCCATGTTTGGCAAACTTCAACCCAAAATAAATTTCTTTTAGAATATCGTCCCATAAATGGTCTTGCATGTTGAAAAATCAAAACATTCTTCGACCGCTTCCTTATTTAATGTAAGACGACCTCATTATTTAAGTTTAATCTTATAAGTAACAAGCAAATTGATTTCTTAGGTGACAAGGAGAAAAATCATTGTTGCTAGAGGCATGCTAAGTACATAGATTGATGCCAGATAAAACGATCTAATAACACCGCACAAACACAAACTAGCTTCTCGACTTTCATACTATGTGTTGATATATTATATTTAAGAAGGTTCACGGTATGCCGATAGATTAGATAACCCATGTCATCGATTATACATAGCTCGTTTACGATGTTCGGTGAAAATATAATCGAGTTATTTGGTATATTTTAAACAGACAAAGCTTTGAGACTACACAAAGTAATAGGATACAAAAAGAATTCGCAGTCCAACTATGATCTTGACATATTTGCAGCATTTTTTTGCATTAAAAGACAGTGAATAGGATTAAGAGTTTGGATCAGATACAATAGCAGGACGGTAACTAGCCCAGAGCGACAAAAGGGGTAAAATACATATGTTGAGAGGCAAAATATCACAAATTTCGTGTTGATCGTTGACGTCATGTGATGTGATGAAATCGAACACACGGAAAAAGCACAAATGGATCAAAAAAGCGAAAACTTAGACATATTGTGGGTTGAGACACGTCGTTCTAAATCGAGATGGCAAATGTCTCTATCATTCCTATTCTACCTAACCAATGGCGGATCCCAATGATACGTTGTTTGCTTTTTTAAGGTGACAGATCGCCCTGACAGCTACGGAACACGACCGCTGCAGTTATAAGCAGGAAAGTCAGTGAAAACTCCAATTCTTCACTCTTAAAGACCCGAGATTTATCCGACATGTAAAGCGATGGGTTTATTAAATATTTTGTACATCAGCAATTTTGTGTACGCTATGCTATTTGTACATATAGGTTGAGAGCAATAGATATAGCTGTCTTCATACTTGGCGCCCCTGTGCTGAGATTATTCGAAAGTACAAACATGAGGTAGACAAAAAATGCAAACAACTGTTTATAACTGCGCCAACAGAATAAATTTTGTTGTAGCCTAAAGTCATAATTTGAAGTGATTATCAGTGATTGACATCTGTGGTAGGATTCGTAAAATTATTTCCCCATCAGCAGGGTCAGATGAATAACATCCAGTAGAGATCTTTATGGACCGGATTCGCTTAATTTGGGTGAATGCCGGTCCCGGTTGGCCTTCAAAATAAAAAACGATTTGACACATTTAGCAATAGAGGTTAGTATGTTGGCCAGGATTCTGTCACGACCAGGAGCGTGATATTTTCAATCCGGATCGGAACAGGTTTGGATTCAGTACGCAATTTGGGATTCAGGTTATGTTCTGGGTTCGAAAATTCCTGACTCCACAGATCTCTAGCATACAGAGGACAAGATTTGGCTCGCGGCTGTAGATATATAAATGAAAAATCCTCATTAAACGAACCAAATCCTTAATTGGGTTTAAAACGCATTAAATACGCCCAATCACCAAAAACCGAGGAACAAGCTAAAACCAAAATTACACGAAATGACAAGATAGCAAGTTATTTAGCCTACTCGGGCGTCTGATTAAATGGAGGGATCGCGAAAATATAAAATCACAAGTAATTACATTAAATACTCGGGCGTCGCATTTGTGTGGGAAAAATGAGGTGGTTTGTTTACAAACAAGGAGCCGCGCGGGCAGTTGGAAGCAGCACCTAAAAGAAACCAAATATCGGCCATTAATGTAGTAATATGGGAATACTCCAAAATGTAGGGCCAGCAATTGCACTCCCGAAGAAAAAAACATCCGCTTACTTGACCGCTATAATAAGACGTAGTGTCAGAACGCGTCAGAATATTTGTTCGCTGCAGGTGGATGCAATAAATAAAAGCATAAGTAGTATGTTTTATTGAAATTGGCGGATTCGGGTAATTTATATTGTACAGTTCTGTAATGAAAATTTTGAAATCTTTTTGAAAATTACAAGTACCCGGGGATAGTTAAGATGCCATACGCTACATATCCGATTATGTACAGGTTTGATCTTAAGATCAATACGTACAAGGAGATGATTCACGCAGGTAATGTTATCTAGATCTGCACCATATTTCTATACCTCTCATCCACCTCAATATAGATCGCTCCTAGTTGAAGGATCTGCGGAAATTCAACTCGCCTGTTCGACCGTCTTGCATTTGCCGAGGGGGCCAACGTAAGACACTTTGCTATTTGCGTTTTTCAGTACAGATCTATCTATCTTTCCTTGTAACTCACAACACGCGCGAAGGTCCACGCTTTATACATTTTATCAGGTTTCTCCCAACGTGGTGATGCTCACATCCTCGTGCGATTCGCAGCGTGATTCTCAAAAATGTCATAAAAATTCGCGGTGTCACTGTTGACCCAAAAGCAAGGCCGTGAGCGTGTAGCAAAAGTTTACTCTGATTAGGATAAAAATATTTCGTGAGTTACATTTTGATCACGTTTTCATCATATTTGAGAAATTAAAACTGCAAAACTTCACTAGGCCACCTGATCGACATTACATTACCTTTTTGGATATCATTTTTTTCACGGCTGCGTTCTGCATGCTGAGAACGCGTGAGGTTACTTTTACACTAAAATATCTCTACAATGACATAAACGCCCAATCGGAATCGGGGTTATGTGAAGCAAATATGTAACAGCGAAATTATACAGAAGGGCACGATGGTATCCCATTGGAATAATGGAAGCGCCCTTTACACAATACTTTTACACATTTTCCTTTCCCTGGAAAAACTTTGAACCGGACATGCAAAAACAGTGAGAAAATCACGATTAATGAAGTAGGGCGTTTGTTTACTCGCGGGAATAAATACACGATCCATTCAATCGGACGTTCAACTTGGGGAAAGACCAGGGAAATAGAAGAAATTCGCTGTAAATCAACCTAATTCATACATCTTTAAACGATTTACAAAGAAAAATCCAAAAAAGTTTTATTAAAACACAAAACAAAATCTATCTGAGTGTAAAAACTGCCCGAGCAAAATCATCATAAACTATTTAATGATAGGCTTCCTGTCCGGAAATAAACTCGAGGAACTTTTTTTTAGGTTTTTCGAATTATTTGCTATGGGCCATCCGTGAACCTACCGTGGGGCTTATACCCAACGAACGTTAGGCACGGACCTTTGTAGTAATTGTGTATCTGTTCTATGTTACATCTACCCGCGAGGTGCCTTGCTGAAGGGCACGCTCGGCCGTGAAACTAGAAACGATGAAGGGATGGGCCGCACGGACAATACGATCGCGCTCACAGATCAAGCGACTGAGCAGTGAGTATCCGAGCTGGACTTTCTATCTCGGGGGAAGGTTCATCCGTACAGCATACTTTCAAGCTTCGAGCATTTGCGCCCTCTGGTTATGGGACATTCTGAAGACCGAAAGGCTATTATTCTGTGCCGTGCATTTCATATTTAAGCAAACAACTGTACTCAGTGCACTCTACAATGCAGTACCAGTAGCCTATCAGCTATGGTGGTTCAGTTATGTTGTATGCATATGTATGCTATATAGACAATAAGCTGTACGGTACGGTGTAAGGGTATAAGTCGCCGGTATCGCACCTCTTTGGCAGTCAGTGCTGCTAAGTTACTTTTAGAGTTTGAATTAAACCGTTATGTGTTTTCAGTGTTGTATTTAAGCTCCTATCCTAGTTCTGAGTGTTGGTTTTAGTACAGAGTAGCCTACTGCCTAGGTACCGTTCATTAAACTGTTGAAGCTAATGTCAGAGTTCAGAATTGGACTAATACTAAAGTGGTTTTAGTTTAACGTTACCTGTACCTAGTACCTGTAGCAGGTACATTAAATCAGTACCATAAATGCAGAATGTTACGATGTGCTTAACATTCTGCTTTAGCCTTTCAGCTTTAGTATCCTGTTATCTGTTGACTCTATCAGTCTATGGAGTGCCTGATAAGCCTGTTGTGTGTTAGAGGTCAGCTCAAATTGTAAAGTGTTCGGAGTTACATTTCAATCTACAAATCCTGAATCTTTGATAGTGACGGTGAATCTTTGATGCTGACGAAGGTTCTAATCCTGTGCTGGATGAGGATCAGGCTATACACAGTACATATGAGACGAGAGGAGGGGGGTGGGTGAGATTATGATGCACTACGATCGATTATGATGAATGAATACCATAAAGGACTAGAAAATATCGAAAAGTACTAAAATGAGTGAAGATCTATGTAGACGTTGAGATCTTAAATCCTGAATCTGCAAGTTTAATTACTGCTGTTGAATTTGCAAATAAAGAGTAAGTTTTCCACTAAAATGTCATGTTTTGTTTTCAGCATCTGTTTCTGTTTTCTATGTTAACATTGAACATTAAATATCTGATATTGTCATCGTTAAGATAACATTGCCACCATGCTCTGTTTTGGTGTATTTTTGTGCATCATTTTATTGTCATATGTAAATAGTGCGCAAAGTCAAGGATATCACGGAACTGGATTGCTTTTCGAGGATGAGGAATTTTCACCACCTGGTCGATGTGAGCCTATTTCAACACCTCTATGTCAAGAGATGAGTAAGTTATACAGATGTTATATAGAGGTTTTAAAAACCCAAAACAGTTCTAGAAGCTATCTGTACATCTGATCAGAGAAATTTGTGTATTTTTAAGCTCAATCGCATACAGCCATGTCTCTTACTTGTTACAGAAACTTGTTTTTCTTCTGGTGCCCAAAACGTTGTCATTTTCTGGGGTGACCAAAAAGCTTTTTAAAAATATCAATGCTACCTTTTTAATAGCATTATTGATGATTTTCAATCATCCAGCAAGAGATACATAAAATATTGTCCATTTGCTTTCTTCTGATGAAACCATTTTATTCGGATGTCTGTGTAGCTGATATTCTGCCAACCTTTGTCTTTATATTGAATGCTACACCAAAATTGCTGTCTTATTCATAAAGACCGGTACAGAGTGTTCGATCCTTGCTCTCCTGCTTTATCGGAAGATTTATTATTTTTACAGAATATAACTTGACAGTTTTTCCAAATATACTCGGACATACATCTCAAGATGAAGCAGCGTTAGAAGTTCATCAATATTATCCCCTTGTTCAGGTATTTTCTTTATTCTGATTTGATATTGCTAATGTCACTGTTTTTTTAAACATGTAGTAAAAGAGATGGGTAATCTTATCAAATTAGGGGCCACTTAAAATTGACTTATATTTCTCTAACATGATTTATATTTGTAGATGCATTGTATTGTTGTGTTTACGCATGAATTTTTTTTACGTAAATCAAGGTTTTACTCTACATTTGAAGTAGCTTATCCTGATTACATATCTGAGATTTTAGAACAGAGTTCCACAGAATGAAATTGTACAAAAATTTGACTTGGTGGCCTAAGTACGGATTACTAGGGTCGACCAATCTATGTTAATTTTTTAATGAAAAAATCAACATTTTCATGCAGCTTCTTTTTTGTACCAAACTTCTTGGAACCTGGAATGATGACAGTCATCTGCAATGGTTTAAAGCGACAATTCGCTTTTTGCAGACAGCTGGGTTGCACTAAAATTAAATTCATCTGTCTGACTTTTCTAGAACATAGCGCAATGCATTTTTCCAATTTTTGTTGTTGTATGTATCCAATAAATATTCACAAATTAAAAGCCTTATTGTGTTCTTAATTCAGTCCACTGTTAAAAGATTAAAAAAAAAGTTCATCATTGTTTAGCTGAAGAATGGACATTTCTCTTAACTATTATATTTTTGTTGTCTCATCCGATATCTAGATGAAATGTTCAAAAGCATTGCTGCTGTTTCTGTGTAGTGTGTATGTTCCTGTCTGTACCAATCTGAAAGAAGCAATACCACCTTGTAAACATTTATGTATTCATGCCAGAAATGGATGTGAAGAACTCCTGAATAGGTAAAGAATCTCACTTTATTTTAATTATACGTTCTATGACTGGTTCTCATCTTCACATAATGACATATCCCTGCCATGAACCAGACCAGAATAACATAATGCCAGCTACTCTTGCTACTCAGACTCCTGAAGCCATCTGTGCCTTAACGGTGCAATACATCAGTGATTCATACTTCATCTACACAAAACCTATTTAGATCGAAATATTATCATTGAATAATCTTCAAAAGTTTTATAATTGCCATCAATTCGGCATTGTAGTGGTGGCAGACTGGAATTATGAATTACTCAGAGAGCCGAAGAAGCTGATCTTTAGAAGTTTGATTTGCGAGGCTGATATGGAGTAGGCTTGAATCATGTGAATATATCTATTTTCACCAATCAGGATTAAATCTATACAGTAGCATTCACGAATTATATCACAGGATTATTATGGACATCATGGACACATAATGAATAACAGCTTTTCACTTTGTTTCAATTTTAGTTTTGAATTCAAATGGCCAAGTGCACTAACATGTGATGATCTTCCGGAGAAATCCAAAGAACAACTCTGCTTCAGTTCTGATGATTTACCCAATAGTATTCCAGAATCTAATACTCCTATTCGAAGTAATATTTGCTCACCAAAAGATGATTTCGAGTGCCCCAAGGAAATGGAAGTACCCAATTTACCACAGCAAGGTTGGTCTTACTATGTTTTAGAATTGTGTCCTTTTTGAATGAATTTATTAAAGCAAAATGCCCTGTAAATATGCTGTATAAAAAACTTAGATGATCAGGATTACTATAGTATCCAGGGAAGTTAAAGATAATTTAGTTTAAGCCCCAAATATTCAAAACTAAACTTTTGTCTATAGAAGCATGTTTCGAAACGTCCTAAGGAATGTTTTAGGTTTTCAAACAAATTTTGAGATAACATACCAAATTTAATAACAATGAAGGCAGTAATTTCATTGGAAGCTGTCATATTATTAGATTATAGAAATATCATATCAGATCACAATCATGTCCAGATAATATAATTCATAAGTGTATTGCATTAAGTAACAGATTTGATTAGAGCAACCTAATATTGTATTGATGCACTTATCAATGGACTTTAAACGTTGATACGACGTTTACAGCAAAGCACAAATACACACACAAACATTCTCTAATCCTGTCCTTGCTGTGTCTACTATTAAACTTTTCTTCAGTTTTTTTTTAAAAAATCAGGTTTTTGAAAAATTCTATTGAACAAATAAATGTTTTCTAGAAATACTGTATAACAATTCGAAGAGGTCATTTTTTCTGGTCCCTTTTGCAGAAATAGTTTTTGTACCCCCAGACCCTTTATTAGCATAGGATTTCATTTTTTTATCATGTGGGTGAGTAGAGCCGATAATGCAGCTCAACTATATGGCAAAGCATGACCTCTCGTGCAGGCACACAGTTCCAAATCAGGGATCAAGGTTTTCGCCTAATCTAACTTATTTTTCCTGTGCATGGTTGATAGAGGAAGCCATAACCCACATTGCGAGTGAGGTGCCCAGCATGTAATTATCTCTCGCAGGATTCGAACTTGCTTCAAGATGTTCGGAGATGCATTGCTTGAAATTTTCCTGACACTTTCATTGACTTACGTGTTTTATGTATTATTTAGTGTTGCAGGATATCAGTTTCTTTACGCCAGACAATATTGAACAGAATTAGTGTTGTATTTCTTTTTCACCTGGTCAAATGTATCAAATTGTTTCCATAATGTGTGGGCTTTGAGCAAATCTCAAGATAATCTAAGATGGTTCTTTTATAGTGATCTAAAGTCATTGGCAACTTTGCAAATATCGGTGACACTGTTATTAGATACTAGACGCGAGACGCATTGAAAAAACTATTTTCTACTATTTCAAAATATTTGAGACTGAAATATTACGATGTGTATTTTTTTTATCAAATTGAAAGATTTTGATAATTTTTAATTTTATTTCATTTCATTTTTTTTTTATTGAAATTCACTCTGGAGTAAAGCCGGAAGCTGTGTCTAAAAAGAACCAACCAAACGGCCACTTAATAGCAAAGAGCTAACTACGAGATGTAGTACCAGCAAGTTCACTCTACGCAGAAAACATTTTAAATAGAACTGAACCACTATGGTGCAGTGATGGTAAAACTATCTACCACTTCTTTGTTTCTCATTAATCGCCTCTTACGACATGCAGGAAATAAGTTAGGACTATGATATATATGAATATGTTCAATGAGCTCGTTTATATGACATGTTAAAACTTTTTTTATTTTAAGAACAACTTGTTAAAATGTTCATTTTTTAATATCTTTCAAACATTCCTTGCCAAACTTAAACACATTGCGCTCACATCCGCGGCGCTATCTATTGATGACATAACGAGATCTCAGTCTGTTTTGAAATTATTTTCATTGATTTATAACTTATTTTTGACTTTCAGATGGATATTCATTCATGGGAGCACAATATTGTGCAGCACCGTGCGATAAAGATAATATTCTATATTGGGAAAGGTATGATGGTTGTACTTTTCGTCTTGTTGGTTTGATAAGTAATTTAGTTCTTGAATCTGTAAATTTTATTTTGAGATTTAAATCGCAAAGAGTGCTGTTTATTGTGTTAAGCCCATCATGCTCCAAAAATGATAATAATGATAATAATAAAAGATGATTTTATTCCAGACATGAATATTTCATCTAAAACGCATTAATATGTTAATTACAATTAAAATTCGCTGTCAAATATTGTGGCATTTAATTTGGCTTGAATTCACAATTCCCTTTGGCTTGTTCGAAAAAAATTAATTAATGAAGTAAAAGCAACTAGCTAACAATTTATATTCTGTGAACATCATGTTGAATATTGTGGTCAATCACAACAGTTACCTTAATTAACATACTCTGATTTCATGTCAGTTATCAACGAGAGTTTGCACACTGGTGGATTGGGATTTGGTCAATCCTTTGTGGAGTTTCAACTTTATTCACTGTGTTCACTTATCTTATTGATATGTCAAGATTTCGATATCCGGAACGTCCGATTGTATTCTTATCTGGTAAGATTTTTAGTATATATTTGATTTAGTAAAATATTTGAATTTTTTTTTCAAATAGTCTATCGTCAATTTTAATATTGTGTAATGATTATAGGAATAGGGAAGTTCAGAGCAGGAACAATCACAATTACGATAGCAACTCAGTTTTGTATTATTATGAAATATATTGAGGAGTTCTTGATTTTAGAATAATTTCTAAGAAATTCTAGAAAGCGATGGGTAAAATATGCAAAAGTTAATAGCAAACTTTAAATGAGTTTTGTTTCCTTTGTTTCAGTTTATTAAGTCGTTCTATTTCAATTATTTCCTTTTAATCATTTTGATATGCTGCTTTATTGAATTGGATCCCTATATTTGGTTATAGCTTGTATTGTTTCCTGGAGATGAGTTTGAAAGATCTTGTCTGAACAAAATGTGCAGGTTACTGATGAGTCAGTCACGCTGCCAAGAGCGGTCCATCTGTAACTCATGCTTGACAAAATCAATTTCCTGATCGGTAGATTATTTATTTCGATCATTTTTCATTGGCAGTATTTTATTGAGTTTGTGTGAACGAGTAAATCTCACAGAGCGTAAAACGGAAAACATAATGATTCAAGGAAATGTAAATATTAAACGTCATTATTATTGGTTTTTTCTTTTGTAGGATCTTTTTCCTTTAACCGGGTTTGAAATATACTTGAAGTAAATAGCTTATTTTTCTAAGAATCATGCTTGTTTGGTTTTATGGTATTATGACTCAATTTGTGGACAATAAAAGTTGTTATAGAATTCAAACAAAAAAGTGATTTGAGGGCTACTATGTAACTATACTAATATTAGTTTTATTTTCCTATCGTCTATTTTATAAAATTCCAAGATATACGCCAAGACACGAAAGAATGTTTGCTTTCGGATTTTCTATTTTATCAATGTAGAATTCAGAATTGTTGAAGTGGTCTATATAACTGTAAAACTTATTAAAACAATATGTTAATAAAGTTTATGAATATAACCGTTTATGGTTACGATTAAGATCTCAAACCACATCGCAAATTTTTACCAAATAAATAAGTCAAAAATATTGTAATTTTATAAAAGAACAGTATCCAAATGTCTCAAAGAAAATAATTTTGCACAGCTTATATGAGATCATTCATCAGGTGACAGATAGCTAGTGTTTGTTATTCAAGAAAATTGTCTTTTAAATTTCAAGTAATTTGTGTTTTTTTTTAGTCTTTTTGGCCGATTTTTGATTTATGTTGATGGCTTTTTTAGAATAATTCAAAAAATATTTTTTCAAATGGGATTCTATAATGTATCGTGTAAAGACTGGTGGATAATGCAATATATAATAATTAACAATACAACATTTATTAAAAAAATTATATCAGTGGCTCTCATACTCAACAAAACATGTTCTGTTAAAATGTTCTGTTCTATCTCTAACTGGGATAATATATCTTTTTTTTCGAAAAGAGAATTCAATTGCTGGAATATCCAGGCTGAATAAATACAGCTATGTGGATTTAAGATTTATCTTATCGTTCAAGAAAATCTTCTTGGTATTTTGCTGAAAAAAGGCTGTACAAAAATATGAACAATTTTTTTTTTGCAAATGTCTAGCAAGTAATGGGTGGTACGTTCCATTATCATGGTTTGTGTCCAGGATGTAATTGTTATTAAATCACCATAATCTGCCAGTTTATGAAGCTGGAGTTACATTTATTATTGGTTTGATTTAATCTTGAAAGAGTAGCCTGCGGCGATTTAACGACAATTATAAAGTAGTCTTTGAATAAAACTACAGATTATTACTGCCTACATTACCACGGTATCTACCATGACCTTAGTTATCACAGCAAAATCTTTTCATGGTATATATATATATATATCGAAGCATGAATTTTATTGAAAAAATATCAAAAATACGACTGAGCTTGTACCATATATGAAGCATACCTATCCTGTATGATTGTGTAATTTTAGTAAATATTTTTTCAAAACAAGTTTTAGTTCAAGTGATGTCTGTGATACACCTTACCACTAATATGAATTTTGCGCTTACTGGATTAATCTGTTATCACGGTTTATCAGTTCATACGTTATAACTGTATTTGTTAATAGGACTAATTCATTTTTTTTCCCTTAATAATATAGCATATTAGATTACATATATTAATAAAAACTAGTTTTTATTAAATGCATCATGATACATATTATGTGTTGTGATGCATTCAATAAGAACTATTTTTTTTACCCACCACCATATAACATAGCACAAATCTTAATTAGGGTTTTATATAAAGATTGAGTGATTGCCACCAGGGAAATTCCTAGTGACTCTAATTGCCCAACCGGTGATGTGCAAACGATTTTGCCAACTTTTCGACTGTCTTTACAGTATATAATATTGTCGGTGACTTAACCATTCCATTGCTCTGATGAAAAACGTCTGTATAGATATTCGAAACGTTGGCAAAATATAAAATATCGTTTGCACATCACTGGTTGAGCAATTAGATTCACTAAGCTTTTATATATCCTAATGTATTTGATAGAATGGAACAGTTCAAACTATAGTTGTTATTGTATTGTTGTCAAGTACTACTGCAAAGCATTGGCTGGTTTATATCATGATTTTGAAACTAAACTTTTTATTATTTATTTCGCTGTTAATGTAATGTTCATTAGATGATCAAGTTCATTTCCATACATATGATTTAATAGTTTGACATTATTTTTTGTAAGTTACTGTATTTAATTAAATACCAACCACACATTATGTGATTTTTTTGAGGCATAAAAAGTTGTTTCTGAAATCCATTTAGCACCAAAGTAGCTGATTTTCTGCTTTTTCAGCTCAATCTTGTCTTTTGCCTCTTCAAAGCATAAAGCAAGGCAAGTTCACTATTATTTGTGCAAAAACAAACCAACTTTATCAACTTTATACATCCCTCTTTCAATATAATAAATAATCAGTCTTGTTATGAATAAACAATACACTCACTTTGAGTATTTCCAGATTTTTTTAAAGGCATATTATTTACTATGCTTGATCAACAAATGTTTGAAACAAGACATGGTTGAGGGAGAAAAAATTTTTTTTGTATATATACAAATCAATTTAGTTTATCGAAATATGTTTTGAAATTTGAGAAAATTGATATTTTTACTATTCAAGCATATTTAATATTTGTTTTGACTATGCAAAAAATCATGATTTTTCTGCAAAAATGATTCATTTAGAGCATTGAAAAACTGAATATAAATCATAATATGCAATTTTTGAATATTCAACTGAATATATTTTGCAGTGTCTGAATTACAATTCAAGCAAGAGACACAGATAGACCATCTCTTGATGACCCGATGCATAATTTTTGAAATTTTCCGAAAAAGTTTTATAAGCTTTACAAGGCTATCTGCAGATAACATGATTAAAGTATAATACAGACCTCCTTACCTCTGTTAATTTTGTTTTGCAATTTATTTCGTGCAGCAGTTGCACTGGAATGTCAACAATCTTCCAATCAGGGTGTTCTGAGTTTTTTCTGAACAATAGATTTTCGATACCTGAGAGAAGTCCTGGAATAGAAATTATTTTTAAAGGTGTTGTCGCAACTCAAGTTACCTGTTGCAAGTAGACAGGTCTTGTTTGGATCATTAGCATCAAATTTACTTTGTGCCGCACAGGTTCTTGGGCGGTCAAGTCAATTTTGAACTGGTTTATATATCTGTGTGATCTATGCTGTTTGTAAGGGGAAATAAGAATCTTCTTTTGGATAAACAGCTTTTTAAATATGAGATGATTTGACATGCCAACAAATAATTTATTTTCTTGATCATAATAAACCATAAATATACCTTCCCTGGGAGGCATTTAGCATCCAATATGGTGGCAATTTTTTTTTTTTTGGTATCTGAACCAGTTCAAATAATATAGAATTCGGGTTCCCAGAATCTGAATTAAATGTTCTTTGAAATTGAAATGACTATAGACATAATTTGGGTTTTCTTTTAATGTCCAAAACTAGTGTCCATGTTTTTGTGGAATTCAACAACTCCAAAAGCTTTTTCTAAAAATTTGTTGCTCTCCTGCATTAATTTTTGAAATATTGCGTTTTTATTGACAACTCTTCTATGAATTTGCATAGACCTGCGGTCTTGTAAACCTTAGTTATTAATCAACTGAAAACATTATGACATACATTGAGTTTTGAAATATTCATTAAAAAGAGACAAACATAATTAAAAATTTGGTAGGATGTGTGGCAGGGGTCAGTGTCAAAGTTCACAAATGTGAGGCTCGAAGTGATACCACATCCCGGGGTCACTTTTGCATTTTTAGCCACAAATTAAAAAACGCTTTTTGAAAGTAATTAACAATTCATTTCTCGACATCTGTTTTCGCATCGGTGTCTCGTAACCTCTTGCCCCCAATAAGAAGATTTATTCTGGTTAATGGTCAAATCTCAAATGGCTCACATGTTATTGGCGCAAAATATCTGTGACACATGCTTGATGAAAAATGTATTAGGAAATTTCTGAATAGGTTGGAGTTTTCTTACTTGCTTATTTCAACCCATTGGAAAAATTGTGACATGTATAGGCATGGTCACAAAGGGGTATCTATGTCTCCTGTTTGTCAATGATTTTTAAAAAAAACTATGGCACAAGGTTTGCAAAAATTAGATTAAAATCGAAAATTAGAAAAATTATACCCTGGTTTTACAAAGTATGGAGTATCAGTGGATTACATCTTCAGTAAAAATAATAAATTTGAATGCAGATTTTTTTTAATTATCAATATGGTATATATTTCATAATGTATACTTGACGCTTCAATATTATGAGCAAAGAAACGGCACAGAAGTATACACCTCAATACACCTCAAGTGTAAACCTGTGGGAAATGTTGGCCGTAATTTTGCAGTTGCTGATTAATTGGGCTATTCATGAACATCTGCATTTACTTTTATTTATACTGTTATAAAAAATGTCAGACTCAAGTCAGGACTGATAGCAATTGCTATGATTCTATAATACAACGTCTAATTTCATATCAGGCATGATCCATTCGTAATGTCATTGAATATATTTTAGTTGCAATTGTATTAATAACCACTCACTTCAAGTTTCGCCAAGCATATCGTCATAGATAAAATGTGAATTTAATTTTTTATATTATATCTGAACACTCATGACCGGTTGATATTTCGCACCTCAATGTGTTTTATTTCTGGCTCATAGTCCGATACGAGTAACAGATTTGTTGTGCGCATTCGAGTTATTGGAATGCATTAAAACCACACGCAATCTTACACACTTCTGACATTGGTAGGCATGTGTCAGCTATTCCCATGAGTCTAGAAATCCTTTTATCACTTTTTCATTAAACGACAATTAGAGAATGGGTGATTCAACAGTTAGCGCCTGTTAGTCTGTCTGGCTGCCTCGTTTTGACGTAAAAGATTATCCCTCAAAGTTTTGGAGAAATATAACTACTGCCATAATACAATCCTAATCTCGTCTGTGCAGCATGCTCCAACAGTGACTCAGCTTGACAACATTGAGACATAATTTTTCAGATTTAGATGCTGCACTGAGTACACTTGTTTGCAAGAATATTACCGTAATAATGATTATTGATCATTACTGAATAAAAAGGATTGTGTGAAGTCTTTGAATCAGGATGATTTTAAGATTACTATATATTATGCAAAATAAAATATGTATTGCGTTTTCAGTCATGATTTTATGTATAAATTTTTTCTGATGCACATTCAATTCTGCTCATAAAAAATTATCGCACATTCGACTACCCAACTAAGTGAAGTGATGTAAATATACACTACACAACAAATCTGCTGTTTAACATGATTCGATTAAGATTTTGCCAAATCACTTAATATTCTTTGGCTCATGCTAGACTAATTTTTAGTTTGCCAAAAGTGCGGGCAAGAGTGAAATATTATCCTAATTGGCAACTCTAAACCTGTGGGTTCCACGTCTTCGGAAATGTTAGAAACGCACTTTTGCTTTTTGATTTTTCATCTAGCTAACCTGTCAGTATTTTAAAATTTGTGTCACACTCGTTCTATCAATGACTAATATTCGACAAGACATGTTGAACAAACTCGGCATAAACATGTTCCAACTAACCCTATCCTTTTATACAATTTTTTTAGTATGAGTTACTGATGGATCGCACATGAGGCGTGGCCAATCGGGCTCATGCTTGGCAAACAATATTTTCGAACTGGCAATGTCTCAATTAATGTTGTGACTCAATCTTAGGACCATGCACGACTGGATACTTACATCAAACATCAGTCAACTGTTCCCGTTTAATATTTAGTCTTGCCAAGTGTGACCCCACTGTGTATAACAGCCTAAATTACTAAATCTAGTTAACAATGGTTAGTATCAATAGTGGGTGGGCCAAAATCTTTTGTTCCAGTAATCTCAATAAACATTAAACAAAGAATGGTGAGAAAGTCTGTGTTTTGACAATAATTCAGAAAAATGTCGGTTAGAAAGCGGGAGAAATGATTGTATGTGCTCAGTGATACATTTATGAGTGGCTCATAACACCTGTTCTACTAATCTTATGCTTATTTTGGGGAAAAACAAATAAAATATCTATAGGCACATTGTATCAATACTGTTTTGCCTAAATGTGATCCCACTTATAATACTTTATTGATAAAGGTGTGTGCTATATCAAGTAAGCGTCCACCCAACGAAGCATACTTAGATAAAATTATCGCTAATATTCTTCACACAGAAAGTCTTTTGGCTAAATTTTGTTGACCCACTCCGATTTCGAGTATGCAAATATTCAATAAGGAGTATTGAACTTAACATACTACTTGATAATATTTTCAAAATCATTGTTCAGCAGCGTTGAAGGGTTTGAAGCTTTTTTCGTTCATCCGAAGAAAATCACATGAATATTTCAGACACTTGCAGAAAAACAAGGTTCTGTCTGCCTGGAGTGAGTGAAGTAATTTGATATTTTGTTAAATGTCCGGAGTTTACAAACGACTGTACACACCGAACAGTTTCCAATGTAACTGATGATGACGAACTCAAATTTTTTTTACTTAGCAACAGAGAAATCTGTTCTGTGATGAATTTATTGTTTTGCGTTTTTGAAAATCCAACCTGCTTGTTCATATCAACTTACGGTAGGTATTTTCTTGAGCCGGAAAGCATCCAAGTCATGCTCAGTGAATATGTATGAGAACTACTTTTTGCAATGATCATGTTTTTTTTTCGTAAGATTTAAACCAAGTATTGGCCACTGTTAAATTTGGAATATACTCACTTTTCAACCTATCTCTCCATTGCTGAAGTAAAGTCATTGAGTTTTATATTTCTTTTTTACTGTTTTGACCTCCTTTGGAACCAAGTTATCAACCATCAATAAAATAGCATTTTTTTGTTGGATTGTATTTTACCCCATGCTTGATCACAAATAATGGATTATACTGTTTCAGTGTATCGCCAACAGTCAATGAACCGCAAATAAATAAACAACATCGTTGAAAGGTATCTGCAGCTTGGCTTAATTAGATTGTTCGCATACATGTGCATTTATCCATGTCGAGGATTATCCAACTGAATAATGAGTTCTGGTATTATTATTACCTATAAATACACGCCCAAGTGATTTCGGTCACACTAATTCGACTTAATTTCTTTTGAAGATTGTATTCATGGATTGAGTGATATTTTTCTAAATCTATTCTTATTTCATTGCTCCTGGGTTTTTTACTCTGAGATTTTTATTTTTTTTTTCTTATCTCGGATAGTTTTTTTTCAAAGATTTTTTGGTAATAATATTCATATAAAATTTTAGCAGTGTTGCGTCAATAGTCTCCACTATTAAAAAATCCCTATGACGCATTTTGAATTCGGCCTAATTACCCCCTGTTTCATTAATCTCAAACAAAAATTTATTTTATGCATCGATCCGACATCAGCAATATAGGTCCATGAGCAGAAAAATCATGCATGTCGAGGACAGTTTTACATAGGATGATTCCAAGCCTGTATTAAGGTACATCCTGAAACAATAATTTTTTGCAATCTGTAATATGGTACATCATAGTTGCAATTGGGAACCAACAATGAAACTGCTAATAGCAAGGTTCTTGATTTTGAAGCTTTTTATACAATTTCATTACTATCAGTCTACCGGTACTGGTAACTGATGTATCATAAAATAGCGCGTTTTTCTAGTGAGAAATATTGTTTTGTGGAGCATACACCACAGATCGACCTCACTTCGTCGGCATTATCCTTCAGTGATCCAGAAAAAAATGCATGGTAAACATTTTTCTGATTGCTTAGGTTAGATTGAATTCATTTTTCTAGTCGGTAGTTGACAGTCTTTCAGTGTGACTTGAAAATCTGCCTTTTTAATCATGCTTGGTGTGTTTAACAAAAGTTTGTCCAATGTATTTTTGTTTGTCCAATTCTCAATGGGAGATGGATAACTCATTGATGTCATTTCAAGCATAATATTGCCACATTCTGGCCTTTGATCTTCATTCACACCAGGTCGCCATTTCATCTTTTCTTTGAGAAATCATTATTAAATTTATATGTTGGCCATACTTAATCCGACATAAAAGTTTGTGTAATTGCTAATCAATTTTTAAAAATTAAAAAAAAATATTAAGCTCAATAAAACAGTTCAATGTTGGTCGAAAATTCCCTATGTCTTCTTTTTTACTCTAAAATTTTTTTAAAAAGGCAATTTCACAAAGGCGAATACCTTTTTCCATTTTAATCTAAGCATGATCGGGAGTAATACCTAAGAGGAATCATCATTTAACGGTCAACGGCCATTTATATGGCAAAAAGATGTCAAAAATGTAGTATCAGCAAATGCAATCTTACGTGCGGAAATATCCGAAACCATGTTGAACCACCGTAATACAAGGCGCTCGGTGATATATGTGATTTTGAAGCTTGCATCTGGTGCGCCATAAAACTCTCCATGTTTAATCTTCGGTTTATATTTCTAAATCTTTATAACCAATAACTTTTAAAGTTCTTTTTCCACCATGCTTTAGAATACATATTTGAACAATATTTTTTTCAAACACCGTCTACTAACTGATTTACTATCACAATAAGACTGTCGCATTTTTCATTTTATTAATAAGCATGTGTATAAAATATCAAACATTCATTTGTCATGTTACTCCGACATTTTTTTATTCCTTTTTCATTATTCAAGATTACAGTGCGGGAAGAAAACCATTTTTGTTTTTTGAGAAAACAATACCTGTTTATGATGAATACCTGTCAAATCATGATGGTCTTTACCAATCAAAAATAATTTTGTCAAATATGAGCCAAAGAATACCATGTTATCTTCACGACCTAATCCATCCATCAGTCATACTTGTATGTGGTAACAGTTCTTATTCATCCAATCAGAAATGGTTGATAACTTTCTTCCAAAAGAGGTCAAAGCAATGAATATAAAACACAAAGCAACTTAATAAATTGTGTATTATTCCCAATTTGGCAGTGGTCAATACTTGGTTTTATATAGAAACAAGCATGTGCCATGGATGTACCGGTTCTTGTTGGCATGATCCATCAGTTACCCATACTTGACATAAGATACTTTACCAAAATTTTCGTGATCAGGCACAGTATATATCATGTGTCTGTTTTTGACCAATTACTCAAATGGTGACTGGGGAAGAAGGTATCAGACATATTAGAGTGAAGATTATGATACACATTAGACGTTACAGTACATTTTTTGATTTGAAATAATACAATAGTGGTATCTGTTCTTTTTGAACAGTTGTTTTGAAAAAGGAGGAAACAGAATTCTTACAGCATTTCAAATAAAATTAATTCATTTTTTTGACTCAATATTCAATGAAATCATGATAAATGACAAATTTTACAAATATGTATACACGTATATCAATATTTTATTATCACTCTTGATCCTTACATGGTGTCCCGGAATCCTATTTTTTATCAATTTCAGCTTTCATTTCATTTTCTTTAGATATATTACCATGTTTTTAATATTTTTGTACGAAACCTTTGGAAAGGTTGATCCTAATGCAATTAATGTAAAATGCGATATTGCATTTTTAAAATGCTATTTCAGAAATTCAAGAAAGGTATAGAATTAATGAAAGTCTTTGTAGTATTGATAAAAATTGCTATGAATGTGCTAAAAAATGTTTGACGCTTCCTTTTAGAGCTTATTGAAACATCGCTATCAAAACATTACTTGTAATTCGGTATGTTTCAGAAAGATTCATAATTTTAAATAATAACGGGAGGAAATCTTAAGTTGTTGATTTGCACAAAAGAGCCTATAAAGGAAGTATTTCATTGCTATCATTATGGGTTTCTGCCAATGTTTTCTAATGCTGTTGAAAGCTATTATGATTGATCATCATGTACCTTACTGTTATACAGGCATGGAAACGATAATTGATAAACTTACAGTTGTTATTTTTAATCCAAAACCCGCTGTTAGATACCACATTTATGGTTTATGTAAATTTTACTGAAAATCTTCAGTATATATCCAGGCCTGCCAATTTATGGAATACGGGTTTTTGGAATTCTGCACAGACTCTTATGAAAGGCTCAACGAGCCGAAACTTCAATTTTTAGCGGGTCATTTCTAGATGAAAGATTGATTTCTTAGGGCTCTCTGTTGTTTATTTCCTGTGTAATCTGGTATAAATGTTCTGATGTACTATAAGACTCTCTCTATGAAAATAAAAAATAGTTGTGATCTCATGGATTGTGAGGGGTTTGTAAGTCTGTATTTCCAATGAATTTTATTTTGTCAATCATGATCCATCAGTGGCTCATGATTAACAAAACATGTTTGGTCAATATATTTCTGATTGACTAATGCATACTAACCGTCGCTAGTATCTTGTTGACCAAACCAAGTTTCATCTCAGAACATGTAATTTGTTGATTTAAGTTGATTGGTATCCATTGACATCTTTTTGTCTGAAATCCACCCGTCTTCCCACATACTTGAGATATTTTCAAGTATCTCACTCAATTGATGACAACTCTGTTTGCTGCTGGAAAGTGGATTTAAAGTCCTGAGTTTTGGTTTTGTTGATACCTACTTGGAATGGATTCGTTGGTCATTCCCAGGGTTAACGACGTTCTGGTATGGCCAACCAATACGGCTTATCATCGGCATGGGTTGATATAATAATTTGATGATATACATTATGAGTTGTGTTCATCTAATATTATCATGGAAAGATTTCGCTTAAATATACTTATTTTTATTTATCCAATATCAGATTTCAAATAATTGTGTTGGTGATAATATGATACGCGTATAGGCTAGTGTGATGTTGTTGTCGTATTTTTTTTCAGGAATTTATAAATTTTATAAGAATATTTTAGAAACCGCTGTAACACTGTAAGCAACCAAATCTGAAATCCCATGAAATATCAATCCACAATGGAGAATTATATAAGGGAAACTTTACTCTTTTGAATTAATAATAATAATGAAATGAATAATGAGAGTTTGCTCGACATACAGGTTTTTATGAATATTCAGACAACCACTGAAGCTTTTTGAGCTACTGACATGAAGAAAGAGTGTTTGAAATTGCAAGAATAAATTGTTTTACGGTACACTGAACTTGAAAACTGTTCAAATCAATGCAATCTAGTTATTTTTTAAAATGAATTGCTGTCATAGGTTATTGTCTATAGACCGGGGCTAGTAATGGACAAAAAAAAAGGAGTTTTGATGATCATAATCGGATAGAGATTGGTGAAAAATTAACTGATCTGATCGGTGATCGATCATCGATCAGAATGCATTTAATAAGCCTAAATAAAACGCAAAAGTCAGACGCAATATCCAAAAGTACATAAGAGATGAGCACATATTACTTTACACTATTTCAAGCATACCCATACACACCTTCAGTTGATAAGACTAGCAGTCTGAAATAAGTCATCAAATGTATTAGATAAGTTGATTAATAGCCTTATCATAAAAATTAACTATTATCAAGTAATCATTAATTAGCATACAGAATTCATGAAAGTAAAACTTGTGATGTTAACGTGTGACAATCGTTTCATCTTGGAGTATATCTAATACATGGTATATCTTGGGAAGGTCAATGTCTTGATATTTTTCGCTGTAAATGCAATTTCCGGAAGGACTAGTCGTAGGCTCAATGAATTTTTTTCATAACACACTCAAGTTTAGTCGTGATTTGGAGGGTTGTGATCTCCCTAATTTAAGAAAATCCGACGGAGTACAACATACTGTAATGTTCCATGAGTTACTACATTTTAATTGCGATCATGGTTGTAAAAAACGGTGATCGGCCGATTTGGTGCCTGTCACAAGTAGCGGCCTAACCCAGTCTGGTCTTACTCAGCTTTGTTCCTCAAAAGTTGCCAGTTGTCATTGCATTTTCTTCAGATAAATAAAAGGCTTCGAGAATCTGCATTTTAGATAAAACTATTGCCTTTTCGATTATATTTTGTCAGAATCTAGTTTGGTAGCTAAGTAGTTGACTCTCTGTTAGTATGGTATGCAAAAGCTATCCAAATTTTTTCCTATCCGTAAATTGAAAAAAAAAAGAACTTTTTTATATATATAATTTGCGTTTGGTGATGCATAAGAAAAAGTGTTTCAGTAATAATTCAATAAAGATATATAATATGTGTTTTACAGGCTGTTATCTGATGGTATCGATTGCATACATCACTGGGTTTTTTACAAGAGATACAATTCCATGTAGACAATTTGTTACTGATTCCTGTCAATATGGCCAATACGATACTTGCCATAAGGTAATTATTCTAGTTAAATGCATTATCGAAATCATTTTTGGGGGAAGGGAAGTCCTTATCCAAATAGTCTAATAGTTATTCTAGAATTATAATAAAAAGTTATTTTCTGTTTTTTCGATTATTTCTAAAAAATTTTATTTTGCCCTGAAATCATGATATATGCCAAATTTTACTCTGTAAAATTTGACATAAATCATGATTTTACTGCAAAATGGGCAAAATATGGTAAAATCAGCAATTACGTTTATCTGAAATGTTTCAAATTTTTTTATGTAGTGAATTCCAAGTACCGCTTAAACTAAAGCATAATAAGGTAGTGTTGACAACATAACATCAAATTCGTTTTATTTATATCATTGTCAATCAAATTGTTCTCATTTGAAATGCTATGTATGCCGCATATTCAGTTTTGAGACATTTTTGTGGCGTTAAAGAAGCTTTTGACTAAATTATTCATATTGATACTGTTGTTCAACGCTCTGTGTTCTGTCCTGTACCCGGGCATTGTGTTGCGTAACAACATATTGTGGTGATATTGCTTTTGGATTAGTTGATACTTTCTCCTTTGTCACAGTGTTTATTTTGTCAGGTATGGGTCACTGATACAAAAAGGATGCTTTTTCTTGCACGTATTTAAGACTAGATGGAATTTTCTTTCCAGTAGTTCAGCCCCAATTATATCAAAAAACTTTCATTTAATTATGACCAAGAAAGTCCTTATCTGAATATCCAGTCAGTCTGAAATTGCTATTAAAAGTAATTTTATTTTCGATTATGCTTGAATCAATTCGTTTTGCAGTGAAATCATGATATATATAGCAAATTTTAGAATTTTCAATTTTTCAACTTTTTACTGCAAAATATATTCAAATATCAGCCATTTCGTTTGCTTGAAATTATAAAACATCGTTATATTTGAATGTTGTTTAAACAAAACTATAGGGACGAAACTAAACATGAGCCAATGCAGAATCAAAGAATCTACTGTATTTTGGGGGTGTTGAAATATTCACATAACGTTTTCATCGAATTGGTAACCGAAATACTTTAAAAAATCAAATACGAATACATCTTTTTTATGATTTTATGGTTATTTTCGTTAGTTTGTTAAACTTCACTTCTGTCAGACGCTCGAGTCAATTCTGTGTTTAATCGCACGTTATATGTCTTGTAATTTTTCTTTTTCGGTTAATTTTTCCTAATAAAAGCATTTATTGAATTTTCGGAGAATTTCTGAATGAACTTATCACTATGAAATGAGACTGAGGTAGCCTTTAGTGAACCGTGACCACTGACCATGCTTAAGCATCATGATCTATCAGTGATTCATAGCAAAGGATGTTTGGTCAAAATATTTTTCTAGTTCGTCAATAATGCTCTTGTCCACTCAAATATTTGAGCCAGTGTAATTTGCCAATTTATGGTTGAATATATATTATTAGAATATATTATGATAATAATACAATTCAAATCATTTTATGAAGTCTGTTCTTGTTTGTTTCCAAAATAACTCATTAATGTTGTTTTTCTTGCATTCTTAGGTTGTTGTTCAAGGAACGAAAGAAGCTGGTTGTACTATTTTATTCATGTTGTTATATTTTTTCAGCATGGCCAGCTCAATATGGTAAGTTACCAGTTAAATAGTTTAATGATATCATTTTTGATGGCAACTGTAACTCAATTGATGTAATCATATTATTCCATTTTCCACTCAGGTGGGTAATATTAACTGGTACTTGGTTTCTGGCTGCTGGTTTGAAATGGGGAAATGAAGCTATTGAAGCGATCAGTCATTATTTCCATCTTGTAGCATGGGCCATACCTGCCACGATGACCATCATTATTCTTGCGATGGCTCGAGTAGAAGGAGATATACTAAGTGGGGTAAGTGAAATAGTATATTATTATGCTAATATATTTTAGTACTAAATAAAGCTTAAGCTTGTCCAATGAGTATAATATCCTTCCTCGGACCATTTCTAATACCAATACTTAAAAATGTTTTCCACCACCGTTGCAATAAATCCCATGCCAATACCAGCATGATGAAGCTTGCCTAAACTGTATTACATGACTGAGATGAATATTTTCCAAATGACTCTTATTCTTTATTATTTTACTTGTCAATTACAAATGGTCCCATTTTTATAATATGAATCAATGTTTTGTACAAGTGACTGAAAATACAACGCAAATGATGACCTTTGTTTTTGCCTTTATTTCAATTTTAATGGCAATAGAATACATCCGCTCTCTAAGATTTAATTGTATAATTATAGAGTTCGAAAGGATATTTTAGTTTCTTCAACTCTTTTCGTGACTAAATTGGCACTTTTCTTTCCCACATTGAATACATGTAACTAGTATAAAATCAATTATTCTCCATTTTGGTTGGAAAAATGCTGCCCTCGTATATTTTATTAAGCATGGGCCAAGGATGAAACAAGACATCGAACACACTTACAATAATTTTTGTAGGAAAAATATGGAATATATTCTCGCAAACTAACAAAATTTTCTCATTTTTCCAGGTTTGTTTTGTTGGTGTCTATGATTCGAAACCTCTACTCTGGTTCATATTGATTCCACTTGTTACATTTCTGTGTGTAGGAACTGGTTTTTTGATTGCTGGTTTTATTGCTTTGTTTCATATTCGGTAAGTTTGTGATGATTTTTCTGATTGTTATATTGCTACTTTTTTTGTTGTTGCTTTTCATTTGTTCAAATTTGCTCCAATATCACGATCATGATTTTTATTGATATACCTTAAAACAATTAAAAGGAATGAAAAGAATTTGATACATTATTTTTTTGCCTTTGCTTCTGACCACCTATTGTCGAAGCATTAAAATGTCTGATTTCTGAATGCTCTCGTTCAATTTTCTCAGCACTAGTCATATAAACATTGAAACATTGCTGCATCATGCAAATAAATAAATAAATGTTTGATACGTTCAATCCGGTTCAAAAATTCATTTTTTTGTTTTAACTCCCTTGCTGGAAAGTTAGAATATTAAAATATTCCTGTTTTATTGTGCAAAAATTCGAATAGCATTGATGATGGTTTTTAGGCATTTTGATTTTCCTGAAAAAAAAAAACAACAACAGCATGGGCTATTTGATATCTGAAGAAAACATCTCTCACCCTACTTGCAGGGTATTAAGATAATATCGCAGGGACTTTCAATTTACTCATCTATACTTTCCAATTCCTAGTGATGGCTTGAAAATTAATTACCAATTTTTCTTTTACAGTACCGTTGTTAAGAATGAAGGTGGTGCCAAAGTAGAAAAATTGGAACGATTGATGGTTCGAATCGGTGTGTTCAGTGTATTATATACTGTACCTGCTACTGTAACTATTGCTTGTTATTTTTATGAACATACACACAGAGACGCATGGCAGAAAGGATGGCTCAATAGAAATTGCGGGTATGTTTTTGATGTAATAATCTTGTCTTTTGGGGTATCGAAAACTTATATATTGTGAAATTTGACGTGAATCATGATTTCACTGCAAAATGAGCAAAACACCCATTTGATTTATTTGAAATGATGTTGGAAAAGGATTCTATTTATATAGTGAATTTCAAATATCGTTCAAACTTTTTTACATAAAAGTTCACCCTGTGCAAGGTCACAATGTCAAAGTGATACTACAAGATAAAGTGTCAGCAACTGCACTCTAAGTTTAAAACATTTCCATACAGAACTAAAGCACCGAGTAGCAGATACTGATGTTCTGCCAATTTGATATATTTAAAATTATTTGTAAGTCTTAAATCGTTTTTTTTTTAAATTATTTACCATGCTATGAAACCTGGAACTGAAAAATTGTGATCATGTGAAAAAGCTCTATGTTTGCGCTATGTATTTTGGAAAAGTTCAATAATAATTGATATCAATAACTTCTATTTCATACAAAGAAAGGAAAATATTTGGATTAATAATATTTTGTAACTGGATAGGTGATAATCCTCCTTATCTTATCATTATATTTTTTCAGACGGCTTGGAATTCATTGTCCATGCTCTTATCGAGAGTATCATGATGCACAACCTGACTTTACAGTTTTTATAATCAAATATTTTATGATGTTAATTGTTGGTAAGTTTGAACATGTTAATTTGTCTCGACTCTTGATAGTTTCCTTCGATTAAAAAACTAGATTTTATAATTGGTATGCATTAGCTGATAACTAAACGTTCACTATTATGGCAAAGAGATTCTTCGAAACTATTTGCAATTAATAACACTGATAGATTATGATCAAATAGAATATTTGAATGAAAACTTATGAAGTAATCTCCCTGACCCACTCGACTGAATTTGAAATGCTGTCAATTTTGCAATCAGCATCTGAGGTGATTCAATTAATTCAGTATTCTAATATTGGATTCAGATTGCTCAACCCTTATTTCAATTGTTATCTTTTTGACAGGAATAACGTCAGGATTTTGGATTTGGTCGAGTAAGACTTTTGAATCATGGGGAAAATTCCGCAGGCGATTATGTTGTTGTTTGAAACCTAGACATAGTAGGTCAAACAAAAATGGCAGCGTTACCGTACATATGCTGCCCGGACAACAAGCAGCTCATTCTAACCCTAATGGAGGTCGGCACATGTACATAAGGGGTCATCCAATGTAATATACTGAGTAATTTTTCAAAAGTTGACTCAGTACGGAGGGTGCTTGAAAAGATGGTCTGCTCCTCTGTGATGACGAAATTTCGTTCACTTAAAATGTTTTGCCGGGCATGGGGAGTGTGGAAACCATTTTTTTGCCCGCTTTTCGCACTTCCTTCGCTTGATCGAACATTCTCACACATGTGGTGTTTGCCAATATGGAGAGTATGAGATTCGTGTGTCTGTGTTATTTTTAAAAAATAATAAGTCAATAATGGTTTTTAATTGTTTTTATGTTTTTAAAATATGAAAAATGTCTTACTAGGATTAGTTCATACAAGAGTAGAATATTTGTTGCGAAGTAAGCGAAGACTTTCCACTATTAGTTTCAAGTCACTACAATGATGACATTGAAATAATGACAAAATATATCCATTTCATTTGGTTTTACAATAACTTCAGTGAAATTGTAGCGATGCCCTTAACTGTATTTCAATTTCCAGTGTTATCGCATTCTTAGTCATGTTGTAAGCTAAACTTTTATATTTACACAAAGCAGTATACACTACTCTTATTGCCAGGTATATTTTATTGTGATGCAGTGCATCTGCGCTCATGTTAAGCAAAACAATTTCCTGTTAGGATAAGACTTTATTTGACAGATAATCTAAACTGTTGTATTTTGGGTCAGATAGGATTACAAAATTCCAATCCATTAGCCGCTTTTGTAATACAAAATAAAGATAGATTTAAGATTCAAAAAAGACGACCTAGCCATTTCATTTTACCGAGCATGAACCATGGCCTGGAGGTGCCATCCATCGGCGGTCCATACTGGATGCAGCTCTTTTTGTTTGTATATTATTTGATCGGAAAGAACCATTGATGGTTATTCGACCAATCATGACTAGGATTAAGTTCGGTTACGTGGAGAACATGGAGGAAAAATAATGCAAACTGTTAACAATTATGAGGATGCTGGATGAAGATACTATCAGTTCCTACTTCTGATTTTGGAGAATCCAGATTTTAGAAAATAATCCTCAGGCTTACCCGTTTCCTTGCCTTCAGAAGATGTTTTAGTTCTTTAATAATGAAATTGTGTAATGGTTCTTTTAAAATAATGCTCTGTTTCAAATTTCTATCTGAAGGGGTTGACAGTATAGTTAGCAATCTACAAAATATTTGAAGTCTGCTTTTTATATATTTTACCTTTTTGTAAAGCTTGGGCAATTTCAATTTGAGCAATTTTTGTTGTTTATATTTTAATAGTCATCTCATCAAATGTGTAATCAATCTTTCCATTTTGCAGTATTGCAGTTGTCTTTAATGTTTTTGATTATTGATATTGGTCAACTATAAGGTTATGGCTGGAATCTAGACTTAGAGCCCTAACAACAAGAATTATTTTGCTAATCATTTGCTTAAATATGTCTTTTTTTTTCAAAAATTTTGCGGTTCATAATTAGGTTTTGATATTCAAGTCCATTCTTGACGATTTGTGTAATTAGAGAGAAAAAATTGATAAAAAAAACACATTGAACACACAAACCAGAGTTTTGAAAGCATTCTCATAACACAATTTTGCTGGGCTATTCTTTCTATTCATTTTGAATTGAAATTTTCACTGATCTACAAACTCACTTAACCAGATAAAGGTTTTATATCTATCTCAAATCTATATCAAATCAAAAAATTTAACTCTCGGTTTCATCAAATTATCAGGGTATGTACAATCCAATATTTTTTTTCTAATGTTCTTTTTTTTCAATATCACATAAATCAAATGTTTGTACACAAATTTTAAATCATTTTCATCTCAATCACATCTTTCGACAATAAAATTTTTTCATAAAAAAAGTTTTTTCGTCAAACTTGTGTTGAATCGTAACTATCAACGAATTAAATTTGTTTTTATACTATTTTTTCAGAAAGTTACTTTGCATCGATCTTTTTACTGAGCAAATTAACATGAACAAGCAAACAAAAGTCGCTTGCCTTTTTTAGATGACGTCATCATTTAATGATGTCATCAGTTGTGTGTACAGTTACTGTTTTTACTTTTTTTCCAATCTACAAGAGTTCTTTAAGTTGGTTTTCTTTTCTATTGTACATTTATTTTTGAATTTTCATCGATCCAGCATGAACAACTGATAAGCCGAAACTTTGTCATTTGTTAATGCTTGATAGTGGAATTTATTGTTTTGCCTATTTTTCTTTGCTACTATACTAATTTTGTTTTCAAGTGTTTACAAGGCGGTTCCAGCCATTAAATAAAGTATGTTTTAGAAATTTGTTTGCATGATAATATTTTAGTTGTGTGATATGAATGAACACCGAAGCTATAACTATTCACAGGTAGCAACAACAAGCCTCCTTTATCCGTATAATCTGTGACCCTGAACACCAAACGTTTACTTGTTTTTCAGCTTATCTGATTGATGTATCAAATTGGCATTGTTTGGTTGCTATAACTGATTTAAAGCGAGTGATTAAAAAAGGATTAGGGCCATTGATCTCGATATTTACCCCAAACAAGATTGGGATGGGCACCTATCGGAAAGAGCTGATATGAGATGCTTCTGAGGAAAACTTCATCATAATTATTATATTGTATCGTCTAGACAAGATTGGGAGGGGTACCTATCGGAAAGAGCTGATATGAGATGCTTCTGGGGAAAACTTCATCATAATTATTATATGGTATCGTCGTCCACCATAAATCTTATTTTTCATAACAAGGAATGTGGTAGATGAACGTGAAGAGGCAAGTTCGAATCGAATTGCACTAAGGATAAAAATGAAATCCTATATATTAATTTGCCACTCAAGTGGCCGTTTGATGGTTTTTTCTTTTGGAAGCTTCTTCCGGCCTTGTATGGAAATTTGCAAATTTTAATGAACACGTTTTGAAAAAAGATATTGGAGAATTGCATTCGAACATTGATTGGGGATTTTGGGGTCCGGAATGCCAAATGTGGTTTCCAATAATTATTCGAACATTTCTTGATACAAAATACACATGTACCTACCAATGGAGACTGCTTTCGTTCGGTCTATGTTCGTGATTTTTCCAGTCCCAGTGTGGAAGCACGATGAAGACGACATTATCGTTGGTTTGTAGTAACAAAATCTTGAAATAAATATGAGTATATATTTACCGTACCGTACGATATTATTTTTTTCGTATATCGTACCAGTACGAAATTAAGTTCGATTAATATTTATCATTCATTTATTTATTAAGCTTCGTACCAGTACAAAAACAGGTACGGTTCGCTCGGCAGCAATGTCGTACCGTACCAACTACCAATGTCCAAATCAGCTTTATTTGTAAGATCTGGCCACCGCAAGAAACGTTACCAACATCTTACATCAAAGTGATGCAGTTTCATGCTATCTGGTTTAAAATCCAGGACAGTAAAACATGCGAGCAATTAAGAATATGTCACCCCAATATCATTGTTCGCGTTGCGCAGAAGATGAGAATGGTAGACCGGTGGTGAGTTTTCGCGAAAAAATCTGGCATGAAGCCATATTTAGCATATTAGTAGCATTGTGTCGTCACAAGAAATTCTCTCTCGACAAAAGAATGTTTGTTGTGCACTGCACATGGGTCTCGTGCGGTCTCATTCGAAGGCATGGTTATAAGAACATAATCATTGTGCACCTGGTATTTCTGGTGCAATTTACGTGCTTTTCACATTATTCGATAATGCTATTTATTTTTTCATACCAGACAGACGTATTTCCGACATGCCTCGTTGTCTATATTGTGACTTGATTGTTTTTGTTTTACAAAATATATCTTCTATTTAAGATGAGCATCAGCTAACATTCGACTCAAGACGGCCTAACTATATCTTTATATTCTGATGTTTCTGCTCTGATAATATACCTCTGCGTGTCAGAGTACAAACAAAACGTAATAGCGGTGGTTACTGGTTAACTTAGTTGCATAGTTGGTCAGGGGAAAGAGTTTTTAATTTAATTGTCATAAAATGTTCGCGCGCCTGCGTTGCGCAATATTTTTCCTTGATTAATTTTGTATATTTCGTATCATTTAACATTTAAAGTGAGAATTTTTATTCAATTTTTCCAAAAATTTCAGCGGGCTTCCGGCGCGCGGATACATTTTCCTGTCTGGTAATGTTTATTTTACTCTCAAAACATGTATTTTTATTTCGTTCTCAATAAAATTTTGCGCGCCATCCAGCACCCTAATCTTTTTGTAAATTTGAATGCCTATGTTTGCATGTTGGAAAAAATGTGCGCCACCCTCTATCCGCCATTGTAGTTGATATATTCGGGCACCGTGATTTTTAGTATTATGAATTCTGCTTATCTTGTCGATTTGAATTGAGCTATCACAACTTTCGTTATTACAGAAAAATGCATTCAGATTAAGACGTCATAAATCCACGCAATCACAAAGTTTTACGCCACTGCAGTAAAACCGATATGCGACATAGCTCATCTAATCACCTCAAGTGAATTAGTTGCATTTTTATTACCATAACTGCGTCGCTTTTTAATCATTTTAAAATTGCCCTTTAGTTTAAAATTTTTTTGATAGACACAATTTATATTATCAGCGCTCCGTTATGAAACGGCCTAGATGTTAAATGAAATTATTTTTTTAATTCATTTGAGAAGAATAAAGGGTAATGCGAAGGTACGAAAAAGAGTACGGTACGGTACGAAATAAATACCGAACTTCGTACCGTACCGCATTAAGTACGAAAATTCAAAAATGAATCTTACCGTACTACCGTACTGGAAAATTCAATCGTACCGTACCGAACTTCGTACCGTACTACCAGCTTTGTGGCCTGGTCAACTTCAACCCACTTCGGAAATTAGTAGCGCCCTTTATTAATTACCCCTCTTGTAAATATATTGAAATTACAAAAAAAAGATAGAGAAACATTGTTACATTGACCATGACTTTTTACCAAGTTGGCGGAGAGGCAAGTTATAGTCAATTCAGAGAGGAGGTTGATAAATCAGAAATGGTTATGGAAATGAACCGCTTGTCGATCTCCTACAGCGCCAGTTCCAAGTACGTGGCGGGCTGGACGATAGAATGACTGCATATGACAAGCTTTTCAATGTGTCATACCAATTTCAATTCCTCCGATTTGTTATTTTGCTTAAAATATTTATTGTGTGTTCAGCAGTTAGCGTGTGTTTGCCATATTTTCACCTGCCAAATCGGCGCATTGGCCTAGTGATTATCATATCATGCTGGCATCACATGTTGAAGACCTCGGTTTCGAGTCCCGTTAATTCGTGTCCCTCCCTCAACCTTGTGTGTAATACCTTGCGTTTACCAAACTTAACCGAAAAAATCAATCTTTCAAACAAATGTAACCCTGCCCATTCATATGTGGCTACTAGTATATGACCTTAGTAGGTAGGTAGATAGGTTCTTTATTTTGTGGTCTAAACAAAAAATAAATACATTGCAATGCGCGTAGACAAAATAGGTAAAAGATTGTGCACATACAATAATAGGTGAAAAAATAAATCACAAGGAATGAGACTCTTGGTGAAACATGTTTCATGAACTGCTTTTACAGCGCGATTTATTGATCCAAGCCTAATCAGTGACCACTTTGGAATACAGAAGGCAAAGGGATTTTTTGCGTCATTCGGCATCAAGTTATGTGAAAATCTCATTTATTTCATTATTAAAATCCGGTAACAAAAATTACAAAATGTTCATTTTCAATACTTATAGTCTATCCAACGTAGGCTATATCATCAACGTTTGGCACACTCAGTGTAGATGAAATTGAACTTCGATACAGTAGTCTTTTAGTATTTGTTCCTATTCGATAACTACATATAGCAGAAACATTTAATATCAGGTATTTGAATCATTGAATACCTACTGGCATTTCGTAGCTTTAAACGCGTTATGTAGACGACGTCGCATATTTTTGTCCGAAAGTTATGATTTTACCGATTCACGAAAATTTCGCGCATTGATTTAAAATACCTAACATTCCATCACAAAACGAGAGATGTCGTCATTTAAATTTGACAAAAGGAGAGAAGCACATTATCTCGTGTTCTCTTTTGCTTATCTGGCAAACGAGAAAATGGAAAAAGTCAAAACCGCACCCTCCCTTTAAAAATCGCAATTACTACTTGAGCGAGATCGCCAGTGACCAAAGAAGCAATTATGAAAGTGAAGTAGTCCATTGTTTCGTCGTATCGCTTTGAGGAATATCATACCCCTTAAAATTAGTTCTTGTAACCTATGACAATATTTTGGTTGGCCGCGGAATACAGACAGATCGAACTATGGTGGCTAATGTTCGAAAAAACCTTCGTAAGCACGGAAGAAGAGGGGAGCCTGTATGGAATACAGCACAACGCGTTCAATATAATGCGAGCGTCAAAAAGCTGTTAAAGGTCATTTTTCATAATAATGCCTCGATTATGTGTTGTAAAATGATTATTAATTGCGAGACCAATCATTGCTTTATTATTGTTAAGTTAGATAGTGAAAAAAATTATTCAAATATTTTTATGCCAGATTTGTTCTCAGAATGCCCTTCCATTCACGGTAGCCTACTCATAGGACATATAGCATAGTCTCTGATTTGAGCGAACACCATAGCAGCTGCATCTTTACTGATTTACAGTAGGAATACGCAGAAAGGAATTTATTGATAGATATAAATGACGATGTATGCATAGTAAAAGTAGGAAAGATCGCTAAATATAATCTGAAAATATTATCCACAGAGGAGTGTTATCTGATAATTTCGCTAAGACGCGTTTTAATGAAGCGTTTTCAGCACACAAAATGAAGTTTTTCTCAACACTTCTATTCTGTAGAAATAGAGCGATGAGTTTCCTCAAATATGTAAAAGTTATAGTATTACTATTGCTATATTATTTCGTTTTGCTAGTTATTCTTAAAATCAATCCTTTTAGAACAAATATGGGGAAACTGCGCCAATTACGTCGTCATGAAAGAACCCATATAACATGCAACTTAATACAGCAAATTTATAGATGATTTGCGAAGATCCCATTATTCTGAAACACCCCAAAATGATTTCAAATTGTTTCATATTCTCTACTCTTTCACAAGTTGCTGCAATAGCATCACAAAAGATGCAATTAGAACTGATCAAGCTTCGACAAGGCCATAAAGAACAATTGAAAATGTTGGAGATGAACAAGTTTCACTCTTCACTCGCTAAGTGGTGCCAAATTTCCCAAAATTCTTAAAACGGCGCAGGAATACTGGTGTTTTTGGCTCAGTGTACATTTGCGAACATACCTTTGTCCTAATGAACATTAACAGATCTAGGCACAGATTTCAATTGACTGATATACACCTCGAATATGTCATGATCATACTGCAAATTAAATGTATTCGGGTACTCATTGTTCGCTTTATTTATAGTTATACTCTCACATGGCCCGCCCGTCAGAAATAAAAAAATGACCCCTGATTCAAAAAGTATGCCCAACCCACTTTTAGAATCAGGGTTAAGAATTTCTTTAGCGTATTTCCTGCGTGTCGTGGCAATAAAAGTAGACACGGTGGATGTTTCTACCATGCCCTTGCGTAGAGTAAAATTCAAAAAATAAAAATAAAACGCTGAGCGTTGTAGATCACGAGTAGGTACGGCAAGCCCGATTTATTTATTCAGAAACATGATGATTTCGTTGGAGAATTGTAAAATCTAAATTTGGTAGCATTTTTTTTAATTAAGCAATGCCATTGCTTAATTGAGTGCGATTCAGCTTGTCTTTATATTTTGGCAGTTGTTATTTTTCTTTTTTAATATAACATTACCCAATATATATATTGATGCCGCGTTGTCAAGCGGTCTCGATTTTATTTTTTCAATAACGATTTATGTCCTGTTCATGTATGTATATACCTGCATTTTATCAATTTCAGATAAATTTGACATAAAATATTTATGTATTCCAATGGGAATGGAACGACGCATTATCGCCTCGCAATATCACAAAAATTGTCAAAGTAAACGAAAAGCTGATCCAGTGAAAATTTTTATTTGGATTTAATTCCATCGAGCTAGGAAGTTAGATAAAATTCTCTCTTTTAAAGGAGCGGCATTTGAAAATCATGCTTGGTCGGCGATTATAAAAGTATTTTAAAACTGAAAAATGAATGATTGTTTTTTCAGTACCGGGTCCAAGTAGTTATAGTTTTTCCAAATCCCTATTCATCAAGTATGAATGTGGAAAGACTTATCCACGTATCTCCGCTCTATCTTTGAACAACGATAAATATTCCGTAATATGAACAACAATATATCTGAAAGCATTATGCATCCTTCGTCACTAGCTCTTCAAATCGAAAGTCGTTCTGTTTTGTTTCAATTTCCGTAGCATCGGCAACTGATATTATTGTAAATAAATTTTTGAAATTTTCTCTAAGCAAGAATGTTTCATTTTAAATTCCTCGCCTCGTGATTTTTATTTTGTTTAGATTTGACTAGGAGTTAGGCATAGAAATGGTAGCCATTTCTCGTCGGGTTTATTGAAGTTTAAATTTAATTCAATTAAAAAGATAAATGAGGAAAACAATTCTATTTCATAGTTGACTTTTGGTTTGTTTTGAAATTTGGAATGCCAACTAAATATTGTATTTTTAGAAGTGTTTTAATAAGGAGCCGCCTGGTTCATAGTTTTTGGTTAAGGACCAATTTCAAGCTAAATATTGTATTTTTATTGTGTTTTGTTCGCATTTATATTGAAGATATCGAAGTATTTAATTCTAGACTTATATTGAGTATTGGTAATACGAAAAGTTGGCAAAATGAAGATTGTTATTGACAAAAATTTCATGGGATCAACAATCGGCGTATTGAGGTTGGGAACTCTGGGATTTGGTGGGGCAGTGTTTGGTACTTTAGCAGCAAACAGTAAGTGAAGTGCTTTGTCAATTTTTCTCTTTGCCGTCTTCGTTTAATATTTCTCTTTGACGCGAATTATTTCTCTTCTTCTTACAGATATTCTTCATATTCATCTCTTTTCCTATTACCTCGTCCTCCCTTCTTCACCATTTTATATACTATTTTCTAATCTCTTCTAAATAAAAAATTAAACATTTGGCTGGTACTTTAAATCATAGTTGAAACAATATTTTTAAAATTAGGATAGTACATCCAAAGGGTGCGGTTGCAATAAATTCCGAAAAGATAACATTGTACCAAGGAACGTAACCGAGGAAGAAATTTTATTATTTATTTAACTTCCTAAATTCAAATAGTTGTAGAAAACCAAAAAAATGATCGATTGCAATGTTAAATAATGTATTTTGGCTCAATATTGACAGTGTTAATATGAATGGATGAGTAGGAACGTGAACGAAATTATGGTTATAGTTCAATGCATATCGTTCTGATTTAACAAGCACAACAGAGTGATTTTAGGGAGCTATTTCAAGCTTAAACGATTGTTCTGGTTCCGATGTAATATTTGGACCAAGTAAAACGCTATTAAAGATTTTGTACTTTAATTTAATATTTTTCTACTTTTCGGGGCTTCAAAGCAAGGGCTAAAATTCGCAGAAAATAAATATTTTAACTGCTCATATACTGATGAGTGTCGCATAAACACCAACCGCCGACGTTTCTGATTAACACATTTATCGCGGTGGCCGCACGCTTTCTAATTTTCTTTTTTGGTATATACTCTAAGCAAGGCGGGTAGCAGCACTTAAAAAGAAACCGATTGGGAAGCATTCAAAATTTTCAATTTCATTATTACAAAATTGGGCATCAGCAACTGCATTCTAAGTGGAAAGAGAACTGTTCCGCTATCAAAAAGTAAGGGGAGGAGTGGGGGTGGGGACAACAATCCGCCATTCCGTTTGTCCTACGACACATTTGGACGAACTCTCTCCCCTCGAACAGAATTAATTTATAGAATGGCCGGCCTAATAATTTCCTTAAAAAATGGAAAACCTAGAAATTTTTTCGCGCCGTTGCCGCGCAGTTGCAATTAGCCCAATTTAATCCTTGAAATTCCATTATTCAATTTTTCACGCCTCAGGTGCGAATTTTCGACTGTTTTATGACGATATACCTTAAAAATCCTACTGATCTCCCCGCCTGCGGCGCGATCTGTGACATGATTTTATTTTAAAATTTTTTAGATTCGCTCCCCCTTTTTTACGTCCCCTCTGATACTAGAATCACGACATAAATATCACAAATTATCTCGACGAAGGTAACACTCAGTGCTGCCTCAAGCCCATGTCGTTAAAAACGAAATATTCGCGTCTCCGTGTAATTTGAAAATTATTTTTATTTAGACCTACTCATCCGTCCTACCTCGCATCTTTTGATGTGGATTGCAGTGTTTGCATGGACAATAAGCACGGTCATTTTTCTTGCTGGACTTCTCTCCCGTCAACTATTCACCGGAGGATCAGAATATCGAGTTAACTTTCTATTCTCGGTCTTGTATCTGATCGCTGCAATCATGTATGGAGTATGGGATGTAAGTTAAAATTCCTTTAGTGCATTATCATTAAGTAAAAAGTAATATATATGGAAATTACAAGTTTTGGTAAATATGCATTTTTAAAATATAAGGAATCTGGCAATAAATGATATTTGTCGATGGTTATACTCCAATATAAGTCAATATAATACCCTTGGAGCACCATCGATCAGTGGCTTGAACTTCATCAAAACATAATGCCCATGAAATATTTTTCTTTTCTCTCAGATTGACGTTAGACCATTTACAGGAATGGGGGTTTTGGTTTTTGTATATGCTGCAATCAATTTCATTCTTTATCTTGCGCTCTTTGCTCTGCAATTCTGTAAAAGTGACGCTGGTAAAAAATGGAAAGAAAATGCAAATACCAAAAAAGAAGCAAAACCAAAGAAAGCAAAGAAGCCGGCAAAAGATGACAAGAAAGAATTGAAAGAAGAGCTTCAGGCAGAAGAAGAAACAGCAGTGAATGCTGATGCAGTTGTTGAAAACGGAAAAGATGACGTAATGATATTCAACATTATTAATGATGTAAAATTTTAGAAACTATTAAATTTGATATATATCATTTTTGAAAACGAACCAGTGGCAATACTTCGCGGTTTGGCAATGGGTTGGTGTAAAAATATTTGTATTTGTGTTTCGATAAATTATCAAGGCCATTATGCTTTACTAAGGTTATTTGAAAAGTTTGATATTTTGTATGAGAACGTTATGTAATATTCTTTTATTTTTATTTTTTAGGAACCTGAAGCCGAGCAAGCTCAGGAAGAAGTTGTTGCCGAACAAAAAGTAGAATAAGTTATATTGGAAGAATCCTGGTCTATATTTTTACTCGTGTACTTGAGTGAATTTATTGATCGTCGTTGAATTATTTATCATCAAATGCAAACAACGACATCCACTAAATGTGCTACTTTGGACACTACATCTATTTTGGTGTATAATATTATCGGATTAATGTTTCGTTCCGGCAAAAAAATGTATCATTTTCACTAAAAAAGTATTTATCTTCTCGAAATGGGGTTGTCGCATTTTCGGTTTGCAATTCCACCAACCTTGAGATTTTAAACCTTGCCTCGCCGATGGTATTAATAATGTGTCTGACTAAGCTTTCGCTGATGAAAGCGACACACTCTTGTTCGAAATAGGATTATTGTGGTAAAATTGATTGAAAATTTTTGAAAAGACAAAAATATTTTGCGCGAAACCCAACGTATCAACCGCTTTTGTATTTATTGGAGTATTCAGGTCATTGTGAAATATCAAGATTTATTTTCCCTCCTCCAATTATCGTTTATATTATTGTATATGTCCAATTTTATTTTTCTATTTTAATTTCATATTATTTTTACTAAATTAACTTGCGTAACACACAGTAATTAACATTACAAAAATCGAATGGCTTGGAAGTGCAGAAAACAGGAAGGTTTTAATTGGCTCGGTCTTTAAACTAGTATTTAAATTATGTGAAGTAACATGAACACAAAAATGCGAAGAAGTGATTTTTATTTATTTTGCATAAAATATTCATAAGCAAATGTTTGTTATGTTACATGGAATTCCTTCCTGCTCACTCATTTTATGATATATTACATTCATTCAAAAAAGAAACGTATTATGACATATTTAAGCCAAAAATAAATCACCTCCTATCAATGATACAGATCTACAATACTAAAAAACGTCCGTTAGAAATTAGTTTTTCAAATATATTTATTAAGTATGGTTCCCCAATAGATGGCACGTCAAGGTGCGATCATATTTGGCTCATTCTTGACGAAACAAAATTTCAGATTGGGTACTATTTCGTGATGATGAACAACAATCTTCTCCCTATTAACGTGTTGTTTTGATGTTTAGGTAGCGACTACCTTTTGCGTTTCTGTATCATACGGCAATGTTTATAAATGTTTTTTTTTTTATCTCTTTAACGGCATCGGGTCCGTAAATAAAATATGTGAAAAGAGCTGTTCTGCGTTAACTTCGCAGCAAATCTTGTTGGTAAAAAATAAATGCCTTCAAATATATATATTTTTCAGTTGGAGCGAATCTTGAGTTGTAAATAGCAGTTACTGTTTCAAATAAAGTTTTCTTGATACCTGATTTTTTGACTGCAAATAATATAAAATAATCAAACATTTCAAATTGATGTTTTTTGGAATTATCTGGAACCCATATATTAAGTTATAGTCAGTTGAGTATGGTGGTGGAGTGGAACACATCGTATTTTAGACCACAATATCACTGCTCAATGTATGACGAGTAATATTCCCTTCTTAATCGTGAACAAGTGATGGAAGGGACAGCCCCCTTCCCTGACACGCGCTCAATTTGATGATAGGCTTTTGTGTATCTACTCGAATATGTTTTTGTACGAGCCAATAATGGTTCACGTCGCTGCAGGTCGGTTCACCAGAGACTCGTGCATGCTTGACAAAAGATATTCTGGTTAGGTTGAATGGTGACTTTATTATGATAAGTCTGATTTATTTTCGAATTTGTGGTATTTAAAGAATTTGCCTCGGGCTATTCTTAATAAAGCTTGTGTTTCTCCTGGTTATACTGATCTGAGAAGTACGGGACATTGAAAAATAGAGATATCGTGACAGGCTTCACAAAATATGGTTTCTCGTGATATTGTTGACCTAATTATATTTTAAACTACAATCTAATAATTTTCAACTCTCGTGTTGGCATCGCAGCAGGCACCAATTTTTACAAACAAATTAAAACATTTATCAGGGAAATAAACAACAAAAGTTTACATAAGATTGTCGTATTATATGGCTAAAATATAACAGAAAAGATAATTTCAAAGACTTCTATTCCCCAATTGGGCTTGTTTCGTTCCCCAACAGAGTTTCTCTGTTCCCCGAACGAATATATTGTGACACTCCTAAAGACCAGTGAATGATTTCTAAATTCGCTCTAAGAAGACCTGAAGCCTTCATATGTATAAATCCGGGAAAATAGCACTGCATTATAGATCAACCAAATTTTTGCAAGATTATTCCATCATAACTGAAGGGGAAAGCAACAATTCAAACATGATCCACAATCCATTGAGAAACGAATTGGGGCACACAAGGCAAACATAAACAAGCGTTACCATAAAACTGATGAAATTTATGTTATTATCGTTTTTATTTATATGATTCGCGGTGATGCTAGGTCGAATCGAAATGCGTCATTTATTACAACATTCAATCCTGTACGTAGTTGCATCATTCAGATACGTCTAACTTCAAATTACTCCGAATTTGCATTTTTTAAAAAGATCAATTTTCCATTAGGGTTGAAAACCATTGCCTTTTTCATGGAAAAAATGTCTATTAAATACTTCTTTCTTTTTTAGTGTTCAGGATTTAGTGAAACTTCTACCACTTCTTCCTTTTAGTGTTCGACATTTTGATACCTCTTCCACCGCATCCTTCAGGTGAAAGAAATTTCAGCCAGTCCTGTCGTTTCCGACCACGACATGTTACATCTGAGTTTAAAAACTCAGTAGATTAGTAATTCCGCTCCTTGTCTCTGAAACGATAGTCAAACTCGATTTGGATATATCTCCTGGTCCCGACTGCATTCCATCTGAGATTGTGAAGATTCTTTCTCTTGAGTTGTCCGCTAAATGTGTGAAAGAATTTCCCAATATATGGAAATGTGCAGCGGTTGTACCGGTATTCAAAAACTGTGGCGATCGAACTGATCCCAAGAAATATTGTGCAATAGTCTCTTACCAATTATCAGTAAAAGTTTTGAATCGACTGTTAATAATTAAATTTCTGAGCACCTAGTTGCTTTGACTTTTCACTGACACGCTGTATGATTCTCGTGTTTGCGCCCCACTACTGACTTGTTGACAGTAATAACTGAACGAATATTTCGTGAAGGCAAAGTCGGTTGCTCTAGACATTTCCAAAGCGTTCGACAAAGTGCGGCACCAAGGTCTTTTGCAGAAAATTTAATCGTATGGGATTTTGGGTCAGGTTCCTCAATTGTCGAACCTTTCTTATCCAATCGCCCAAGATCATTGTTGTTTTGGACGACCAATTATCTATCTTCTGAAATAATTCTTCTTTTGTACAAGTCACTGATTCGACTCTTCATGAAGTATTGCTGTCACTTTTGGGGCAGTGCCGCTGTCACTGTTCTCAGCATGATCGACCGTATTCAACGGCGTGTGATCAATATGATTGGCCCAAAACTTTCTTCAGGTCTGCAAAGCTTGTCACATCGTCGCAATGTTGCCTCACTTTGTTTATTTTATTTTACAGGTAATATATTGCTCTTTGTTCAAGGGGGCATTCTGCTCTCGTTCCTCGGAACAAAATTTTGAAAATGTCCACTCGATTTGTTACCAATTCACTTTAGAGGTTCCAAAAGTTACAAACAGTTTTATGCCAAAATTATTTGAACTTTGGAATTCCTTGCCTTCTCACTGCTGTCCTGATCGTGTTGATCTACATGGCTCTAAAACTGGGTGTCTCGAAAACTGTACGGGATGTACGGGATGTACTGGATGTACGGGATGTACGGGATGTACGGGATGTACGGGATGTACTGGATGTACGGGATGTACTGGATGTACGGGATGTACGGGATGTACTGGATGTACGGGATGTACGGGATGTACGGGATGTACTGGATGTACGGGATGTACTGGATGTACGGGATGTACGGGATGTACGGGATGTACGGGATGTACGGGATGTACGGGATGTACGGGATGTACGGGATGTACGGGATGTACTGGATAAAATTTTGCGCAAATTGCCTTTTGAAGCATAGAAAATCGAAATATCAGTGGAAAAGTTTGGAATATTTATTCCTAATACTGTAACTAAAATGCAGTAAAATCGCTGTTCTTTGATAGTAATGACAAGCGATAATATTAAAATCCACATTCCATAAATTGGCATCCACAAGGCAACTACAATTTCAAAATACAAAAATTATGAAAATTAACGTTAACTTACTGCGTTTTTATCACAGTGTGGTTAATTAAATGTGGTGGTCGTGAATTGCACTGAATGGCTTGCAACTATTTTAATTGCACTCATGTTATATGAAACTCAAGGCAATTTCACCCACAGCGTATTGCACACACATTCAATTACACCCAATAGTATTGCCCTTAATAGGATTGCACCCAGAAGGATTGCACTCGGTAGAATTGGACCCTTTCCTATGATTGTAGTAGTTGTACGGGATGTACTAGATGCACGGAATATACGGGATGTACTGGATTTGCGGGATGTACGGGATGTACAGGATGTACTGGATAAAATCTTGCGCAAATTACCTTTTGAAGCATAGCAAATTGAAATATCAGTAGAAAAGTTTCGAATATTTATTACTAACACTGTAACGAGAATGCAGCAAAATCGTCGTTATTTGATAGTAATGCCAATTGATAAAATTAAAATCCACAGTACATAATTTGGCATTCACAACGCAACTACAATTTTGAAAAATGAAAATTATGCAAATTAATGTTAACTTACGGCGTTTTTATCACAGTGTGGTTAATTAAATGTGGTGGTTGTGAATTGCACTGAATGGTCTGCAACCAGTTTAAATGCAGTCATGTTATATAAACCCAAGGCAATTTTGCCCAGAGCGTATTGCACACACATTCATTTACACCCAATAGTATTGCCCTTAATAGGATTGCACCCAGAAGGATTGCACTCGGTAGAATTGTACCCTTTCCTATGATTGTAGTAGATGTACGGGATGCACGACATGTACGGCATGCACGTGGTGCACGGAATGCATTAGATGTACGGCAAGTAGATTGGATGTACGACATGCACGACTTGTACGGGATGCACGGGATGTAAGGCATGAACGACATGTGCCGAATGCACGGAATGTACTGGATGAACGGCATGCACGGAATGCGTTCAATGTTCGGAATGCACGTGATGTACGGCATACACGGGATGTACGGCATGTTCGACATGTACCGGATGCACGGAATGTACTGCATGCACGACATGTACGCCATGCACGTGGTGTACCGAATGCATTGGATGTACGGCAAGCAGATTGTATGTACGACATGCACGACTTGTACGGGATGCACGGAATGTACGGCAGGCACGTGATATAGGGAATGTACGGCATGTAGGTAATGCACTCAATGTTCCGCATGCACGCGATGTACGGTTCGCACTGGATGTACGGCATGCACGGGATGTACGGCATGAACGACATGTGCCGATTGCACGGAATGTACTAGATGAACGGCATGCACGGAATGCACTCAATGTTTGGAATGCTCGTGATGTACGGCATATACGGGATTTACGGCATGCACGACATGTACTGAATGTACGGCATACACGTGGTGCACGGAATACACGAGATGTACGACATGCACAGGGGATGTACGGCATGCACGACATGTACGGCAGGCACGTGATATACGAATTTCACGTGATGCACGGAATGCACTGGATGTACGGCATGCGCGGGATGTACGATATACACGACATGTTCTGGATGCAAGGAATGCACACTCCGGGTGTATAAAGTGCATTCCGTACATACTGAGTATCCCGTGCACACAGTGCATGTCGTACATACAGTGCATTCCGTGCATCCAGTACATATCGTACATTAAGTACACCGCGTATACCCCATCTATATGTTATATTTCATCCTATTCAACGCATGCCGTACATGCCGTAAATTCCGTACATCTCACACATACCGAGAATTCCGTATATATTCAGTGCATCCCAAAGTCACATGCACACCTTACATTCAATGCATTCCTTGCATCCAGAACACGTCGTGTATATCGTATATCCCACGCATGCCGTACATCCAGTGCATTCCGTGCATCCCGTGCATGCCGTACATTCCGTATATCACGTGCCTGCCGTACTTTTTGTGCATACCGTACATCACGTGCATTTCGTATATCACGTGCCTGCCGTACATGTCGTGCATGCCGTACAACCCCTGTGAACGTCGTACATCCAGTGTATTCCGTGCACCACGTGTATGCCGTACATTCAGTACATGTGGTGCATACCGTGCATCCCGTATATCACGTGCCTGCCGTACATTTCGTACATACCGTATATCACGTGCATTCCGTATATCACGTGCCTGCCGTACATCTCGTGCATGCCGTACATCGCCTGTGCACGTCATACATCCAGTGTATTCCGTGCACTACGTGTATGCCGTACATTCAGTACATGCCGTGCATGCCGTACATCCCGTATATGCCGTACATCACGAGCATTCCAAAAACATTGAGTGCATTCCGTGCATGCCGTTCATCTAGTACATTCCGTGCAATCGGCACATGTCGTTCATGCCGTACATCCCGTGCATGCCGTACATCCAGAGCATAACATACATCGCGTGCATGCGGAACATTGAGTGCATAGTGCATTACATGCCGTACATTCACTATATCACGTGCCTGTCGTACATTCCGTGCATCCCGTACAAGTCGTGCATTTTTACATACAATCTGCTTGCCGTACATCCAATGCATTCCGTACACTACGTGCATGGCGTACATGTGGTGCATGCAGTACATTCCGTGCATCCGGTACATGTCGTACATGCCGTACATCCCGTGTGTGCCGTACATCACGTGCATTCCGAACATTGATTGCATTCCGTACATGCCGTTCATCCAGTACATTCCGTGCATTCGGCACATGTCGTTCATGCCGTACATCCCGTGCATGCCGTACATTCCGTGCATCCCGTACAAGTCGTGCATGTCGTACATCCAATCTGATTGCCGTGCATCCAATGCATTCCGTACACCATGTGCATGCCGTACATGTCGTGCATCCCGTACATCTACTACAATCATAGGAAAGGGTCCATTTCTACCGAGTGCAATCCTTCTGGGTGCAATCCTATTAAGGACAATACTATTGGGTGTAATTGAATGTGTGTGCAATACGCTGTGGGTAAAATTGTCTTGGTTTTTATATAACAAGACTGCAGTTCAACTGGTTGCAAAACATTGAGTGCAATTCTCGACCACCACATTTAATTAACCACACTTTGATAAAAACGCAGTAAGTTAACTTTAATTTTCATAATTTTTGTATTTTGAAATTGTAGTTGTTGTTGTAGATGCCAATTTATGGAATGTGGATTATAATATTATCGCTTGGCATTACTATCAAAGAACAGCGATTTTACTGCATTTTCGTTACAGTGTTAGGAATAAATATTCCAAACTTTTCCACTGATATTTCAATTTTCTATGCTTCAAAAGGGAATATGCGCAAAATTTTATCCAGTACATCCAGTACATCCCGTACATCCCGTACATCCCGTACATCCCCGTACATCCCGTACATCCCGTACATCCCGTACATCCCGTACATCCCGTACATCCAGTACATCCCGTACATCCCCGTACATCCCCGTACATCCCGGACATCCAGTACATCCCGTACATCTACAACAATCATAGGAAAGGGTACAATTCTACCGAGTGCACTCCTTCTGGGTGCAATCCTATTAAGGGCAATACTATTGGGTGTAATTGAATGTGTGTGCAATACGCTGTGAGTGAAATTGCTTTGGCTTTTTATATAACATGACTGCAGTTTAACTGGTTGCAAGCCATTTCAGTGCAATTCACGACCACCACATTTAATTAACCACACTTTGATAAAAACGCAGTAAGTTAACATTGATTTGCATAATTTTCTTATTTCAAAATTGTAGTTGCCGTGTGAATGCCAAATTATGTACTGTAGATTTTTTTTTTTCATCGATTGGCATTACTATCAATAGTAATAGTTAGTAATAAATATTCGAATCTTTTCTACTGATATTTCAATTTGCTATGCTTCAAGAGGTAATTTGCGCAAAAAATTTTATCCAGTACATCCTGTACATCCCGTACATCCCCGTACATCCCCGTACATCTACTACAATCATAGGAAAGGGTCCAATTCTACCGAGTGCAATCCTTCTGGGTGCAATCCTATTAAGGGCAATACTATTGTGTGTAATTGAATGTGTGTGCAATACGCTGTGAATGAAATTGTTTTGGTTTTTATATAACAAGACTGCAGTTCAACTGGTTGCAAAACATTGAGTGCAATTCTCGACCACCAGATTTAATTAACCACACTTTGATAAAAACGCAGTAAGTTAATGTTAATTTTCGTAATTTTTGTATTTTGAAATTAAGTTGCCTTGTGGATGCCAATTTATGGAATGTGGATTTTGATATTATCGCTTGGCATTACTATCAAAGAACAGCGATTTTACTGCATTTTAGTTACAGTATTAAGAATAAATATTCCAAACTTTTTTCACTGATATTTCACTTTTCTATGCTTCAAAAAGGTAATTTGCGCAAAAATTTTTATCCAGTACATCCCGTACATCCAGTACATCCCGTACATCCAGTACATCCAGTACATCCCGTACATCCCGTACATCCCGTACATCCAGTACATCCCGTACATCCCGTACATCCAGTACATCCCGTACATCCCGTACATCCCGTACGTCCCGTACATCCCGTACAGTTTTCGAGACACCCCTAAAACTCGCCTCAATAGACATCTATGAGGGCTGTCTCCTACAGCCTTGCTCTGAGCGAATTTCAATAAAAAACTCTCTATCTATACATGTGATAAATGCGGTGCTGTTCCTTCAATATTGCTGGGAGTATTGGCCATTTTATTATATCGGTTTATAATTCACGCGTTGCAGATTTTCAATGGTTGAGTTTAAAATTTGCATACAGCTTGCTTTCAATGGTAGTACTATCAACGTAGTAGGTAATACGTTGCAACCACAGCTATCAAATATTTTGTATTGCCAAAGCATGTGCCGCACAAATCCGATCTAATCAACTTTTTCTACACAAACACGAAAAAACAGCAAAAAATAAAAAAAATCGTCATGGCATGTCTTTCGAACGGAACGCCCAATCTCCTTCTTTTAGATCAATCGAGCATCGTAGCTGGAGTGCGACTTTATCCTGTTCCATGGGATTTCCTCGTGTACGTCTGATCGTAATTTCATAACGTTCTGATACCTCATTTTGGCGTAACAATAGATTTATTTTAAGTACTACTTCAAATGAAAGCACGTACATACGCTGTATTCCCAAGCGTTGGCGAATACTTAAGTAATTACTTTGGCGTCATTTGGTATTCAACAACAATATTTCGCACATGGATTCCAAGTGATACTTCAAATTTCCAGTAATACCTTACTTCGGTATTCACAAAAACTACATTGCTTGAAAATTACCTCAAAATTGTCTAATTTTAAAGTAATTACTTGAGCACGGCAAATGTTTTACTTATTAGTAATTATTTTTCTATCCCTTCATGGGATAAACAAGGTGCTGCTTCTTTTATACTGCTGGCACACTTATTGAAAATTAGTTCGGTACATAAAATACGCGTTGTATTATACATTGTTGAGTGAAGTATGATTTTTTTTTGCGCTCTTGGTCCAATATAGAGCTAATAGATGTAGCTTGCTTGAAACAGGCATAGTAGCGTGGTTGCTAAAGTTATCAAAAATATTATTTTGTCAAACATGGGCCGTTGGCCGCGCAGACCTGGACGGCGCATTTCACCCCCCCCCATACCCGAAAAAAACATGTTTTGGCAAAAGTCCTGACCGGGTACAAAAATTTTTTTATTTGTGTGAGACTATTCGCACCTGTCTACAACTTTGTACCACTTATACCTCTATCAAAAAATAACGTTGTAAAAAATCTCCCAAGCATTAGCTATAAATGATCGCACCACACTTTCTTACTGCAACTTCATGAGAAACAACAGCATTTAATATGCAGGCACTAGAATATCTGGATATAGCAACAAAAAACAAGAAATGGTCACGTAAAAACGTGGACTGTGCAAAATGACGTGTGGCGTACCTGAAATGGGCGCTGATGTTAGCCCCAACCAAATATATCCGTTTTGATAGTTGACAATCTTTGAGACCACACTTGAATACAATTTACGAACAAATTGACAGATAAAATCACCCGAAGAATGCGGAATGGTGGAGGTAGAAACCAAGAAAAGATGGATCACACAGTCTTCGTGGTTCACCACAGATTATCTAATTTATGATACACTTTAATATTAGAGCCGAAATCTAATGCAACCAAACACTCCAATAACAATCCAATAACAAAATACACATGAAAAACAAAAGATTAACGCATCTGACATTAGGCTTTCAAAAGGGCCACCATTTATACACAAGTAGAAATTGACATATTATAGATTAAAGATCACTAACTGGCAGTAGAAAAAGACAACATACAGTTTCCTAACAAATCTAAATATATGTCCGCATTAACTAAACACTGCCATATTAAAAAAAACACTCCAAAGAGTGTGAAATTTCGGCATCACATCAGCATCAAAATATTTTCCATTTTTTCGCAGTAAATCATATTAAATATTTTTGCATATCAACTGACAGTCCTACAATGAGAGAAAACTGGAATAAATCAGGAAAAAACATGGGAAACATTCCTAAAAGCTCGGGAACGAGCCTGACAGTATCAGCTGATGGTTCCTAAAAAACTTGAAAATACAGGATTTTGGTCAAATAGAGAGACTGTCTCAGTCGGAAGCATTTTTGTCACATCTTTCGTTTAACATGTGTTTTCAAACTTCATATATCAGTTCCTCATCAGATGCTCTTTCATCAAATATATAATGATAAAAGAGGGGCGCGTCAATAAAACTAGCTTCATTTTAGTAGTAAAATTTCCGTTTCCGTCATTTTTTTTAGCAAAATCTATATTCTGGCCAAATTTGAAGCACTATAAAAATACTCTTCCCCATACAAATTTTTTGAAAGTTGCCATATCAATTTTTATCACGTTTTCCTTCAATGATTTTATGATAAAATAGGGGTACGACATTCAAACTAGCTTTATTTTGGCCATAAAATATCTTTTTTCATCGTTTTCAGCTAACTCTCTATTTCGGCCAATTTGAAATCGGTATGAAAATACTATTTCCTCCACACAAAACATCCGGAACGGTGTATTAGTTCTTTATTAGATGTTTTCCGTTTCATGATAGGACCAGGTCAATAAAATAGATATTTTACATTGGGATGTGCAAATAAATTTCCGTTTTTGTATTCAACGACTGAGCGCGTGCTGGCAGTGTATTAAAGTAGTGCGTGTGCATTCGTTATCTGTCTATCTGTTTATCGAAGTAGTAGTATAGTTTATTTAACCAGCATGTGAAAAATAAAAGGCAACAAAAAATATAGTTAACAAGCAATAATTTACTAAACATCACATGTGGAGGGAGCGAATTCGAGAGGAGCGATAGTTAAATAAATGGGGTTCGAGAAGAAAAAGTCGGTGCAATGGACGGAAGTAACTTATTCTGTAAATATATAACAGTGATTCACAACAAAAAAGGATAATGATTCAAGTACAAAGCCGAACTGAAATAAGCAGAATAAGCATGGTTTTTTTAGGAATCGAGTATCAAACTGTGACGAATTGCTGATGGACAGAAGAGGATTGCTTTTTTAAGTGATTCTTTCGATAGGAAGAATATTGACACTAAAACAAATTTAATCGGATCCAATGTTGCGTATAAGTTCTTCATACAATGATTATTGTAAAAATGCAAGAATAATACTGTTACTGTGGAAATAGAGATAATTGAAAAATATATTAAATTCAATTTAGTTTACTGCATTTTAGTTACAGTATTAAGAATAAATATTCCAAACTTTTTTTCACTGATATTTCACTTTTCTATGCTTCAAAAAGGTAATTTGCGCAAAAATTTTATCCAGTACATCCCGTACATCCAGTACATCCCGTACATCCAGTACATCCAGTACATCCCGTACATCCCGTACATCCCGTACATCCAGTACATCCCGTACATCCCGTACATCCAGTACATCCCGTACATCCCGTACATCCCGTACGTCCCGTACATCCCGTACAGTTTTCGAGACACCCCCCTAAAACTCGCCTCAATAGACATCTATGAGGGCTGTCTCCTACAGCCTTGCTCTCTGAGCGAATTTCAATAAAAAACTCTCTATCTATACATGTGATAAATGCGGTGCTGTTCCTTCAATATTGCTGGGAGTATTGGCCATTTTATTATATCGGTTTATAATTCACGCGTTGCAGATTTTCAATGGTTGAGTTTAAAATTTGCATACAGCTTGCTTTCAATGGTAGTACTATCAACGTAGTAGGTAATACGTTGCAACCACAGCTATCAAATATTTTGTATTGCCAAAGCATGTGCCGCACAAATCCGATCTAATCAACTTTTTCTACACAAACACGAAAAAACAGCAAAAAATAAAAAAATCGTCATGGCATGTCTTTCGAACGGAACGCCCAATCTCCTTCTTTTAGATCAATCGAGCATCGTAGCTGGAGTGCGACTTTATCCTGTTCCATGGGATTTCCTCGTGTACGTCTGATCGTAATTTCATAACGTTCTGATACCTCATTTTGGCGTAACAATAGATTTATTTTAAGTACTACTTCAAATGAAAGCACGTACATACGCTGTATTCCCAAGCGTTGGCGAATACTTAAGTAATTACTTTGGCGTCATTTGGTATTCAACAACAATATTTCGCACATGGATTCCAAGTGATACTTCAAATTTCCAGTAATACCTTACTTCGGTATTCACAAACTTACATTGCTTGAAAATTACCTCAAAATTGTCTAATTTAAAGTAATTACTTGAGCACGGCAAATGTTTTACTTATTAGTAATTATTTTTCTATCCCTTCATGGGATAAACAAGGTGCTGCTTCTTTTATACTACTGCTGGCACACTTATTGAAAATTAGTTCGGTACATAAAAATACGCGTTGTATTATACATTGTTGAGTGAAGTATGATTTTTTTTGCGCTCTTGGTCCAATATAGAGCTAATAGATGTAGCTTGCTTGAAACAGGCATAGTAGCGTGGTTGCTAAAGTTATCAAAAATATTATTTTGTCAAACATGGGCCGTTGGCCGCGCAGACCTGGATGGCGCATTTCACCCCCCCATACCCGAAAAAAAACATGTTTTGGCAAAAGTCCTGACCGGGTACAAAAATTTTTTTTTTATTTGTGTGTGAGACTATTCGCACCTGTCTACAACTTTGTACCACTTATACCTCTATCAAAAAAATAACGTTGTAAAAATCTCCCAAGCATTAGCTATAAATGATCGCACCACACTTTCTTACTGCAACTTCATGAGAAACAACAGCATTCAATATGCAGGCACTAGAATATCTGGATATAGCAACAAAAAACAAGAAATGGTCACGTAAAAAACGTGGACTGTGCAAAATGACGTGTGGCGTACCTGAAATGGGCGCTGATGTTTAGCCCCAACCAAATATATCCGTTTTGATAGTTGACAATCTTTGAGACCACACTTGAATACAATTTACGAACAAATTGACAGATAAAATCACCCGAAGAATGCGGAATGGTGGAGGTAGTAGAAACCAAGAAAAGATGGATCACACAGTCTTCGTGGTTCACCACAGATTATCTAATTTATGATACACTTTAATATTAGAGCCGAAATCTAATGCAACCAAACACTCCAATAACAATCCAATAACAAAATACACATGAAAAACAAAAGATTAACGCATCTGACATTAGGCTTTCAAAAGGGCCACCATTTATACACAAGTAGAAATTGACATATTATAGATTAAAGATCACTAACTGGCAGTAGAAAAAGACAACATACAGTTTCCTAACAAATCTAAATATATGTCCGCATTAACTAAACACTGCCATATTAAAAAAAACACTCCAAAGAGTGTGAAATTTCGGCATCACATCAGCATCAAAATATTTTCCATTTTTTCGCAGTAAATCATATTAAATATTTTTGCATATCAACTGACAGTCCTACAATGAGAGAAAACTGGAATAAATCAGGAAAACATGGGAACATTCCTAAAAGCTCGGGAACGAGCCTGACAGTATCAGCTGATGGTTCCTAAAAAACTTGAAAATACAGGATTTTGGTCAAATAGAGAGACTGTCTCAGTCGGAAGCATTTTTGTCACATCTTTCGTTTAACATGTGTTTTCAAACTTCATATATCAGTTCCTCATCAGATGCTCTTTCATCAAATATATGATAAAAGAGGGGCGCGTCAATAAAACTAGCTTCATTTTAGTAGTAAAATTTCCGTTTCCGTCATTTTTTTTAGCAAAATCTATATTCTGGCCAAATTTGAAGCACTATAAAAAATACTCTTCCCCATACAAATTTTTTTTGAAAGTTGCCATATCAATTTTTATCACGTTTTCCTTCAATGATTTTATGATAAAATAGGGGTACGACATTCAAACTAGCTTTATTTTGGCCATAAAATATCTTTTTTCATCGTTTTCAGCTAACTCTCTATTTCGGCCAATTTGAAATCGGTATGAAAATACTATTCCCTCCACACAAAACATCCGGAACGGTGTATTAGTTCTTTATTAGATGTTTTCCGTTTCATGATAGGACCAGGTCAATAAAATAGATATTTTACATTGGGATGTGCAAATAAATTTCCGTTTTTGTATTCAACGACTGAGCGCGTGCTGGCAGTGTATTAAAGTAGTGCGTGTGCATTCGTTATCTGTCTATCTGTTTTATCGAAGTAGTAGTATAGTTTATTTAACCAGCATGTGAAAAAAATAAAAGGCAACAAAAAATATAGTTAACAAAGCAATAATTTTTACTAAACATCACATGTGGAGGGAGCGAATTCGAGAGGAGCGATAGTTAAATAAATGGGGTTCGAGAAGAAAAAGTCGGTGCAATGGACGGAAGTAACTTATTCTGTAAATATATAACAGTAATTCACAACAAAAAAGGATAACGATTCAAGTACAAAGCCGAACTGAAATAAGCAGAATAATCATGGTTTTTTTAGGAATCGAGTATCAAACTGTGACGAATTGTTGATGGACAGAAGAGGATTGCTTTTTTAAAGTGATTCTTTCGATAGGAAGAATATTGACACTAAAACAAATTTAATCGGATCCAATGTTGCGTATAAGTTCTTCATACAATGATTATTGTAAAAATGCAAGAATAATACTGCTACTGTGGAAATAGAGATAATTGAAAAATATATTAAATTCAATTTAGTTTACCGTTTATTGTTTTGCAATTTTGGTCAGCTTTATTATTGTATCAAATAAGTTGTACCGGTAGTTCAGCCAAAAGTCAAAGAGGAAGAGTTTTTTTCATGGTCGTATATTTAGAGTACTAATAATTTGGATGACATTTCCTAGCTGCAACTAAGCAGCTAGGATTTAGCTATACCAAACACAGAGACTATCAGCTCAAAATGATAACATAAGTAACTTAGCTATACGTGCCCACACACATAACATGCATATACGCATTTAAAATAGGCTTGTAATTGCAGTTGAAACCATAAGTTTGTGCATCAATAGGCCAATATAAAAAATATGAAATCAAGTCAGGATTCACGTCGAATACGGTTTGATTCAAATTCTCCTACCACGTAATAAAATTCATATTATAGGTATACACTAACCTAAAATTTCAATATTGCTCATACCCATCAAGAATATGTTTTTTTAAAAGTCGATTGAATGTAGCAGGAGAGCTATCCTTCAAATCATGTGGAATTTTTTCCCACACCTCAATGCCCTCAAATTTCAAAGATCTTTTTGAAATTAATGAAGCGCACTGAGGTGTAAAATAAACTCTTCTTGCCACACCACGTGTGGAATGAGCATGAACATCTGAAAGTTTAAGGAAATAATTACGAAAAATTGGCGGTAGTAGATTATTTTCAAATCTAAAAATAAACTTCGCAACTTCACATAGATAAATGTCATTCAATTTAAGCAAATTACTCTGAAAGTAAAGAGAATTAATGCAAAGGCGTTTTGATTCTACAGATAATAAACATCTGAGAATTTTGTTGTGCAGTATATTCAAAGGATGTAGAGTTGTTTCATTCGCACAACCCCATGCGAGTATTCCATATTTCAATCGAGAGTAAATCAAGCTATGATAGAGCATTTTAAGAGTATGAAAATCAACAATATGTCTAAGTTTATAAAGAATACACAGAGACTGTGACAATTTACTGAAATTGTGATCAACATGACACTTCCATGATAAATTTTCATCTATTAATACACCAAGATATTTTATAGATTTAGTCCTTTCTATTTTTATTTGTCCAATTTTTGGATGGAAATCAAAGCCATCAATCTGTTGCCTAGATCCAAACAATATGAACTTGGTTTTTGAGTGGTTCAAAGACAGTTTGTTCGATTTTAACCATTGATCAATTTTATCAATTTGTTTGTTCATCGATAATTGCAATTCAGTGATGTTAAATGCAGAATCTAAAAGGGGTGTGTCATCAGCATATAAAGTTGAATCTAGAGAAGATAGAGACGGTAAATCATTTATATATATAAGGAACAGCAATGGGCCAAGTGTACTGCCCTGTGGCACACCACAGGCTATATATTCAAGATTAGAGGAAACATCATTTCTCTCGATGTATTGCTGACGCTGGCTTAAATATGGTTGAAATAGTTACGTGACAAACTACGTACATTAAAATGTAGTATTTGTAAATTTAGATTAGATTTTTTAGCAATTCTATCAATGGCATCTTGTGTGCTAACATAGTCACTTCCAAGATCCCATTGAGAAACATCAGGAATAGCGGCCAACTTATCATCGTCAGTACTTTCAGTACAGTCAGATGAAGAACTTCCGTCAGCATCATAGCCAGTAGAAAGATTTTCAGCAATGCACATACGACAGTAGTATGGATCAGATCATTACTGTTCCCTAGATTAGCAAACTGTTCTTTACTTAAAAACGAACATTGGAGATGTATCCAAAGTTTGCAACTATCACAGTAAATACTATCAGTATTAGAATCAAGGTCAAATGAATCTAAGCAAAATTGCATCTGTCTTCACAAGATGAATTAGCCATTGATATAGGTTAATAGGCAAAAAAATTAATAGCAAATTTTCGGCATTATTGATTGCCTGCGTACACATGGGATTGTTATTGAGTTTTTATCCAAGTCTGCTAGGAATGAAATTTTGAGAGCGTCCGCACCTTTAGTTTTCCTAACATGCACATTACCATGGTAAGTGTAGGCGTATCTATATCCTTTTTCTTTTTTTATTTGTCGAGCCTGATAGAACAGGTCTCTTTGAAGATCACTCAAATTCTCATTTAAAAAAATATCCTTCCCATCATTCAGTTTCATCAAATTTGCCTTTTTCCTATAAATTTCATCTCGTTTGTTTTACCTACAGAAGCGAACTATTATGCCTGGATTTTCTTTATTTTCTCTAGGCCCCAATCTGTGTGCGGCAGATATATCTTCATTTTTCACAGTGACATTCAGCATTTTCGAAACTTTTTTCACAATATCTATAACATTTTCATTATCTTTCTGTTTATTGCCATGAATCTCTAAATTAAGTCGTCGCCCATATTGATCCAAATTGTCATGTTTTTTTTCTTGATTGCTTAGTCTTGCATTCAGTATAGTTAATTGAAATTGTAAATTTAGAATTGTTTTATCATTTCCTTTAATTTCCCCCTCCATTTCAGAAATTTGCTTACATGCATCAACATAGTCCTAATTTAAAGACGAATGACTTTGCTTCAAGTCACTCACGTCACGGATAAGAACTTCTTTGTCTATTAGTGAGGCGCGATGGCCTAGTGGTTAAACATGTTGGCATCGCAGGTTGAAGATCTCGGGTTCGAGCCCCGGCGAGTCCAGCTTTATCCATTTTCAACCCAGGGTGTAATAACTTGGGTAGGCTAAGCCGAACAGGAAAAGATGATATCTTTCCGGTAATTGTAACCCTGTCCGTCTACAAGTGGCCGCTAATACAGGGCATTGGACGGGGTGATCCACTCTAAGAAGTGGCTATAAAAAAAATAAAAAAAATTTGTACTTTACCAACTTGCGATCTTAATTTATCATACTTGACACCAAGTTCATTTATTGCTGCTGTGTTTTCTATAACAATTCTCTCAATGTTTTTATTTTGTTTGTCAAATTGTTCTTTCATCAGAATTTGCATCTCATCTCGTATCACTGATACGATTCTAAATTGATAAGTATCGAGCAGGTCCCTCATATTCAGCATGGGTAGTCCAACACCTAAATTAATATTTCCTTGTTCTGATGTCATAGAACTACTGAAAAGAGGACTTTCCTCAAGATTTTTATTGTGGAAGTCATCTAGGTGGTCAGCAACAGTGTCATGGAACACACCAGTAGTTTCGATACCATTAGAACCAGAGATTTCTTCATCAACATTGTTCTGAAAATTCAAAATTAAATAGGCGAGCACCAGGCCAATATATGTCCAACATCAGCGATTCAATCTTCAAAGTCAACAGGTTTCATTAAATATATCGACAGCTCTAGATTCAAATTAACTTAACCAAGGTACTTTACGTAACAGCGAGTAAGTATTGAAGTATTGAAGTATTGAATTTACCTGAACAATAAATTAAAATTACTTGTAAAAAAATATCTATCAAAATTGCGAGTTAAACATCGCATTCCATTTATTATTTGTTTTATCTGACCATTATCTAGCATGCCCAATTCATTAGTCCGCCTTCTGAGAGATAAATAATTTCGGCGAATGGCTCTGCTAAGCACGTTCCGTGCATTTTCTTCTATTTGGCAACCGCTTTTCGCACGTACGATAAACAAGAGAGATGTATATCTGCTAGGTAACCTTTTGTCTTGTTCCGTCGACGTGTTTAGTGTTAGAATAGGATAACATTTTTATCCTACTGGAGAGGAAAGCCAAGAATACAGCTTAACTATACTGTACCTATATGGCGAACAACGACCTGGGAGATACTACCGGTACCAGTTCCGAATCGGGGTGAAGGTTTTGTATTTCTCATTTTTCCTGTAACTTACATGAACGTGGTTGGTGGGGGTAGCCGTAAGCGGCGCTTACGTGAACCGCCGTGCACCGCGTAAGCGTAAGCCCGACGCTTTACCGGTTGTGCTAACCTAAGGCTTCTGTTCCTTCGTCTAGTTTAGGGACAGCGATATCAGTTAATGCATGAATGGCACGGTGCACGAGCAACTCTGAACAAATAAGATAGGCTACTACTTCTGCTTCATACATCAAAATGGTTTGTTGTTGGGATATCATTTTTATCCAATGTAGAATGGGAGAGGGAAGACGAGAATACAGCGCTTCACCCATTGAGCTAACCGGGCACCCTCCGGGCAAAACTATAACTACTAAGTTAGGTATTTTGTGTTTTTGTATGTGATGTATACCATAATTTCCCTTACTCAAATTTGTAGTTATATATTACCTTGGAAAACCGACGATTTTATACAAAAAAAATAATTGGGCACAAAACTTAATTTTAAAAACTAATATAAATATCCAATTTGGCACTGGATTTAAATTTGCCAATAAAAAAATCATGTTACGCAGTTATCAGGAAAGCAAACAGAACCTAACGTAAAATAAACTCAGAACTTTAAAATATGCCAGTTTGACGCTTGCGAAAAAGAAAACAGGCCAGGCAAATTTCACTATATTAATATCAAGCATAAATATGTGCCGGGTCTAGTGAAGTTTAGTACCATATTCTCGAATGTCATCAAAATAAAAACTGGCAGAATATTCTCATCCTAACTAGGGGGCGCCAATGCTGCAAGCATCTGGCATTGTCACCCGGTTTATGATGAGTCGCTTCCAACATGGGAAATTTTTATGATGATCGGATGTATGGTGCTGAACTTCACCTGATTTGCCCACTATGTTTCCAACCCACTGCTTGAAATTTCGTATGCTTTTAGGAGACTCGTTGTTACAATCGACAACCAATCAATTTTGTAGGTAGTTTTTTTATATTTTGTGTATTTATATCTCGTGCTTCTGTTCATGGTCTGATTTACTGTATTGCAGAATGATTTTCTTGCGTTTTGTTTTTGCATGTGAATCCCATTATAAAGTTATTAGGAAAGCAAACAAAACCCAAAATAAACTTTAAAATGTGCCAGACTTTGCAACTCTCGTTCAGAAAGAACCTTAAATGTATTTCTTCTATTTTAGTGTTGTTTATTTTTATGTAGGTCTAAATCGTATTGCAGCATTATGTCTAAAATAACTTTGGAATCAAAACTTCCTAATTACACCTCTCCTTCTCTCAAGAACTTGACAGTGAAAGATTTTTCTCTGCTTGGCGAAAAACAGACAGAAGCGTTGCAGGACCTTACTCGACCACACGTGGATTCTTTCAACTGGTTTTTAAATCCTGGAATTAAATATGCTGCAAGACTTGTGCCACCAGTAGAAGCTCTCGTTCAAAATCGTCGATTTTCTGTTCAATTTGTCGATGCAAGTGTTGAAAAACCTCGTGTTGATGAAGGATTCAGAAATTGTCGAACATTAGCTGTTTATCCATCGGAATGCAGGCAGAGGGGTGTAACCTATATGGGTAAGCTACATGCTACGTTTTCATATTCAGTTGATGGAGTGAAACAGGCTAATATTCCTGTGAGTCTGGGTAATATTCCCATCATGGTAAAATCTCAAGCTTGTAATTTGCATGGATTAACTCCGAAACAGTTGGTCGCAAAGCAGGAGGAGGCAGAAGAAATGGGGGGGTATTTCATTATTAATGGAAACGAGAAAGTCATTCGTATGTTAGTAATGCAAAGACGAAACTTTCCTCTAGGCGTTGTGAGACATGTATGGAAGAAAAGAGGTCCAAACTATACAGAATTTGGTGTCATGATGAGAAGTATGTCTCCAGATTGCAACATTGCCAACATGGTGGTTCATTATCTCCGAAATGGTACAGTAAACATTTGTATATTTCATCGAAAAGAAATGTTTTATATTCCACTAATATTCATGTTGAAATGTCTTGTAGACAAATCCGATGCTGAAATATATAAAGAATTAATAAAAACGAAAGAGGATAATACCTACTTTAAAACGTGTATTCAGAATATGCTGCGACAAGCCAAATCACTCAATTTACACCTACACAAAGATTTTACTAGATATGTTGGTGAAAAATTCCGTATCAAACTGAGTCAACCCCCATGGACAACCGATGCAGAAGTTACTAAATACTTGCTAAAACATAATGTTCTCATTCATTTAAACAATAACGAAGATAAATTTCGTTTGATTTGTCATATGGCTCAAAAGGTCTTTGATCTTGCTATGAAAAAATGTATCCCTGATAATTTAGATTCTGTTCAAAATCAAGAAGTTCTTCTTCCGGGACATCTGTATCTCATGGTAGTTCGAGAGAAATTGTTTTTATGGCTGCTAACTTTGTCAAGACTTATTGAAAAACAGGCTAAAATGAGTAAAAACCAAAACTCCTCATTGCTTTCTCCGGCTGCATTACAAAATGCGATGAGATCTGTACCTGAAGTTTCGAATGCTATGACCTTTTTGCTCGCAACAGGTAATGTCACATCAACATCGGGTTTGGGTCTCCAACAAACCACCGGACTGGCAGTTGTTGCTGACAAATTGAATTTCATGAGATACATCTCCCATTTCAGATGCTTGCACAGAGGTTCTTTCTTTGCTGAAATGCAAACCACCGAAGTTAGAAAACTACTTCCAGAGTCATGGGGGTTTCTTTGTCCCGTTCACACACCTGATGGAACTCCTTGCGGTTTAATGAACCATCTGGCTTACATGTGTGAAGTGGTTACTAGCCGAACATCGAATGCAGCCATTATACCAATGTTGTATAAATTAGGTATGGTAGAACCGGATTCTGCTGAGGTCAGAGGACCAGACTATTATCCTGCTCTGTTAGATGGTCTTGTCATCGGATGGATACCAAAAGATATTGCCAAACCTATTGCTGATTTATTGAGGAGGAAGAAGTCAATGGGTGAAGATAAAATACCAAACAATATGGAAATTTGTCTTATTGAAAAAAGTGATAAAATGTCACAATTTCCAGCTTTGTTTTTACTCACTGATGTGGCCCGCATGATTCGTCCGGTTCTGAATCTGGAAACAGGCAATGTAGAAATGATTGGCTCCTTTGAACAACCTTACATGGATATTTGCATAATTCCAGAAGAAGCTAATGACTATACGACTCATCAAGAACTTGCACAAAATTCTACTTTAAGTGCAGTTGCTAGCATGACCCCATATTCTGATTTCAACCAATCTCCCAGGAATATGTATCAGTGTCAAATGGGAAAACAGACAATGGGAACACCGTGTCAAGCATTATCCTATAGAGCAGATAATAAGCTATATAGAATTCAATCCCCACAGTCACCTATGGTTCGACCGTACATGTATGATCATTTCAAAATGGACAACTTCCCTTTTGGGACTAATGCAGTAGTTGCGGTAATCAGTTATACTGGCTTCGACATGGAAGATGCGATGATTTTAAACAAAGCTAGTTTTGACAGAGGTTTTGCCTATGGATCTATCTATAAAGGTGATCTGATTGATTTGAGTAAAGTAGTAAATGACCATACACTTAAGGTGACCTTTGGTACACTGGCATCTGACAAAGTTTCAGAAGAGTTGGTGAAAACAGGAAAGCTTGGTGGGGATGGTTTGCCTGCTGTTGGACAAAGACTAACCTATGGAGATCCTTATTACAGCTATGTGAACTCCACAACCAACACATTCCATCTTGAGATTTACAAAGGACAAGAAACAGCATTTGTTGACAACATTAAGGTGTTGAGTAACAACTTGGGAACTGGATTATTTAAAAGAATTTATATCATTTTAAGAATAACCCGAAATCCAATCATTGGAGATAAATTTGCTAGTCGGCATGGACAAAAAGGCATTTGTTCTCAACTTTGGCCTGTTGAAAGTGTCCCGTTCACTGAATCAGGTTTATTCCCAGATATCATATTCAATCCTCATGGATTCCCATCTCGTATGACCATCGGAATGATGATAGAGTCGATGGCCGGCAAAGCAGCTGCTATGCATGGTGAATCGTATGATGCAACGCCATTTTCATTCTCTGAGAATGATTCTGCGATTGATCATTTTGGTAAAACACTGAGAAAAGCTGGATTCAATTACTATGGAACTGAAAGAATGTATAGTGGTGTTTCAGGACTTGAACTAGAGGCAGATATTTTCATTGGAATAGTTTACTATCAAAGGCTCCGTCATATGGTTTCCGATAAATTTCAAGTACGTACTACAGGACCGGTTGACCAAATGACGCAACAACCGGTACAGGGACGCAAACGGGCTGGCGGAATTAGATTTGGAGAAATGGAGAGAGATGCATTGGCTGCACATGGCTGTGCTATATTGAATTATGACCGCCTATTATTGTCATCGGATCAGACACGTGGACATTTGTGTGAGAATTGTGGTAGTATACTATCTCCCATATTAGAAAAAGATATAAATGGGGGTCGTTTACATCTTGGTAGGAAAACATGGAGGTGTACGACTTGTGGGTCATCTGACAATGTAGTGCTAGTTGATATTCCATCAGTTTATCGGTATTTGGTTCATGAATTAGCTGCAATGAATATCAAAACTGTTATACCTTCTCGATGACAAAAAACTACTTGTCAGGGTGAAAAGGTTGCATTGATTGAAACAAATGTTTCTTTTCTGTGGTGTTCGTTCGATATTATGGTGAGCAGACAAAGTCTCACAAAAATTGTTTTTGCTTACATGATTGGCTGCGTCTGAGCGGTGTGGTGAATCAGCGTAATAATTTTCAAATTTGGTTGTTTGGATTTGATGGGAATATCAAAATTTTCTCATTTGTATTTGAAAGTATCACTTTCAGATTCAAAATGCTAATCATTTTCAATTTTCGAATATATATATTTCGATTTGGATAATTTGGATGTCGGTACTTAGTTAGAACTGAGATTCTACAAAATTTTCGACCAAAAGTTTTCTAGTATTTATATGTATCGTATATTATGAAAATTTTTTCACCTATTATCGAGGATGAAAAATAAAACAGTACACTAACTAAATTTTCCCCATGAATTTTTTAAATATAATCCTATTCTGAAAGACAGGATATGAACGATATGACTTGATTCTAGAATGAATGTATTTTGATGCCCGATGAGGGTTCAACTTCTGATAGGATAAAAATTTATAGCTGCCATACTTTCTGTTCAAATGTTCAATCATGCTTTTACTTTGTGTGTTGAGAAATGTGATTCAACCATTTTTTGTCATTTTTTTGCTGATTCAATGATAACTGAACAAGCCTCTTTCTAATTATTCGATTTTGTTTAGTTATCATGAAATGTTGATCGATCAAAATTATTGATTCCCAATGTTTAAATAACTAGTTCAAGCTAACCCTTCAACTGCAACTGCAATTCAAATCCCACTTAAGCTTCTAATATGTTCCATCATCATTCACATGATCCCAATTAGAAATTTCATTTTGCCAAGCATGCACCACAGATGGACCGCATCTCATCGTCGCAATCCATCAGTGACACATACTTAACAAAAGGGATTGCTGTTGCCATTTATAAATTTGTTTTCATACAAATATGATCTGATGAGTGACCTTTGAGTTCAGCTTAAATCACAACACAGGCACGTGCCAGTAAGTAAATATTGCCACATTACCGATGTCTGATTTGGTTTCAGTGATTGTTTATCATGCCTATGATTGGATATTTCCTTAGTAAAAATCAAGTATGAATAGGCTACTGGAAATTCCTTTGAAGGGAATATTTTGTCATATTCTATACTTTAACTATGTTAACGAATCATTTTATTTGATTATATGTTACCAAGCATGGGCTTGGTTAGGTCATGCCTGATTTCCCAAACTCAATAATGACTCTGTGCAGCAAACTCTATATTCAAAACTTCCTTTTAACTAGCTTAAATCCTAGTCTGGTCTTTAAGGAAATATTTTGTACCGATGTTTGACACATTTCACTGCCAAAGTTCCAACGAGGATTTCCTCACATTAATCATTAGCACTTTATTGTTACTGTACTCTAATATAATGGGAACAACAATTTACTGAACCCGGCCACTGAAATTTTTAGCTATTTAGCATGTTTCCTATTGTGTTCTCAATTGTTTAAATACAGTACAGTTTAGACTATTTTTACACCAGATGGATATCGTCATTCATCTATAATTCAATCTAGTTAAAACATTTTTCGATTTTGTTAACGAAATGAGTTATGTCGTATTTCAGTAGCCACTGCTATTAATGTGATGGTAATATTGTCTATAAATCAAAAGATTTCGTGATAAAGTGTCTGTTTTTTTTATTGAGACAAATGTTGAAATTGCTTTGGAATCTTGTAAATCCTTCGAATAGTCACAATGACCCTGATATATTTCGTACCACCGTTTTCTGCTTGTCACCAATCATAATTAATAGTTGTTCACAACTCCTTTCATTTTTTCAACAGATTATATATGAGTCATGTAAATATTTCTATTTAACCATTTCACCGTTGACTGTATGTTAGCTTTGAAGCTCACATCATGACAACTGATAATGCAACCATGGAATTAAGTGTTAAAAAGAGGCCTAGTAATATATTCGATTACTTTTTCGTTTCTGGAATTTCAAGAAGAAGTTTGCTACGTGTTAATAAAGATGAGAATACGGAAGACAATGTTTTCAGGCCATCTGTAATATTTCGTTTTCCTGCAAATGTACCTGAGAACTCATGGAATATATCTATACAGGGCACACTAATACAACTCTGCCATCCTGGCGGAATTTCTGTTCAATTGAACAAGCCAAAAGATGATGAACCTATGTTTCATTCTTTTTTATCGACAAGAGATGATGGTTTTCGAACTTATGGTCATGTCTTGACATATTATGAAGAGGTTTTCGATAAGACTGTGGCAGACAAGATTAAAAGTACTATTCAGAATGCAGACCTAGCATCACATAATGAAGGAGGACAAAGTGTATGCTCAGAAATGCATTTGTCTCAGTAGTCGCCATTCTTACATCAACACAGCTGAAAAAATTTTGCGAATGTTGTATAAAATTTTTGTTATTGAGAAAAAAGAGTTGAAAGGTTCAAACTTGCCTGTTGATAGTTATATTTACAACCTTCTGTTTGAAATGCCGATACCTTCAATCGGAAACAGTCTTGCATTAAAGTGGAACTCTGAAAAGCCTATTATTGTTCAGCATCCTTCTATTACAGAGCTTCCACTTATAGATATTCATTTGTCTTCTTTATTTAGTTTCGTTGGAGGACCATCTAATGTTCTGCGTTTACTCACAAGTGCCTTTCTCGAGCACCAGGTTCTTTTAGTTTCAAAAGACTGCCATAAACTGATGCAGGTTGCAGAGGCAATAACCTCGCTGATGTTCCCGTTTCAGTGGCTTCATGCTTATGCCCCTGTACTTCCATACAAACTAGCTCACAATTTTCTAGATGCTCCCGTTCCATACATCATGGGAATACCTCTCGGGTCATCTGAGGAAAAACTCAACAGATTAAGTTCTGAATTTGACCAGTGCTTTGTAGATCTGGATAAAGGAGTGGTGGATTGTCCAGAAGATCAGCCAAATTTTCCAAATCAGATTATCCTTACCCAACAGTTAAATATGTTCTATAAAAAGCATTGTAAACATATTGAAAAGCTTATGAACAGCAATTTCAATGATGAACCAGACTTAATAACCTTAGTTTCAGATGATAATAATAAGGGTGTTGAAAGGTCACCATCATCGTTGCATCGAAGAAATGCGCATAAGAGACCATCTAAAGTGTATGACAATGGTCATGAGATTAATGTTTCTGTGTCAGAGAACGCATCCACCAAGGCTGATGAGACAGAAACTGATGATGGATATGATATTGATGCTGTTGAGGAATTAAAGAATCTGCATGCTGTCAGTGTTTCTCCCAAGAAATTCTCATCACCTCCTCCTTCACCAGGATCAGAATTAAAAATGATGAAAGCTGACGAGAAAGAAATTCATGAGCAAATCTTCAACATCAAAGTGCGGGAAGCAATATTTGGTAGCCTTGTATCTTTATTTTCGCAATATGATAAATTTGTCATTCATCCTGATGTTGATGAAACTGAGCTTGGAAAAGGATGGTTTCTAACTCGAGAATCTCAACAAAATTTTGATAAGGCTTCATTTCTTTCTGACCAACCTGAATGTCACTTAAAATTTTTATCTGCTTTTTTAGAAACTCAAGCATTCGCAACATTGGGTGACAGCTCTATTTTATCACAACTTGATAATTCTGTAAAAGATCCAAATTTAAGGCTATTTGATGATAGAATAAAGCAAGCAAAAAGTATGCCACGACCAGAAAAAGGTGGTAAAGATAACACTATACAGGTGCCTGGAATGGATTTCCTGCATCGATCTGTATCCATCATATCCGCTGGTCAAAGTGCTAAACAAAGTATCGAAAAGTGGATGAAAAACTCAGAAAATGCATTGAAAAGGAGATATAATAATTTGAGTGGACGATACCCTCGACTGCGATTACTTCAGAAACCTGATATTGATATCATTGACGAAGATGAAATCAAAGAAGAAGCATCGTCAAATGATGTGTTTCCAAATATTTTATGTCCACCCTTGCTGCAAGAAAGATTGAAAGAGTCTGAGCAAAAAGTTTATCAGTCTTCGACTATAGATCCTGACGCCGAGTGGCAAGAAATTCAAAGAACGAAGAAAAGATTAACTCGTCAGCCAAGCATGTCTGAATTTTCCCCAGAAATGATTGCTCAAACAAATTGGAAGTTTCTTGAAAAACTGTTAAAAGATGTAAAAGCAAAAACCAACAAACTTGTTGTCAGAAAGATGGGACAGGAAGCAGTTGCCCTGGGCCACACAGAGTCAAGTATAATGGGTCTTGAAGAGAACACTCTTATCGGGAGTTTATGCGATTTATTGGAAAGAATTTGGTGTCATGGATTACACTCAAATCAGAAGAAAGGAAAATCAGCACTCTGGTCACATTTGCTTCGTTATGAAGAGGATTCTATTAGAATAATGAGATTTCCAACTCACAATATCACGAACACAGTTGATGGAGCAAGACTGACTGGATTGGGAAACCACACTCAGTCAACTGGCAGATTATCGTTAACTCCAGAATCACCTCTCCATCTTTCACCACAATCTGCTAGAAAATTTTCTGAAGAAGCAAGATTAGATCGTAGGCTTTCCCAACCAGTACTTGCATCTGATGGACAATATGTTCTTCCTGTGCCAACTGATATAGTTAGTAATATTAAAAGAATTCGACAGCTTCGAGAAGTTAAGACAAACATTGGAAAATGTAGAGCGTGGATAAGGTTGTCATTAGAACAAAAGCAGCTACAAGTTCATTTAAAGAAGCTTTTGTCCAATCGACCTCTGCTGCAAACAATGTACAAGCGATACTCACTGTTACGCTGTGATGATGAACGTGAACAATTCCTCTACCATTTGTTGTCATTGAATGCTGTTGATTTCACTTGTTTTACCAACTCATTCACAAAAACGAGCATCCCATATCGTGTTTGGATATTTCCCAAGAAGCAATTGAGTGGAATATCACAGACTTCTGCGAATGTGTACATAAAGATATCTGGAGAACTGGCATGCACAGATAAGATTTCTGTTCCAAAAAACTGCCTTGAATTTAGTTTTCAACACCAGAATCTAGGTGTTCTGACCACAGTGATACTCGGTCATGACAATGCCGGTATGCTGCCAAAATGGCTCGTTGAGTATGTACTTATTCGGAATGAAGTAACAGGCCAGGCATATTATTTACCATGTGGTCGTTGGCTGGGAAGCAGTATTGATGATGGTAGCACACAGAGACTGCTTCTAGCTCATACTGTTCCGCATGCAAAAGATCTCAACTTGTTTATACATGAAGTTTCAATTGGCAAAAATACTCTTGGTGTCTATCCTGTTGTACAGAGAAACTTAGTTGACGATCTGAGAGATTTTGTGGGACAAGCTGTCAATGCAGTGGTCAAGCATTTTCATAGGCCTTCACAAGATACAGTGTGTCCTGGAGCTCTTACCCCACTTTTGTGTAAGCCAAATGGTCTTATTCCAGTTTTGATACAAATATTTCAGCATGGCTTGAAGAGCACAGGTTTTTTTCGCAAACAAATTTACGCATGGGACGTCATTTCTACAGCTTGTGATATCATATCGGGCAAGTCGTCTGCAACGAAGCAAGAACAGTCACTATACAGGTCGACCTTGAACAATTTGGGTGATTTTATACGAAACACAAGCCCGCAGAGAAGTATAGCCGCACCACCCAAGCCTTCATCTACATCATCATCTGGTCGTAATTCACCTCAGTTTAGTGCACGTGATGAAGATGGCTTAGTTTTTTCAAGAAGTGGACCTGTTGATATAAAAGCAGTTACAAACCGCTTACTTCACCTACACAGTTTAATAAAAAGCCAGCAAGATCGGGGTTTGGGCAAGGATGACATGTTTCAAGTTCTAGTTTGTATCGGCTTGAAGGAACGATGTCTTTCTGAATGGTTGAAATGTATTGCTTCGGTGATTCGTCAAGGAACACAGTTGTATGAAAAAAACGCTTTCATGTGCAATTCACAGGCAGTTTAGCGCTTGCATCAGTGTTAACAAATTTGTCAGAATATACAATAACATTTGAACCAATATTATTGCGAGGTTTGGATGAATTTGTGTTGCCACGATAAATTTGTTTGGACATCCGTTAACTGCATCTTAGACCTGACGATTACACTATATTGCAATTAATTTTTATGAAATATGGTCACAAGCTTGCTCATGTTTGTCAAAATGTTTTCAGATATGAATTCGAAAAAGCTCTTGAAAATTTGGATAAATCTTAACTATTTTTGAGTGCTGGTTCTTGTAAAGCATGATTTTTTAAAATTTCAGAATCTGAATATTATAATCGATGGTCAAGATAACAGCATGTGCTTTTATTAAATATATTTTTTTTAATATAAAATTCTTGCCAATATTTTATCTAGTTGACTTTTTTTTGAGATATTAAATGAAATGTAATATTGATTTAATGATGCTGAACTATTCACATTTGTTGTTTGTGAATTATCATGATTGATTATCAAGCTGTACACAGTGACATCCAATAACACTTAGCTTATAGTCATGTCATTTGCCAGCCAATTCAATGTGGGCGTTCTGTGCCCAAGGTGTTAACCACTGTTTCACTACAATTTAATATAGGCTGTATATGACTTGTACATGAGCTGTGTCCATGGCTCTCGATATTACAAGATGTCTCATAGACAGGAATAGAAAACTAAAACTATACAGCATATATTAGCAAACTGGTTGTTATTCCATTTCGTTGACAAAACATTAATTTTTCAGCGAGAAATTTTATTTTATCAAGCGTAAACCACAGCTGCACCTTACATTGTCAGTACTATTCCATAGTATTAGTTGTAAAGTTTATTGGATAAAACACTAATTGAACTGCAAGTGCGACCCATTACAGATTCATGTCAATCACTGTGATAATCTTTATTCCAAATAGATACATCAAGTCAAAACATTCAAATCATCTGTGGAACATACTTGACAATATAACATTTCTGATTGGATAAAACTTAATGCCTTTGCTTTATTAATGTGACTTGAGAATATTGATTATGTTCTCTTCTCACAGCACATTTATGTATTATTAGAAGGTTTATATATACATAATATCTAGACTGGTTTCTGTGAATTTTATATATATTTAGTATTAGCTTGATTCAAATGCATGTTCTTCTTGCGATCAAAATAATCAAGATTCCAATAAATGCATCATAAATTTGTAACTTTTTAAATGTGTTATTAATATTATAAAGAAGGATTTCTTTGCTGTAAATGATTGAATACTGTATCGAAGTTTGTCTGATGCCCATATCTATCTGGAAATTATTTTAAATATATTCATTTTAAAATCTCTAAATGCGTCGGATTCATCCACAAATTCACTGCCTAAGTGTGATCATAGTACAGATTTTTAAATGCTATTTTAACTCTTGTTTTAGAACTAGAGCTCGACCAGTAATCTATACTATCAGTATACAATAATCAATAAAAAATTATAATAATAATCGATCAGTCATCTTAAATGAATGTATATCCTTGCACAATTTCCGTAAAAATGATACATTTTTCTGCTTAAAATCAAATCAATGTTTTTATTACCCGTATATTTTGTTATCCATTACTTATTGTGCAGATATAATCGGTTATCAGTTGTCAATATTGACTTAATATCACCTGTCAAATTATTATTATCTTCCACCTTATTTTCATCATTTCAACTTTGTGATTTCATAAATTCTGCGTTTTCATACTCCATACTGAATTTTTGATATTTTAACAACAATACTGGAACTATGGGATGGGCTGATACCAAAATTTTTACTGATACCGATACCACCTTTGTAAATTATATCCGATACGAAGTACTTTATTAAATATGTTGAAGGTCTTTTTGTATCCACATACTTATGCCCTTAGTACCCAAAGTGTAAGTAAAATTGTTCACTCGAGGCATGCTCTGTTCGAATTATTTTCAGAGCAGTTGAATTTGAGGCCGACATAGATTCAGATTGAACAAGTCTAGGCTAATAGAAAACTCTTCAAGAGTCAGTGTTGTGCAATAAAACAGTTGCCTTTCCATTTATTAGCATGTAAATAGAGCGGATTTGTATGGTTCTTATAAAAAGACGTATCTGTTATCGGTGATGAAAATTTTCCGATACCATCACCACTACCGATGCCAATACATCGGCCCATCTCTAGATGGAACCACCAAAATTTGATACAGCATTTGACTTGAACTGTGCTTTTCTTTTCCAAATGATAACCATGTTTCAAAAGGAAAATACATAAACAACCGGGTAATGAAACAGATATGTTTTTGTTATGACTGTGATATAAAATATTTTTAAAATTACTTTCTGTATTACAAATGAAGCTTAATCATGGCTTGTTTATTAATTTTATCCAACAGTATTATCAAGAAAGCTAATAGTATGATTTCCACTGCGATATTTTCTTAATATTGATACATTATTTCAGCATTGCATTTCTGTGTAAATTAAGTATATACCCAATCTAAATTCTTTTATCGAGTATGAACCACAGAAGGATCATACTGAACTGATAAAATTTACCAGTGTCTGATATACAGGATATATCATAACAATATGTCATGTATCGTGAAATATTGCCCATTGGCTAAATTTTCTTCTGATAAACCCATTTCAGCTGATATTCTGTCGTGTTCAGGTAATGGGCCTTGTTATATTTACATATTCGTTAATCTTATTACTTTAGTTGGACCAGTATTTTAATTGCTCCGAAGTAAACAACTTCGATCGTGTTAACATCTTTTTTTGTTATGGAGTCCGAATCCATTGAAACCATTGGTATGATAAAAGAACTTCCATTCTTTTGTCGATAACTATTTGTTTTTGCAAAATTATGCTTCATGAAATTATTTTTCTCCAACGAGAGCAAATTTTCCAAACTTGTTTTTTGACCGTGAAATTTGTAGCTCTGGGAAATGATTGACGAAATAAAGATTCTTATTAGATTTGTAATTTCAATATTTTATTATTCAATTTTTAAAATCTTTCAAATATACTTTATTATTATACAAATTATACAGTACCTGATGTTTTTGAATATCTGGTAATAAAAGATCAAGTTGAACAATGAAAACAACAATTATGTTGTTGCTTGTTCTGTCTTATTTGGGAATAGTATTCTGATATTTCAGCGCTCTTCACACAACAGCATGTCAGTATTTTATATTTTTTTCTCCAATATAGCTTGTTGAATCCAAATTGGAACAATCTGATACGACAAGTAGAATCATATTCTGAAAGTACTAAAAAAAATGAAGTGATTTGGAATGCCCAGTCCCGGTCTGATTTGAGCAACATGTTATTAATTACCAGTATGCTGTGTATGATTTATATTTTATTTAACAATATAATCTCAAATTACCACTCATAAATTTATCAAATCATCAGTTACGTTATGTGCTATTAAATAACTGTTGGGCTTCCCTAGTCCTTTGACTTGGAAATATTGTGATATTATGTGTTTCTACATTCATTAGTACAAATTGAAATCATTTTTGTTGTTAGAAATATGTGTTTCTTTTACTTGGTTGTGTATCCAAATACCACAAAAACTTAGACTATTTAGAAAAAAACAGATGTCCTAAATGGAGTTAGTTTTATTTTTCATTTCCGACTTTAGTAAACTTTGTTTTGCTTGTAGTATGAATGTTCACAAATGCCCATGAATTGGTACAGATGGCAGTATGTTACAAAATTTAATGTTTTAAATGCTTGTGCCATTGATGACTTGTACGGGTTTCCCTTATTTGATTTATCATCAAGTCAAAAAATTTTACAACCATGAAATGTATTGTAAAGCATGTAACAAATCACGCTAGTCAGTCGAAAAAATTTCTGTCAGAATATATTATTACATAGGTATGGGTTGACTGCCGAGGTGTGGCGCATGCTTGAAAAAATAAAATCTCCGACAGGGCAGCTTGGAACATCTGTGGTCATCATGTTCAAATAAAATTTGGTTCCATCTATTTTTTGTAAGATTGTTATGTTTGTAGTACTTTTCTAATCTTCAACATACATGAATGGATTTTGTTCAAGTTGAACTTGAATTATGTCTTATAAAGCCTATGTGTGTATATGTTTTTTGTCATTTTATATTACAAAATATTATTCCTGTTCAATTTGTTGATTTTTTTCATTAGATTCGGTGGGAGTAGAACAGTCTGGCTAAATTAAGAATGGCTTCGAATGATGACCGTTTTAGAAGTCTTGTCCTTGGTTACTTGAAAGAAGCCAAGCAAAATCTATGTAGACAAGATTATGGAAAATCGTATGCGTTTTTCTTGCTAGTTTTGAAGCTCGCTCCTGATATGAGAGCTGTAGTAGAAAAAGATTTTTCGGCAGCATGGCAAGGTTGGAGTAGGAAACTTGTTAGTTTGGGAAAGTTTAAAGAAACAGTGCAACTCTATGAGCAAGGTGAACAAATTTATTTTTATAAATATTTCAAACACTGCCATTCTATATGCCATTTGGTTTTTGATTAAAACCCCGTAACCTTTTTGCAATAATTATATGCACATACCGCCAATGGCATATTTTTTCATTCTAAGTAACACATTTTTGGTAAATTGGTTTATTTGGTTGAACAATTTTTTTGTTGTTGTTTTGTTATCTAAGATAAATTGCCCTTAATTTAAGAAAAGAACCCAGTGGGCAGAGTAAAGTGCATTCTGAATCTAATAAAAGATGTGTGGACAAAATTTCTTCTATTGTGTATAAAATAGCCCAAATGTTCATTTTCTGCAAACTTTTCCAGGCTGCGAGATGTTTCGGGAGTGTGAAAATCTTCATTTGGCAATGGCTGAATCCTTTTACAGGATGGATCAGAAGTTGGCCGCTTTTAACACATATAAAAGGTAATTTCCTTGATTATGAGTGGGAGTGGATGAAATCTGCAAATCAACGATATTGTCCGTTGATCAACAATGTTTATCATCTGATATTTCTACCATTTTGGCCTACTTGAAATCATTTTCAATATAAAGAATCCCATTTTTTATTTTCAAATTATCTATATACCTGTACAAGAAAAAAGCAGATTTTATTATTATCGTTTTAAATTTTTATCGAAATATGTTACTAAACGTCACAATCATGCTCTGCCAATTAACCCGAAAATATTAGCTTCGCGATGTGGTATTTTTAGAGCCCAGCAGCTTAATCCAGAGAACATGACCACACGTGAATGTATAGATAACTTATGCAGAGAAATGATTGATAATTGGACTTATCCAATGCTGAATGACAAGGAAAGAAATTTCAAGTTTAATGAAGCCATTTGTGACAAAATAACTTCCATGAAAGAAGCTGGGAAAGAAGTTCATGTTCTGGACATTGGATCAGGCACTGGCATAATGAGGTACTGGTATGTGGACCCTCAGATACATGTGGTCAATTTTTTTTTTTTTTTTCTTATTTTAAAACATCACGTGTAGTTTAGAATTTCAACATCGTCATATACTATACTGCCAACTTTGCTGCATAAATTATATATTTTTTCACTTTAGTATAAATTTTTCCCTGTTTCCTTAGGGTCTGTGTCAATAGATAGAAGGAAATATCAGAATTTGATAAATTCAAAATTATTGATGTACTGTGTCTTTGCTAGAAAAACATTTCATGATTGAAACGCTTTATGTGTGATATTTTTAAGCTTTGTTGCTATTTTCATTACATCATTCTTATGACAGTGTGTTTGCAGCACGAAATGGGGCAACTACTGTGACAGCGTGTGAAATGTCATCAACTATGAGTAATCTGGGCTGTGAAATAATACAAGGAAATGGATTTGGAAATACCGTTTCAATTAATTGTGAATCAACACATCTTCGAATAAAAGAACCTTGTGATAGTTATGGTATGTATATTTTTCTTATGTTGTTTTTATTATGGACAGAATTGATTAATTTAATTTCATGGAACTGAAAAGAATGTGATACTTTTTCGTAGGAGTCCATTTTGTTCGAGGTTTCAGATTTAGTCCTTTCCCTATCATAATTTTTATCTTATCAAGCATGCGACACAAGTGAATCGTGGCTTGTCACGAATCCTTTCCACTACTAAACACTTCATCACACAGCAGTCTCAGCTATATCTTATTTCTCGCCATGCTACTTATATCACTTCCAAGATGGTAAATTTTTCTCAATGCATCAATCCGAAACTTACTAGCCATGTGTAGCAAGTGGTGAATGACCATGATTAGTTGTCACTCAGCACCAGAAAAAACTCAAACGATCTTGCATATCGCAATATCAGAACGTTATTTTTCTTCAAAAATATTGGTAGTTTTATTGCACGGTTAATATTATGTGAGCTGTTTCTAGAAATCAAGCTCAACCCTAATTTGAATTTCGCACTGAATGAGTCTTGTATGAGCGAAACCAGTATTTATCATGAATTAAATTACACAGTAATTGTCATGATTTCACTAAAGCAGTCACGAAAATTAATTGCATAAATCCTATATTTTATCTTTTATTCAATTTGTCAGTTTCAACCTCAACTGAATTGCTTTTTGCCACAGAAAATCAAGTTCAAAATGTTCTTCCACAGCGAGTATCTCTCGTTATAAGTGAAACCCTAGATGCTGGGGTGTTCGGTGAAAAAATAATCAGAACAATCGATCATGCATGGAAAGAACTTCTACTTCCACCAGAAAAAGGTGGATCCGTGATTCCATCAAAAGTAGATGTTAAAATTATTTGTATCGAATGTGAAGAAATTCATCAAAAACACTGGTAAGTTTACACAATGTGATATCATGAATCTGATCTCCCATCGGAGGAAAATTTAGGAAAAATTTCTATTCTGTAATACTTCACACAAAACAATGAAAATGCCATTCGCATGTATATTGTGCTGATAGCTTCTATTGATAAGCAAAGAAAAATTCCCTGGCTGAGTGAGACACCATATCATTTTGATGCTTGACCAATTTGATTTGCTTTACATAAGCATGACAAACATTATTTCTTGTTTGAACCAGACAAAAAGTGTTGAGTAAACAAATATTGACAGCGAATTTAATTTGGAAAAAAAATAGATAAATAGGCAACCGGGATAAAAAAACTTTTGATTACCTAATATTGTGCTTAATAGGTTTATAATTTTTATGTAGTCGGCTAAACGTTTTCAGTAATTGAGTCAACAAATTCATTTTGCTTAGTGCTATGGGTGACCATTTTCATAGTGTTGACAAATTTTGGATTTAGGTCAAAAAACAATACTAATGGACATGTCTGGTTCGAACCATCTAAAATTTTTATGTGCACTACGGTTTACAGCCGAGCATTTCAGCTTCACCTCTGGCATATAATCATCCACGCAATATTCGAACATCATATGTGTAGGACAATTAGAGATACATACCTATCTAATGCGTTACAGATCGAGCTAAACACGCGACGAACATCTATGGATTGACTGATTTCTTAATTTGTTTTATTTTAGTGCCAATGCATGTTTACCAGACAGTGAAGCATCAAATATATTGCTTACAAGTAACGTTGGTATTAGTTGGAATGGTGACAGTGATGGAAGAAATGTGGGGTCGAATTTGTATGTAGGTATTGTTATCTTATAATTTGTCAGCAATTATTTTATTCCTGGCAGTTTCTTTTATACGTTTCACGATTTTTGATGGTATCTGATTTCTATGGGTGTACAAGTAGCTGACAGTTTGCACCCCAGCTTTACATGCTTAACATTAAATTGCAATTTTTAAGACTGATGGCTTGGATTCAGAACCGTATACATCTGAAAGGATTTCGAGGTTGAAACACAAATTGTTATCAGATTATCATATTGTAAAGGAAGTCAATCTCAATGATCCAACCCAGGTTTCAACAATAGCAGAAACAAGACAAACGATAGAAATTAAAATACCAATCGTCAACGATGGTTACTTGGATTCTGTGATTTTATGCTTCAATCTTTCACTCGATGATAATCTCGTACCTAAATACGTGATTAGGACAGGTAAATTGTTCCTTGTAGTGAAGTGTTGAAACCTTCGTTTTCGCAGCCAGAATTGTTGAGCTAGAATCTTTTTCGCATGTTTCTATTTTTTTTGCATGTCTCAAATTTTTTTTTTTTGAATAAGTCTGCTTAAATATGTTTGCTGTATTCGACGAAGTTATAACCATAATACCTCATTAAATTAATATCTAAATTTAATAAAAGTTATCCACTTTGTACAAATAGCATGATAAATAGCAAAAATTGGATAACATATTAGTGGTAACAAAAATTCGTGACAACCACGATATTGTTTCATTTTCAGATATAGATACAGAATGTTGTTGGGAACAAGCAGTGTATCCAATTCGTTGCATTGACAAAGTATTGAAAACATTCAAGTTTGCAAGATTGTTTGTTCGTCAATCTGATGTTGTTGATCTCTACTTCACACAACATCATGATAAGCTTGTTTTGGAAAACTGTATTCATCATGATAACCACACACATCAGCAAATTTGTTTACCACAAAACTTATTGTATGAACATCTTTCGATAGCAGATGCATCTGTTTTTATTCTAGGAGAAGAGAAAATTGCCATTTTCACTGATAATGAATTTGCACAATCTTGTCGAGATTTAATTTTGAAAATTATGAAATCTGGTTCTCGCTCAGGACTGAAAAAAAATAATGACTGCAATTCATCAAATTTGCACAGTAGTAATGGATTATCAAATGCTGAAAGCATCACCATTGAAAAAAGTACTGTTGCGAGATGTCAGAATACACAATCGAATACCCAATATAGGATATTGGATATGACAAACTGTTATGCAAAGCTGCCTTTGCTGTTGACACAGCTAAATTCAAACATTTTAGTTCACAAAGCAGACATCGGTGGTACAGAAAAATTTCTTTCAAGCTTAAACTTACGAAATGTTTCTCATGTCAAGAACTCAAATGAAAAGTATGATGCAGTCATTATTGATATCATGGACCAATGTGGGTTGTTAAATCAACAAGCAGTTCATAATATTGTTCAAGCCAAGTATGCATATCTTGATTAACTAATAATCCTTTTCTTCTTCATTTGATTATTGTTGGTTTCCACAGCATCTTGCATCACCATTGCTGCTAATCATAAATTTAGTTTTCTCCCGAATGCATTGACTCAAACAATATTTCTCAAAACTTCTAATTATGATCCAAAAGTATGAGTTCAGGCCCGTTCATTACATCGATCCTTATTCCGCCGTTCTTTAAATCTGCAGAAAATATATCAATAGGGTCAGTGATTGGCGATCGTTTATGACCAGAAAGCATATGAAAGAAGGAACCATTATAAATGACAAAAAAAAACACGATTTATAAAGCAGAACTTATTTACTAGCATAAGTTGTAGTCATATCATAACTTATTCGACTAAATACTTTTTCTTGAAAAAAAATATTTTTGAATTAAGGCTCCTTCTGTACAATTTTTGTCCTACCGGTACTTGTATTTTAGTATACTTATTATTTCACAGTGGATTTGCTGTTGGAAATTTGGCAAGATTGGCAATTTTTTAAAATAAAACTCATTATTGTTTGTGGAAACTTGTAACAGCTAATAAATGTATAAAGTATTTAAGTAAATAATTTATGAAAATAATAGAATATCATTTACGAATTGAAAACGAATTGTCATCCGTATGGAAATCCTAGCATTGACTAAAAAACCTTGACAAAGCATTAGAATTTGCTGTTTACGATTTCTTTGGATGCAATAATAAGAATAAATATGAATGTATCAGTAATAACTATTTTCATTTTTAGGTTGTGTCTCAAACACAATGGACTGATCTTACCTGCGAAAGTTAGATTGATTGGAATGTTATTTCAATCGGAGGAACTTTTACATCGGTGCTCTATACCAAGCACTGATCAAACCATTGGCATCGAAATAGGACAATATTTACAAAAATATCAGGTAGTAGTGTGTTTTAATTATTGTTGAACTGAGCAGACTGTGTGTGGGATGAGAAGTTCCGTGTAACTCAGAAATTTTAGTTTTTCAAGCATGTGCCTTGCATAATCTGACAAAACAAAATATAATAAGCTAATATTTGTTTGTGTTACCAACCAGAAAGTTTTTGTCTGAAGATATTTTTTCAAGTATGGGTGATAGTTCATGTCAACGAGATATGGTTCATCCGTGGCATGTACAAAATCATCAATTATTTTTTGCAAAAGTTCAGGATAAAATGACTCTTATGAATATAAATAGAAGTTCTGCGACATAACCCATCATCTCATCAGAAAAATCCTTATCTATGTTTCAGTATGAGTAGCAGAATGAATAGGCATTTTAATCTCGATAGAGGAAGATAGTGCAAGCACTGATACAGTTTCCTTCATTTTTCCTACACAGGCTACAACACTATCGCACATTAATATTAACACAACTAAATTCACTGCTCTATCTGACCCCCTGGATTGTATGAATATTGATATAAATGATGAAGATGTTTCATTTATTAGTAGCTCTGAAGCAAACCTTGAAGTTGAAATAACACAGGATGGACTGGTACATGGAATGCTTGTCTGGTCTATTTTTGAGGTATGTGTGTGCAACAACATGCTTCATGCCAAATTATGCAACATAAAATTTGACAATTTCATAATTTTGTTGTAAATTGGGTCTTTGCCGATTATGCCTATTTTTATTTAGATTAAGAACTGTTTAAATCATGGGTAAAATCTTATATTTGCATGATTTGAACAGGATTGACGTTTTTAGGGTAAAAATTTATCTTTTAGGTTATCAGTTACATACTGATTGAAACATAATTTTAAATGAAGGTATTCTTGTTGACAAAGATTTGCAAAAATATTTCGGATATACTTAATGGCGGCATTCGCTGTTATCTCTTCTAAAACCTATATCTTTATCTAGATTTATTCAATCTATATTAATGTCCCTTCTGATAGACAATCAGTGGTTGAGCTTGGTCCATGCCTCAACCAGCAGTTGTGTGATGAAAAGCTTTCAATAATCTTTTGCACTTAAATTATTATCCTCTCAATATTCTGCATCTCTGTATTTACTTCACCTAGTGCAATTTTTGTACATGTCAAGAAATTCTAAAAAATTTTTTCTAGATGGACTGCGATATCAGCCTAAATACATCCAATCCTTCCAACTGTTGGTTGCAGTGCGCCATAATGTTTGAAAGGGGTGCTGCAGGTTTTAAATCGGTAACTGCAGGAGACAAATTAAAATTAAGAGTTATGAGAAACCTTAGTTATTTTACTGTAAATTTGTTAAACAGTGCATAATAAAATAACGCTTCCTAAATAAGTAATCGAATCCATTGTATACAACAAATACGAAAAAAAGCACGGGTGATGTGTATTGTAGTACAATGAAAAATAATCAATAAGTGCATAGTAATAGTAGTGGAGTACAATAAAAGAATGATAGTATCGCATATCTCTCTTAGAATACTATGGGAGAGGCCCATCAAGCCTGACAAGGATATCGAGCGATAACACTTTGGCTGAGTTAGAAAAAAAATAGACCATTAAAAATTTACAATGGAGTTTGGGGGGTTTGCAGTATGCGGATGTCATTAGGATATAATCAGCATAACTACGTTAAAAAGTCGAGTATGAACTACTAGTCTTATGTAATAGGATGGAAAGCAGTGGTGTTAACTCAATGTGATGTCCATTTCAGATCTCTGATGTATATGGCTAAGACTGAAAAAATAGAATATTTTTATGGAACATAGATATATTTTATTTCGACACCTCTATCGACACAAAAGGCGATACAAATAAAGATATAATATTACAGAGTTATCAGGAAAGCAAACAAAACTTAACGTGCCACGGAATAAGTTTCAAGGTAAAATTGGAAGAAAGTAACACGTTTGCTTACCTCGAATACAACGTATATATTTTAAATTCGACCAAACACATCATACGTCCACCTCCCCCCCCCCCCAAAACTACAAAACAAAAATAAATAAATAAAAAGAAATTGGACGGGCGCCAAAAGACACTCACACTATAAGTTGGAAGGATGAGGACCACCTTTCACGATAGACAATGGTGTTTGTGCCAAATTAAATACAACGTAAGAGTGGCAAATTCTTACATGCATTACTTGTTTTATTGGCCCAGACATCCAAATAACAATACTGATTCAACTTCTTATCGTCACTGATATGAATTATTATAATGATTTCAGTTTGGTATTTGAGATACAGCCATCGTAACATAGATTGATTAAAAACTTTTACAGTACGAAAGAATGGTTTGGCATTAACTATTCCAGTTTCTATTTTTTGCAATATTGGTGGACATGACATATTTACTACAGTTGGGAGTTTAATAATGATGAGAATTACTGAGGTGTATTAATGCATTCGTGAGCCAATTTCGACATGTTTTGTAGTTGGTCAGCACTGCGAAATAGGCGGGGCCAAAGTGATATTGTGGTGTTAAATGCCATCAAAAACCAAATTTGGCATATTTTAAGGAGTTGATAATTTTGGACGCCGAAGATTAATGTTAAAAACCATTTTGGCCAGATTTGGAATTTTTTTAAGGGTGGATAATATTTATTCCAAGTCTGATTTTTAAATATGAATATGAACCGAATTTGGCATATTTTATTAATATGGATTTTACTGATTGAAATCTATGGCCAAGTCTTTTTTACATGCGGGCTAGCAATATTTGTCAAGGTTAGTGAATTGATATCAACAAAATGTCGATGATTGTAAAAAAACTAAGATTCAGGAGATCGGTTTGATTGGGGAATAAAGTTCATGGATGTTGTTAGTGCGAAGTTTATTTTACTTTTGAGGTAGCAGCATCTGGGAATGAATTTCTCCTCTGCACCTGCAAAACAACAAAAAGCCTAGGCATTCAACTGTTTACCGAAAGAGTTTGGTTGGGGGAATTTATTAAACTTCGAATACTTTCATCTTACCAAGTAGACTATAAATCACATGCGAATTTGAATTATAATTTAGAGACTATAATGGTAGGGTAATTGCTTTGATTGTCTACGTAATTACCCTGTTTCGCTTAACCACCAATCACAGATTTTCAGGATCAATCAAGAAGCATTCATTACTTTCAATATAAGGTAAAAACATGCCTATTTACAAATAAACACAGCAATCACATCAAGACAAAATAGAAAACAAAAAACACATGAGCATGCATAAATGAGTAGTCATGCTCAACTGACACGTCAGCAATGCATTGTTGGGTCAGGAGCACAAACTCTCGGTATACAGACACATAAAGAAATAATACACATAATTCTCGTAAAAAGTTATTATTTTATTGCATTTCAACTACAGCAAACGTTAAAATGGGAAAAAGGCAAGGCTCGACTGAGATACGAATAAAGGATATCATGCATCCAAGAGCCATGATTTTACTCAATTTAACCAAGTCACACCTGAAATTAAAAGCAAAACTATTTATATTGAGCAGGTATACATCACAATTTACACACGAGAACGATCGGAGCCACTCGCAAACATCCCCCAACCGTGGGACGTATTAAAAGCCCCACTCTCATTCAGAAAATAGCTTTTTTCAACCTCATTTAAACATGGGTCGACGAAAGATTGTGACACCTAGTTTATCACTCGACTTCCGAAAGGGATGTAAACAAATAAGAAACAACAGTGCAAAAATAAAAACAAAAAAACTGGCAATTCTCAATGTATATGTCTTCTGACTCAGTGACTCATGCTTCGCATGGAAACTTGAGGAGTACGATATATTCTTGTGCATAAGATTGGTGAAAGCAAGTTATTTTCAAATCTATACATGAGGTTAGCTACCTTGCAGAAATATAATTATGTTATTTGAAATATCTCATCAATTATTATTTTCCCTTGTTTCTTAATACCACGATTGACCACTTTTTAACCAGCGCTCGATTTCTTTCAATAATAGTTTGAATTCAGTGTGGCTACCTGCAAGCGAACGACAATTACCTGGTTTTAATCTAGGTACTGCCTAGTTTATTTTTATTTTTTATTAAAATCCGCTCAGAGCATGGCCACGAAAGACGAATCATACTAGAAATTTTCCTGAAGCCGCTAAAGTGCAAAGGGCTTACATGAAATGCAGGAACTAAGTAACCCCTATCCCCGATAGATGTCTATAAACGCAAGTTTCGAAGCCTCGTAGATCACGCAAAGGAAAGCAGTGAGAAGGTAAGGAATTCTTGGAAGGAATCTTCTTGCATGAAACTGTTTGTGACATTGTAGAACCTCCTCAGTGAATAGGTGCGAATTGGTAGCCAATGGTGTTCACTGATTAAAAATTTTGTTCGGGGGAACGAGAGCAGAATGCTCCCTTGACCAAAGACCATTTAGTTTAAATCAAATCATATTGATCACACGGCATTGAATACGATCGAGCATGCTGAAAACCATGACAGCGACACTGCCCCAAACGCGACAGCAATACTCCATGCAGGGTCGAATCAGTGATTTGTGCAAATGAAGAATGATTTCAGGAGTGAGATAATGGCGAGCTCGACATAAAAAACCGACTATCATTGAAGCTTGTTTAGCAATACTAGTGATATATTCATTCCAACTCATGCCCTTAGACAGTGTGAATCCAACGAGACGAATATTTGAGGACTCTTCTCGAACACTACCGAATAATTAAATAGGAGTTTTTTTATTAAAATTCACTCAGAGCAAGGCCGCAGGAGAAGAATCAAACTTGAAAATCTTCTTGGGGCCACTGAAGTGCAAAGAGCTACATGAAATGCAGGAATAGGAAATAAGGAACCCCCATCCCTGATAGATGTCTATTAACGCGAGTATTAAAGCCTTGTAGATCAACACGACCAGGGAAGCAGCAAGAAGGCAAGGAATTCCAAAGTTTAGATATTCTTGGAAAAAAGCTTCTCGCATAAAACTGTTTGTGACATTGTGGAACCTCCACAGTGAATAGGTGCGAATTGGTAGCCAATCGTGTTGATGGATTAAAAATTTTGTTCGGAGGAACGAAAGCAGAAAACTCTCATTGTAATATCTGTAAAATAAACATAGCGAGGCAACGTTGCGGCGGTGTGTCCAACTTTGCAGACCGTAAGAAAATTTTTAGGGTCAATCATATTGACCACACGCCGTTGAATACGGTCGAGCATGCTAAGAACAGTGACAGCGACACTGCCCCCACTGCCCAAATGTGACAGAAATACTTTATACAGGGTCGAATCAATGATTTGTACAAATGGAGAATGATTTCGGGAGTGAGATAATGGCGAGCTCGATGCAGAGAACCGACTTTCATCGAGGCTTGTTTAGCAATACTAGTGACATATTCATTCCAACTCATGTCCTTGGACAGTGTAAGTCCAACGAGACGAATATTTGAGGATTCCTCCAGAACAGTACCAGATAATGAAATTTGAGTTGCATTCGCATTAGTGTAACGACTACTCGATAAAAATTGGTCTTCTCCGAGTAAAGAGTTACATGCCAAGTGTTACCTCAATTAGATCAGTGGCGAAATCACACTCAAGCGATTTTGCCAGACGTTGTTCCTGAGGGGATTTTTCGTTTTCGAGACAAGAATATAGATAGAGTTATTTTGTCAGAGAAAATTACCAAATCACATATCAAATTATCGGGCAGGTCATTAATATATATCAAGAACAAAGTTGGACCAAGAATCGATCCCTGCGGAACACATGTTTTGAAAGCGAAAACAGGTTACGCAGTAATACTTAAAATTATCGTGACATTAAGGACGTAGAAAACTGAGATGTTTTTTCATTTTATAAGAACAAATTCCGTGCGCCGGGAGGTAGGGGATGGATCAGCCTGACGAATGTACAAAAAAATTAAACCTAAATCTTGGGGGGAGAGTGGCTCTCAGTGTAAATATCTGACATCTGCGACTTGAATTAATCATGAATTTATTCATGAAATAACTGACATCTGAATTCTCTCATACTTGTATAAATAATATCAAATAGTCAAAATTCACACTTCATCTCTAGAGGCAGAAATACATTTGACTAAAATTAAGAATACGTAATTTATTTGCATTAACATATGAAATACTGACCTCATTTTACAAGTTTTTGTTCATATAACTTATTTTAAAATGATCCGAATAATTTGAGCTTCTAATCCATCTACAACTTATTTGTAAACATATTTGTTTCGGTCATTCATTTTAATTATTTCGAATTTTTCAGTAGCCTATTTAATTTCAGCGGGACTGTACCTAGTGGGATTTCACCCAGTAAAATTGCGCCCTGTAAGACCGCACCCAGTAGGATCGCATACGCCTTTTGTGCATTATCATCATAATAGGGAGCAATTTTGTGCCATACATAGCATACTCTACAACATTCAATTCCGCTCGTTCGGTATATCCAGTACATTCCGTTACATATATTCTATAAAGTGCAATTTTACTGCGTGCAATACACATGACACACTCTACTAGGTGATATTACTCTAGAATCATAGATATTACTGGAGGCAATTCTACCGGGTGCAATCCTAATAAAGTAAATCCTACTGGGTGCAATTAAATGTGTGTGCAATACGCTCTACAATCGTATATATATATATATTACTGGGTGCAATTCTACCGAGTGCAATCATACTGGGTGTAATTAAATGTGTATTCAATACGCTGTGGTTTATTTGCAATATATATTGTACGTATCTTAAAACATTTCATTCCACACCGTGAACCCAGGGTACATCCACCCAGTACCTACACAGTTACATACCGTACATTTATTCTACAAGGTGCAATTTGACGGCTTGCATTCCCCTGGGTACACCTCTACTAGGTGATATTACGCTACAATCATAGGAGAGGATCATCATAGAGGGAGATAATTCCATCGAGCCCAATTCATCTGGGTGCAATCGTACTGAACGAAATCTACTGGATGGAATTTAATTTGTGTGCAATACCCTGTGCGTGAAATTGTCTTGCGTTTAATATAACAAGACTGCAGTTCACATGGCTGCGAAACCATTGAGTGCAAACCACGACCATCCCATTTCATTTTCTACACTTTGATAAAACACAGTAAATTTGCCTTTCATTTGCATTAATTTTATATTTCAAAATTGTTGTCGCCTTGTAGATGCCAAATTATGGAATGTGGATTTTGATATTATCGATTAGCACTACTATCGAAGAACTGCGATTTTACCGCATTTTTGTGACGGTATTAGTAATCAATAATCCAGAGTTTTCAACTGATATTTCAATTTGCTATGCTTCAAAGGGTAATTTGCGTAAAATTTCGCTGTACAGTTTTCAAAACACCCATTCATACGAATAGTCGCTCCGCGGAGCACAACAGCTTGTTGTTGCAAGTGACCTGATAGAACAACAGCCATCAGGCTGGCTGTCTTCCGACTATAATAAAAGAAGGACAATTGAAACAAGATAATTTGAGGTTCAGCGCAGAAATCCATTAACAATATGCCCAGAGCGAAGCGACGTAATCAAGATTTACAAGTTCTAAAAAATCCGGGGGGGGGGGGGGTCTTTTACCACCGCTAAGAAAGTCGACGCTTTTGCTGTCGATCCCTTCAACTGAAAAAAACACAACGGGCCGACTCTATCTTGAGGTGCGCTACAAAGAATAGATACTTCACTGTGGGTTCCGAAATCGAACAAAATATGTGGTCTGAAAAAAAGATGTTTTAAATTTGTCAGTCGAAATATATTTGAAAATTTTGGAAGTTTATCATTCACAAGTCCGTTGAGCACATCTGCAACGTGGGAGGACTTTGGATATGCTTTGACGCAAATTTAAATACAGAGGGCAAAAGTTCCGATTCTCGTAAGTGTGGAAACTCGTTTTTGTTGGACAAGTCTATTTCTTGGCATCAGTGATGTGCTTCCTCTGTCTTTATTCAAAATTCACAATGACGTGGGAAACAGTGCCGGAAGTATACTCGCAAAAAATTCTATAAAAACGGAATAAAAATTCCCGGGCTACAACTAAGTTAATCAGTAACTACCACTATTACGTTTTTCTGCACAATCAAACTCTAATAAATAGAAGTAAAATATCAGAGCAGAAACATCAGGATTTTATGCTATGTTGTAGAGTGGATACGCCTTTTTCCAGGTGATTCCTCACTCTGCCCCATGATTTTCACCGATTGCTCGGCGGCATAAGCGGCGAAAAATCATCGTTTCCACTGCTATCGGCGAAATTCCAACAGCAATAATGGACGACTTTACAAAGACGCTCGGAATAAATGCAAGCAAACTTCCAGAAATGCTAAAATACGAAACACGGAATCCACTGGGTTCAAAATTTTAGAACAAAAATTGGGTTCCAAAGGTTTTTGGAAAATAATAAATAATGAAAGGAGTAAATCTAGTATCCCCTCCTCTTCTCCATGCCCCTGAAATTCTTTTAGACACAAAACGGAGTTGTTTGCCATGAAAATAACTGCAGCGTTGGTTGTGAACCTCATCACCTAATTTCCAAATCGAACTGACGTTACATTGGAAAACATGTCAGTAACTCCGCTACTTTTTTTTATTTTTTTATTGAAATTCGCTGGGAGCAAGGACACAGAAGAAGAATCAAACTTGAAAATTTCCTGGAGCCACTGAAGTGCAAAGAGCTACATAAAATGCAGGAGCAGGAACTAAAGAACCCCCATCCCTGATAGATGTCCATTAACGCGAGTTTTTTTAAAGCCTTGTAGATCAACACGATCAGGAAAAAGAGCAAGAAGGCAAGGAATTCCAAAGTTTTTGATATTCTTGAAAAAAAAGCTTCTTGCATAAAACTTTTGTGACATTGTGGAATCTCCACAGTGAATGGTGCAATTGGTAGCCATCGTGTTGGTCGATTTCTTTTGTTCTGAGGAACGAGAGCAGAAAGCTCCTTTGAACAAAGACCATTAGAATATCTGTAAAATAAACATAGTGAGGCAACGTTGCGGCAGTGTGTCAAACTTTGCAGACTGCAGGAAAGTTTAGGACCAATCATATTGACCACACGCCGTTGAATACGATCGAGCATGCTAAGAACAGTGACAGCGGCACTGCCCCAAATGTGACAGCAATACTCCATACAGGGTCGAATCAATGATTTGTACAAATGGAGAATGATTTCGGGAGTGAGATAATGGCGAGCACGATATAGAGAACCGACTTTCATCGAGGCTTGTTTAGCAATACTAGTGACATATTCATTCCAACTCATGTCCTTAGACAGTGTGAGTCCAACAAGACGAATATTTTTGGATTCCTCCAGAACAGTATTTTAATGAAATGTGGGTTGCATTCGTATTAGTGTAACGATTACTTGATAAAACTTTAGTCTTCTCCGAGTTAAGAGTTACCTGCCAAGTGTCACCCCAATTAGATACTGTGGCCATATCACTCAAGTGATTTTTGCCAGAGCTAGACGTTGTTCCGGGAGGGATTTTTCATTGAGACAAGAATATAGAGTTGTATCATCAGCGTAAATTACCAAATCACATATCAAATTATCGGGCAGGTCATTAATATATATCAAGAACAAAGTTGGACCAAGGATTGACCCATAAGGGACACCGGATGAAATGGAATAATTACCTGAACGTCGTCCGTCCAAAACAACATTAATCTTACGATTGGATAAGAAAGATTTGACAATTGAAAAAACTTGTCCAGAAATCCCATACGATTGAATTTTCTGCAACAGACCTTGGTGCCAAACTCTGTCGAATGCTTTAGAAATGTCTAGAGCAACCGACTTTGCCTCCCCACAACGATCAAGGGCACGAAATATTTGTTCAGTTATTACTGTCAACAAGTCAGCAGTAGAGCGAGAACGACGAAAACCATACTGCTTGTCCGCGAGGAGACAAAGCGACTCCAGGTGTCCAGAAATTTTATTATTAATAATTGATTCAAAAATTTTACTTATAATTGGTAAGAGACTAATTGGACGATATTTATTAGGATCAGTTCGGTCGCCCACAGTTTTTGAATGCCGGCACAATCGTTGCACATTTCCATGTATTGGGGAAGGTACATTCTTTTTTAGGCATTTATTAAAAAGTTTGGCCAAAATAGAGGACAACTCAGGTGAAAGAATCTTCAGAATCACAGATGGAATGCAGTCAGGACCAGGAGATATGTTCGAATCGAGTTTGGCAATCATTCTAGAGACAAGTAGCGGAGTTACTGACATGTTCCTCCAATGTAACGTCATTCGATTTGGAAAATTAGTTGGTGAGGTACCAGAAAACCGAACCAAGGCTGCAGTTATTAGAGAACATCCTGGCAAACAACTCCGCCTTGTCTCTGGAAGAACACAAAATTTTAGGGCCATTTAAAAGAGGAGGATACTAGATTTACCCCTGTTCATTACATTATTTATTATTTTCCAAAAATCTTTGGACCCAATTTTTTGTTGTGAAATTTTGGAAATGGTGGATTCCATGTATCGAGTTCTAGCAATTCTGAAAATTCTTTTTTATTCCTAGCCTTTCTGTGAAGTTGTCTATTATTGACGTTGTCGACGATTGGGAAACGATGATTTCTCGTCGCTATTGCTGAGCATTCGGGTGACTCTGCGATTTCCAAATACACCTCATTAGCAGGCAACAAGAAAACATCATTCCATCACGGGAAATCTCGTAATCGCCGAAGGTGAATTTCCATGGCCCTGAAAGAGTTCTTTTAGAGACAAAATATCAATGGAGTTGTAAGGATAAGAAAGTGCGTAGTGAAAAGGAGACTCTTTACTTATGAGAGTCGAATTTTTTAATCTCAGCTGCAAAATGACGTGGTCTGAAGTACTTGTCTCTAGAACGATCGCCAAACTCGATTCGAACATATTTCCTGTTTCTGACTGCATTTCACTTGTGATTCTGAAGATTCTTTTCTCTGAGTTGTCCGCTATTTTGGCCAAGCTGTTTAATAAATGTCGCAAAGAATGCACCTTCCTCAATACATGGAAATGTACAACGGTATTCAAAAACGGTGGCGATCGAACTGACCCCAATAAATATCGTCTACCAGTTATCAGTAAACTGTTTGAATCAACTATTAATAATAAAATTTCTGGACAACTCGAGCCGCTTTGTCCCCTCACTGATAAGCAGCATGGTTTTCGTCGTTCTCGCTCTACTGCTGATTTGTTAACAGTAATAACCGAACGAATATTTCGTGCTCTTGATCGTTGTGGGGAGGCAAAGTTTGTTGCTCTAGACATTTCCAAAGCGTTCGACAGAGTTTGGCACCAAGGTCTGTTGCAGAAAATTCAATCGTATGGGATTTCTGGTCAAGTTTTTTCAATTGTCGAATCTTTCTTCTCCAATCGCAAGATTAACGTTGTTTTGGATGGACAACGTTCAGGAAATTATTCATTCCATCCGGTGTCCCTCAGGGGTCTTGTTCCAACCTTGTTCCTGATATATATTAATGACCTGCCTGATAATTTGATATGTGATTTGGTAACTCACGCTGACGATACAACACTATATTCTTGTCTCAAAGAAAAATCCCTCCCTGAACTACGTACAGCTCTGGCAAAATCGCTTGAGTGTGATTTGGCCATAATATCTAATTGGGGTAACACTTGACTCGGAGAAGACCAAAGTTTTACCAAGTAATCGTTACATTAATACGAATGCAACTCAGATTTCATTATCTGTCGTGGAGGAATCCTCAAATATTCGTCTCGTTGAACTCGCGCTGTCTAAGGAAATGAGTTGGAATGAATATGTCCCTAGTATTGCTATACAAGCCTCAATGAAAGTCGGTTCTCTATATCGAGCTCGCCATTATCATACCCTAAACTTTCTTCCGAGCTGCAGAGTTTGCCATACTGCCGCAACATTGCCTCACTCTGTTTATTTTACAGATATTATAATGGTCTTTGTTCGAGGGAGCTTTCTGCTCTCGTTCCTTTGAACAAAATTTTTAATCAGTCAACACGATTGGCTACCAATTCGCACCTATTCACTATGGAGGTTCCGCAATGTCACAAACAATTTTATGCAAGAAGCTTTTTTCCAAGTATCTTTAAACTTTAGAATTTCTTGCCTTCTCGCTGTTTCCTGATCGTGCTGATCTACAAGGCTTTAAAGCTCGCGTTAATAGACTTCTATCAGGGATGGGGGTTCCTTAGTTCCTATTCCTGCATTTCGTGTAGCTCCTTGCACTTTAGTGGCTTTAGGAGAATTTCCAAATATGATTTGTGTTCTGCGGCCTTGCTCTGAGCGAATTTTGATATAAAAATGTATATATATTTAGGCAATTTGGAGTTGAATGTCAGCTAATGCTCATCTCGATTAGAAGTTATATTTTGTAAAAAAAACAGTCAAGTTACGATATAGGCTACAAGACGTGTCGGGAATACGACTGTATGGTTTGAACTAGTAAATAAATAGCACTATTCATTAATATGAAGAGAAACTAAATAGCACACTAAATACCAGATGCAAAAATGCACACGCAATGCACCTACATCCACGCCGGCGTACAACAAACAGGCTTCCGTCGTGAGAAAATTACCTGTGACGACACAATGCTGATGTTATGCAAAATATTGCTTCATGTCTGTTGTCTCCCTGTCTGTTACGCCTATGCAACGCAGACGCGCATTCGCGCCGTCAAACCAATACATAAAACCGTGGAACGATAAAAAAAACTGCAATTGAAATTTAATACTAGGGTTTGTTAAGTCCAAAAATTAGCCCATTCTGAACTTGGCGTATTAAAGACCATAATAGACGTAAAGTTTCTTATCGATGCACTGCGTTGTGTTTCTAGTAACAGAATGAAAATGACAATACACGGCTACATCGCTTCGCGTTAATTGTATTCACATGCATCCAAAGCACAAACGCACGCAACGAAACGAGCTCTCTCAGTTATTTCGATTGCGTTAGAAAACGTAAGGAAATGCATGCAAAGCATTGCGCTAGTGTAAAACGCAAGGGTAAAATAAAACAAACCTGGATAAAAACGCAACCTACACAAGCGTGTATTGCGGCATCAAAGCACAATATTTTGGGATGTTGTTATCCTTAGGTATCGAAATTTATGATTTTGTTCGACTCAAGATCTGACGTCATAATGGTTTTTTCTTGGAACGAATAGTCCGTCCATGTTTGAGAGTGATATATTATATATTAACATCAGGTGAGAAAAATTATTGCCATTCACGAGTCGGATCCTCTTCATTTGAAACAACATACCGACAAAAATCGTAATCAATGCAGAATTTAATGCTTATGTGACTAAAAAGCTACTTCAAAATGTATTTCCAGCAACTGTACTCTTGTACTTTTTGAATAAAATTCACTTTATATGCAAAGTCGGAAGCAGCACATGAAGGAATCTAATAACAGCCATTCGGCGGGGAGCAACTTCAAATGTGGTTTCAGCAACTTACTTTAATTAAAAAACACCCATATAAGTATGAATCGCTAGACTAAGATACAGCTAGAGGTATCTGATAGTAAAATCATTTAACACTGTTTTCTTCCTCTAGTCGCCTATTGCAACACACAGGAAGTAAGTTAGGCAAATTTTAAACATCCCATCTATAGAGCAAAATTTTCCAAAATGATGTATCAAGATTTGAAATTAGCAAAATAAAAGAGAACAATTCTCCGCATCGACGGCGCGCTAAAAATACTGGTATACGGTGAAAGGTAAATCGCAAAAAAGTTGTTGCCGTGCTTCCCACTTTTTCCGAATGCGTTTGGTTTTTGGCTGATTATAAAACTCAACACCCTTACACAAGGTACACAAAGATAAAAAAAAAGAAGATGAAGCGAGGGTACTAGCTGAATTGATCACTAATTAATAAAAAATTCCCGAGGTTTTTTATATGATACTAAATTTTAGTGGTATGTACAAGTTTTAAGTCAGGTTGGGATTCATGCCAAGAAACCAGAAATGTTTCATTTCGAGAATCACGTGTGAGACTAATTTCAGTGGAACCTGTGAATCACATTGCCAAAAAATTTAGGTAGGTAATGGGCAAATAGAAGACTTCCAAGTACCAATCCAGACACAAACCCAGCCTGTTTTTCATATTAAATTAGTTTAAGCGAGCGTTCATATTCGCAAGGCATCCATTATTACAATAGGAAATAATAATATAAACTTGGTGCTTTTGAAATTTGTTGTATAATGAGTGAAATATCTCTCAATTGAGTTTGGTGTTAAAGTTCACCTTTTTTTAACGACTTTCATTAGCCTGTTTATTTACAATGTCCTTTTATTCAAGCACGAGTCTCAGTAGAGTGACGGAATCTTGTTTTGCTTTGGTGCCTAAATTATTCCTAGCTCTTACGAGCGATCAATACTGATTATCTCGTAGCTGTTTTGATTATTTTTAACCTCTTTGCACAGTGACCAGAGCTACACGGAGCACATAATTTCTTAAAAATCATTTTGTCGTTGACTATGAAATTACACACTGCATCGGTATCATGACATAAGCCGGTTTTAATTTGGAGATTTTGGTTCCATTACTCACTGGACTCTACAATATACAAAATTCAGTTCCCTAATATATCTGAATTTTGTTTTATCATTTTAATGTCAATATATTGCGCAGTGAGATCATGGTAAAACAAGCTTATCGTTGCTCGGTCTAGTATGATTCCAAGTAATGTGTTCCACTGACCATATATATATTTCTACACTACCACAAATGGAGTGAAAATTTCGCAGAGTGGTAATTGCTTTGTACTCGTTTGTTCACGAGTCGCTGTTGGGCTACAGCTAGAGTCCCGTTGATTGCTCTTAGACATAGTTAGCAAACATATAAAGCAACTGTCGCTTAAAGTGTGTCTTTCCCGTTTTGCCATTTTTAAAACAATTGATCCTTTTTTCATTCGCACATTCGATTTACACTAAATATTTATTATGATTATATGTCAAGAGTAGTCGCATAATTTTGAACATAATTTGTGTTTACAGATGAAGGTCTCCGAATCTGTAATCTCATTTCCGCAAATTGGGTGGTAGCATACTCTGATGGCCGAGAGGTCGCATCGCAACCCCCTAGTCTGTACCGAAAACGTATATTTTCATGCATTACTGTATTTATTTATTTTTTATGTTTTCTGGTTGATGAATTCAATGAACCCTCACTCTCATCAGGATATTCGCATTTATCGTCGCTGAATACAAAATAATCACTAAAATTGGGCAAGAGGGAACTGCTTGTGAGTTGAAGCTTTGAAGAGCAAAACCTGAAATTCGTTGTGACAAATCATGACATCGCCTCCACAGGAGTAAAATTTATGCTAAAACTGTCATTTCGTTGTATATCTACGTTAAGTGATGCAAATTCGCGCAAAAAGTTGAAAATGAGTCTCCAAGCCCTAAGATAGCTACTGAACATCCAATACAAAAAATTTTGGTATATTCCACATTTTAAAGCGTTTTAACATTGAGATTATTTTCGGTTGTCGAGGGAGGCATGTACCATGTCGTCAGCTGTAGCGCGACGCACCATGCTCTAAACTAGTGATGGCAACCTAGTTATTTCTTGAACTAGGTAACCTAATTATAAAAACAGGTAAACTAGGTTAATTTAGTGTGGGTGCATTTGAGGCATTTTCAATAAATTTGAAAGCTAAATCACCAAACAGTCTATATTGAAGGCTTTTTTCATAATGGAAATGATTTAGCTAGTTTTTTCATACTAGGTACCTAGTTTCTTGAAACCAGGTGGAAGTCCTTTGAAAATAAACCCGGTACTTTTACCTAGAATTGTCAACATCACTACAAACAATCTTTTACAAGCCTGATCGCGCAAGGAAATATTAGTATTGTCCGGACTCTCAACGAAATGTGATTAGTGTACTGATTCTATGTCAAATGAATCCTTGAGTGCGGAAAACATTCTATTATCTACTTGTTCTGAGATGCCGTAGCGGTCTTATAAAATCAAAGAAGCAATACCACGCACTTAATCGACAAAGATATTAACAGATTAATACAGAGTTTTATCAACTGATTAGAGTCGATTGATATACCGATAAAGATATTAAACAGATTAATACAGAGTTTTATCAACTGATTAGAGTCGATTGATATACGAAGTAACAAAGACGGATGGTATCATTGCGCCTTGTTTATTCTCAGGGTAGGCATAGGATGCTCAAACCATGCCTGCCCGCTGACATCAACCAACAACTTCAAGATTACGTTCAATTTGAATTCATTTTAAGCGAAATTAGAAACAGAATCTTAGAAAAACATGGCGATAATTAATACAGCAGAGAGCTTTATGAATTAAAAAAAAGTGACTGCAACTGCTATAGCCAAGTTTGTAGTGAGGTAGGCAGTCCAAAACATTCGAATCATGAATTGGTCGATTCGATTTCTGCAACAATTCGAAATCCACAAAAGGATATTTTTGGATTTTTTCAATAAGTGTGAAGTTCCGCTCCGATTATGAGCTGATAAAAAGTTTTGGTTTTTTATTCGACCTCTGATTTGAAAAAATCGATCCTGAAAGATATTCGATTTTGGCCATCCCTAGTAGCGAGTGAAGTCGTTTTGGAGTAATAAATTCCCTTGTTCTGCTTCCAACAGGAATATCAATAATAAACTAGAACTGCAAACACAGTACTACAATGGCCTTCGCTTGGCCATGATAAACACTGACAAACAAAGACTGTTATAATACAAAGAAATCACATATACACCATGGACTGTATCAAATCGGTCTCAAACCATATCTTTACAGGCTTTTTGGACTGAACCAATGACGCATTTATGGGCGATGCATGGAACAGGTAGGATGGGATGTCTTTAAATTATCTGGGAAATTTGTAACTTGTGCGACAGGTGGTATATTTGTAGCAGCTTTGCAGCATGACTATTCGAGTGAATTTCAACATCGAATAATGTAATGTAGGCAAAATCCTCAGCAGAGAAAAAATATAAACGAGTAAAGGTTTTAAATAGTACTAGACTACAGCTACGCTAATTAGTTGGTCATTGCAACCACATTCCATGAAAATCTTATCATTTGTGACATTTCATAACACCGCTTTGTAAATAAAACAAAATATATTGGCAAACTCTACTTTCATGAGCTTTATATATTTTATATATTTGCATTAGGATTCTTGTTTCCCCCTTGTACCAGGCTCTATGCTTGCATTTCTTGGTTATTGATAATACTGCCATCATATGACACCACATGTTATGTATCAGCTCAATCCACAGATGACTGTTTTAACCTTCTGCTTCCCAGTAACGTAGATTTTTGTGGTGGTTGTGTCAATCTACTGCACACATACGTGAATGGTTCAACTACACTGGATCTACTCATCATTGTTGTATTGAAAAATTTCACTGAAATAAACCAAATCAGAGAAATTATCAAAACACGTTGTCAAGTCGCACCCATATTTTGTAACAGATGGTGGGTTGACCCAACCAAAGGCTTTAGAATGGTCCTAACATATTTCCTGCGTGGCACATACATTGAAACAAGGAATTGGAAGATAGTTTAGCATTAGCCCAGACCAGATACCACTCACTCCATTTCGAGCGCAGTTTCTGGTACTACTTACGGTCTTAGCCCTTCGTCCATTAAGTCATCCTTGGTTAGTTCCGTCTAGGCACTGCTTCCGGCTCTGCTTTGGGTATACTTAATAAAAAGAAAATGTCGAGAGGGTTTACTAAAAATAAAATCGTTCAAGCAAAAGCTTGGAGTGAATTTCTGTGAACAAAAACATTGAAAAGACTTAAGCAAAAAGCATTCCACACTTACCCTTTTCTTTTGCTGCCCATTTCTGTACAGCCATGGTATCCACTTGTCTTTGTGAATTTAAATCAGTTTTATTTCCAACTACTACGATAACAACCTGCAAGAAAAATTGCTTGATAGATCAACACAACACAATGTGCAGGACAGGACATCTTTTTTTCTCCTCGGGTGTTTGCAACTTACATGCCAATTTTTTTATAAATAGTGCAAAAAATACCAATGCAGTGTTCAAGCTTTTTGTTTAAACCTGATATCGTCAGATATTCAAATATATCTAATACAATTTTGAAAATGCATATTGGTGATACCTATCATAGTAACAATCACTTTAGCAAACTAGCCGGATTGTGTAGTAGTGTGAGGTACCCTGAGGGTAATGAGAAGGCATGGTGTTGACTGGAGACCTTTAATTTTATGGCCTTGTCTTAGTGGCATGGAATTTCAGATCTAAAAGGAGTACAGAAGTTTGTCCAACACAGGGTTCATTGGTGCTCGAGAGTGGAGATGTGCGACTGGAACTGAGAGAGAAAAAAATGTATAAAATGCGGAAAGGGGAGAGCGTAGAAACTCTGGAAATAGGGGAAAAAAAAGAGCTAAGGTGACATGTTGTGAAAAAAATCTTGTGAGATGGTTGATCTGAGATAACATTCATACTAAGAAAGAATACAGTTTGCCAGTATTTTGTGGTAAAAATTTCACATGAATTAAATATTCAAGTTTCCAGAGCTATCCTAGTTTGTTAACTATCTCTGTCAATAAATATAACAAACCTCTTTCTTTTCCCTTGTTTTATCGATCTCCCTTTTAATTGCTTCAATGCATCTGAATGATTCCTTATCAGTGATGCTGTAGACCAGAACAAAACCCTGCAGGGATATGTTTTTAAAATTGCGTGGTTAATAAATGTACGGTAAAGATCTGCATAGCCGATAGATACATAATAAATTACTTTTTGAATCCCCAAATTTAGTTTTATATTTTTTTTTATTTCTGTGAAAACAACTTACTACACATTCTGAAAATTTTTAGAAAAACTGTCCTCGACAACGGCGAGTTATCGACAGACGATGACAATCAAAAAATTCCATTTTGGGATGCTTTACAAACCCAATCAATACAGAAGTTTGTATAAGGAAAACTACATAGTTGTTGGCAATTTAACTTTACCAGGTACAGATCTATTATCATACATGACGTTGCAAAACCAGATACAAGGTGCGTCATCAATTAACTTTTGCTTCTCTTTTAATCATATAGATAGTTTTCGATATAGATGGGAAATCACTCCAATACCGATGATAACCTTAACTTACGTCTCATTTACTTCACCACTTACCTCACCAAAATGAAGATAATGTTTTGAGGAAGTTGCTGGATTCAACCAATCCTATTAAAAGTGTGCAAATTTGAGTTTATTTTTTTGTATTGAGGTTGTCTGGCATGAACAAAGGAAGTACTTGCAACTGAAATTGGTCATTACCACTCACACAGCACCTTACCACGTTGGTTTGGTTTTGTATGGCATGTTTTCTGCCTCCAGTGCAGTTGTCAGTACTATACCATGTAGTAGTGTTTAGATATATTCGACCTAGCTTTGAGCTAACTTCCATAAAAAAAAACTTTGGAGACATTGCATTGGTGAGTGAGAAATCTTAAAATTTGGTGTAAACTAACATTTCCAGATGTATCTTGAATTCGAACTTGCTCCTTGACTCCACGATCTGTTTCCACTTGTGCAAGATAACAATCTTCTCTTGTGTGAATGATATCCTGAATTCAAAACGTATTCAGTGTCACAACAGGAAAAAATTACCGTAGTGTTTTTTTTTTTATTTAGATAGTTCGCAAGTTATTACTGAGTGCATTGTTGTTTAATTATAGCCACAAATACCAGCACTGTAATTCTAAATTAGAGTGACGAATATAATAATAATTTTTAGAGAGAAAAATATTCAAAAATTTATATTTTGGTACCACTTTTTGTCCCCTCCGTAACGACCAAATACAAAAAACTATATCTATATTGTTTGTATATATTATTTCAACTTGTCTATAGTGCTTAAGGATTTTTTAAAAGAAAAAACTGGAACAAATAGAGATAGGTTCAGTATCAGGCAAGTCATGAGGTAAAGAGTATAGGGCGCCAAAATTTCTCCTCCGTAACACTTTTTATTCAAGAAATATAGGATAAGCATTTTATTCAATACCCCAAATATTTTTCTTTTATATGAAGACCATCAACATGTCATATTTTTTATCTCAAATTAGAAGCCCAGCTTTCACAATCAGTTCCATGATACACAACACAACTCCGTTGCATTTTGTTCTACCACCCTCCCCCCCCCCCCTAATAGAAAATTTTCTCATTCTCAGTCTGTGAGAATGCTTCAGGTACATATTCTAAACATTGTTATTGGTCACTAATAGCATGTTGGCAGTCTAGAATTTTCTAGATGAATTTGAAAGATTAATTAAACACGTTAAAAGTTGATTCTTCATCATCAATTGACCAGATTGTCAACATTGCAGTAAGTCCAAAATCATAACCTGTTCTTATATTTTTGAAATTGTATGTATTACTTATTGTTTTAGAAATATTTAAGGCTGAAGATTTTCAGTTCAAGATCTTAGTACTATGGCTCTCAATTCAAATCCATCGTTCAACGCAATGCGTAATAACTTGATAGCTTCGGCCCATCCGAATAGAGTACGCCGTTCCAACAACACTAACATTTCATGTTCAGGTGACACATAGTCCCAGAAATGGTGCTGCATGGGAAATGAACTAACCATTCAAATTTGATTAAATTGGTATATTGTTACATTTTTTGAAATGCGCAATATTTCAACATCATCTAATATTTGACTTTTGTCTAACATTACAGTACTAACATGCCATAGACAAAATAATCAATTCCAACAAACAATACTAATAAAGAGAATCAGTTAACAAATATGAGGAAATCATACAGTATAGTCTGGCATTTTTTGTTTTTATAAGTCAATATGCTCAATTTATTTTGTGTAATATGAGAACTATTTTTATTCAAATTACCAAACCAACGGTACAGGATATATGCTCGCCAAAAGCACAGGAATTGAACCAAAAATATTAAGGTTTATATAAAATCCTACATAAATTTCCAATTAGTAGATTTACTTTAATCATGAAGTAAGGTAATTAGATATTAGAGGACACCAAATATCGAGACTTCCTCGAGTTTGACATAGGTTTAGTTGAACTTGAAATCACTACATATCAAGTCAGGGAACAGTTTTCATCCATATGAAGAAGTATTTATATTTGTTAGCAGCTAAAATGTCAATAATATGAGCGGACGAAAAAATGAAGTATAAAACATAAATAATTCTGAAAAATCTCTCATTGATTCACTTATCAATGTAAAAAAGTTTAGGGATTCCACATCTTATTTGAAGGTCTTCATAAAGGTTTCCAAGCAAACTTGGCTTACAGTCCTACCAATATAATACCTCAGATTCACTAACAGCAATTTCATATTGAAATATGGTTCTTGAAAAACTGTGTGAATTTTGTCCCCCCTGTACGTGGAGGAGCATGGTTAGTTGCTTTCTATTACTTATTATTGCTTCTTTATGTCTGTATGTCTTTTGAAAACTATTCAATCTGAAATATTTATGAAACATTTAAAATTATTGTTTTACTGAACCGTTTTTCTGTAGTTATATATGATTTACAAAGAAAAATGAAAATGTCCCCACCGTAAAATATATTTTGTGAGTTTTTTACTTTATTTATGTAATTTTAGACCCTGTCAATAATATTCTTTTTTGTGCTGTCATTGTCATTGAATTAATGCCTGGGTTGATAGAACTCATTAAAATATATCACTTCAAATCAAGGATTAGGAAACTATATTTACATAGAATTTTCGTGTATGGTTCATCTTAAAAGGTTTTTTTTGTGCGTTAGTAGTCATATTTTTTGGAGCACTGAATTTTTCCAAAATTTGTAAAGCTTTTCATGGCTAAAATCAATATTTTTTAACTTTAATATTCAACTTTTGAAAAATGGATTATTTTTATGGTGTCGGATATTCTTGAGGAGATTCACCCATGTGCTTTTTAAAGTGGGCACAAGTTTAGCAAAATGGCCAAAAAATATTGACATATCGTACATGCTTTCGAGGCCTGACAAGAACAGAACTGTACATAAACAACACAATACATCAATTAGAATCAACATATCCTTTCTTGAAATCGATTCGAATTACCAGTGATTCTAATAGTTTTTGAATTTGAAAACTTCCCTTCCCTAAAACATCCCTAGTCCTGAAAAAGATTCAAATCTTAAAAGTGATTGCTATATGCGAGAGGCAACAAATATTTCCATGCACTGGAGAAATGAGAAAAAGTAAAAAGCATATTACTCAATTATGGTTACGGTTAATAAGCCATATTCTCGGTTTTCTTCTTCCGCAGGATAAAAATGAAAACCTATCCGGAAACCTGCTGTTGAAAGTAACTGAACTCCAGTGTTGTTGTCAAGCATGTTTAGGACTGTGGCAGCAGCGGAACCCCAAATGTGACAACAGTATTCCATGTAGGATCTTATCAGAAACTTGTATAAATGAAGTATAATTTCAGGTGAGAGATAACGACAGGAACGATATGGAGAACCGACTTTCATAAAAGCCTTCATAGCAATACTTGTGACATACTAGTGCCAGGTCAAATCTTTAGAACGAGTGAGACCAGCTAGTTGAATATTTGAAGAAGTGAATTGAAGTGCATTCTTTCAGGCACTTATTGTATAATTTTGCCAAAATAGAAGATATTTCCGGAGATAAGGGTTTTTAGAATTACCGAATAATTACCGGTAATGAGAATTCAGTTTAGAAAGTACTCTAAGAGACAAGAAGCGGAGTTGCTGGTATTTTATTTAATACTACATCAAAATGTTTAGGAAAATTAGATGTAGGTTTATTAGCGTTTGGTTTGGGGTTCAGTTCTTGGACGATAATTATACAAAGAATTCTGCTTTGTGTGTAGAGTAATTTGAAATTTTGGAACAGTTGAATAAGAGGGGATACTTGATTGCCTATGTTCAGAATATTGTGTGCAAATCACAAATAATGCCCCCAACTCTAAACTAGCTCAACCATTCGAGTCTGTGAGCATCTATGACTTATAGGTCAAATAAATTTACACCTAAAAATATTGCCCATACCAGCAATTGGATATGGTATCAAATTAGAAAAGTTTTGTTCATTGGTTCATAGCATTTAATCAAATTTGGCAAGTTGTGAAGAAATGAAATGAACTTTTATTTCTCAGTATGCAATTAAAAATGTTCACGATTATATCTGGTTACGAGATTTATCTTGCATCTTGCTATTCCATCCAGTGTGGAACCAATGAGGAACCGGTAAGGTTATCGAGCACCGTCCCAGGGCTGTGGGTTACAGTGCCTTGCCCAGGGGCAACCCGCGTGTATTGCTCTTTGAAGGCTTTTTCGTTCATCGGTCTTGACCATACTTTGCTGGGGTTTGAACCACCGCGACCCAGTCTATGAAGTCTATGATATTTATCAGATTACCGGTACTTATTTTAATGTTACTTGAAGGAGATGGTTGGTTTGGCAAATTACAACGCCTATTTCGCACTGTTGCCAAATACAGAACATGCCCAAGTTGGTGCACAAAAAGGATTAGTACAGCACAGGTCAGCAATTTTTATTACCGGTATCATTAAACTGTTATAATTATTCAATCTCCGCGGTTTTGTGAATATTAAAGTATTATCCAATCATTGTATGACATTGAAAATGCTTTTGAATTTCAACTGTACTGTGAGCATTATTTTGATTGCCTAATGGCTTGTCTCCAATACTAATAGAGAATATGTAATCATAATAATTCATATTAAAAACAATACCTAGCGTACTAGCAGAATCAGTACCGGTATTGGCTATTCAGTATTTCAAACACTAGACAAAGTAATACAATGCATAGATTGTTTTGCCATCCTTACACTGAATAAAATTTGGCTTTATAATTATTGCCATAAACTATAAACACTATTGTCAATTATAAAAGGCCCCTCCACCCCCTATTTTCAGCGATGGTATTTCTGGGTACTAGTATTTCTTTTTTTTTTCTGCTTCTCTATTTACTTTTATTAAAATTTATTTTGGATTAGCTATGTATTTTTCATTATGTGCATATTTATTGCTACTATTTTCAGTTTATTCACTTGAGTTTTAACTTTCATTTGCCAGATTACAATGTGTTCGTGTGTGGGGTAGAAGCCCCTGAACTGCTCAAGTCTTTTAATGGATGGAGGGGTGCAATTACTATCAAAATAGTTATAAACTACAGAACTATTTGGTAGTCTACTCTGATCTGGTACCGGTACATGAAACAGTCAAACTCGCCCCCAAAGGACAGAACGCGTTTACCTAACAAGAGCCACATTCCCACATTTTTGAATGTAAAAAAGCGCTCACAACTCCTTACCGTATTTTATTGTTTACTTGCACAGGTGGCATAGACAGTATTAGTATCAAACACGAATTAACAGTTTAGCGAAATTAGATTTATTTTGTCAGCTGGAAATGAAGAAATAACTATGAAAGTCAACCGGTTTTCTGGTTTTATTTTAGGCCTACCAGTATCTCAAATTGATTCATGTTGTAAATAAAAACGTACCTTGCTAGCATACTCTCCATAAATTGCGTTTTCTAACATAGAAGTCTTCCCAACACCCGGCGCACCACATACAACGAGCCTGCACGTTTTTACCATCCCGACGAAACAAGCTGCAAGACAAGTAGCCGACCAGACGCATAGCTCATGTCCAGCACGAGCGTAAAACGGGCTGGCAGTCATCAGCTGATAGGCCTGGACCTTTCAAAGAAGATGACTTCCTGTTTACTTCCGCATTGTAAGCCAATCACTGAATTTCATAGGTTCTCCTAAACAAGACGTAGGCATGGATTTATTTCGGTACTATGAATTTACATAATCACATTAAAACAAGCAAACTCGCATGCGAACTGAAGACAGAGTAGCCTGGTATATGAACAAAATTATTATTATTTAGTCATTCCAGATCATGGGTTCCATATAAAACAAAGATAACAGCGGTATAACGAAAGAGAAAACAAAGTTGAAATATTAAAAAAAATAACTCTATTGATATAATTCCTCAAAATTAGTTTGGAATTGACGAATTACAAATATTTGGTTATAAAAAGAATGTAAGAAAAAAACGAGTGAAGCAAAGTGTTTTTACTATTTCTGCATCTTTTAACGAAAACCCAAACAAAGGTGTTTTCTATACAACGCCTCAAAAGGGGAAATGCCCCATTCTACTAATTCCTGGCGTATGCTCATAAAGGTTGGGATACCATGAAGTAGAAGGTATGCATTATTATAAACAACAAAAACCATAACTGGTAAAAATTAGAACAGTATGCACGAAATAAAGAATTTTTTACTGGCAAGGAACAATTGACAATTTTTTTTAAACTGAATATAGATTTGCGCTGGCGTCTAGATCATCTCTCAAATAATTAGAAAAATAAACCTCGATGCATTTGACTGATGCAACATACCTCAGCACAGTAATCTAAAATAAGATTTAAAAATGTGTAAACACGCGTTCACATACCAAATAATACAAAACAAGAAACACGAATGGAATAGAGTAGATTTTGAGGCAGGAAAGGTAGTGTGGCGACGCACTGACTTGAATATACGAAAAAACACAGTGAATATATAACAGGAGTATTACATCTTTTTTGCCAATTATAAATCCACTTCCAACCAGGATTTTGACTGATAAGTTTTTTATCATAATGATAATAGACACTTTTCTTGTTGTTTGTTGTTTTCTTTTATTTCCTTTCCTATATCATGCAATCTTGTCTTGACCTGTTCATCATGTAACGATCTCTACCTACCTCTATTTCATCATCGGCTTCTTTGTGTTAGTTTAGCATTACCATTTCTCTCTCCCTTTCACGATCTGTTTAGAGCTTACACGTATCCCGATGTTTACCTTCTTCTGTTTCATCCATGTTATAAATTCCGATTTGGCATATTTTTAAAACTACTTTTATGTCTATGATTTGTATTTCCTATATCCAGGACCATGTTTTGTATTTTCAATTGTTTTCATTAAACCAAGGACTGGCGGTTGTGTATGCCACAGCACTGCGCTTATAATGTATGCACACATCTAATATTTTCTTAAATATTTGTTCGTTTATCAACTTTATGCGCCATACCCCACCCATTGGGTATATTTGATTGCTTTTTTTCCGTCCTCATTGATTATCATTTACTGTATTTCGATACAGCCATCTATTTGATTTAAATTTGATATTAACGGTGTACTGTTGTTCCACTTTTCCACCGTCGTGGTTCCATTAGTGTTAGCAATTCTAAGTAAAAGTATACTTGGTAATACGTTACCAAATTTTGCGGTAATTTTGTTTTACTTAACCTAGTTTAAAAAATAACCAGGTTGCCATCACTAGGACTCATCAAAGTCAGTAATTTGTTGACCCATTTTTTCACTTGCGCAGTAAGGGCAAACTATTTAACTAACGAACGAGATTTTTCATGTCAATATAAGTGTTGAACACGTTCTGGACAAACGAATGAAACAGACTTCCGTCCCTGGCGAAGGTCAGCCGATATTTATTCTTTTCAATTTTAAAATCAAGCACAAACACGGAATAAATGTTCGGTCAGTTAGAAATCACTCAAAATATAAAACCGTGCTGCAGGGCGGACATTCGAGTTTAATAGATCCTTGTCGCTCGTGGCATGTGATTTAGCAGTATTAGTGGGGTCTGTTAGGTGAATTGTGGTGACATGCTGAATTAAAGTATAAAATTTGGATCTTGAGTCTATGCTTGGATATCAATACACTTGATTGAAATCTTATTGTCGGCGTCGCAGATCAGTCAAAGGCGAATGAACTTCTGCCGCGTTTAACTGCTTTTGGATGCTATCACCACAAGTTCGTTTGGGTGCCATCGCCAAACATGGGAATAATTGCATTTTCTCGAAGTTAAGGAGCGAATCTGCAGAACGTGGCATATTAAAATGTCAATGACGTCATCGAAAAGAGTTTATGCCGCACATTGGCGCGCGTGTCACTTGATTTGCGACGTAAACGAGGTTTCTTGAGAAATTTCATTCATTTTTACGAAACAATCTGAAAATTGTTTCAAAATATTTCGACATTTTTTTGTGAACTTGCAAACCTATTACAACAAAAATCATACTTACGACATGGTTCAATTTACACCCTGTCAGTGGAGCAATAATTGTTTTTGTTGAATTAGTATTTACTTAAAAGTGACTGATACCCATATTCGACAATATGAGAATATTGTGGAAATCTTATCTAGACCAAGTTTATCATTGGAAGATCAGCTTTAAGATTTCAAGAAGATCAAGATAAGACTGGACTAGGAATGTTTAGATATGAATGTCGGGCCTCAACGCAAAACGAATTCGAAGGTTGGCATTCAGTGCGTTGAAAAGCTGCGTTAACTCACCAACGCAGAATTAAATAAACAAAGCCATACACAGTGTTAGTGCGTCGGTATGAACCACTGATCTAACAAAAAACTGGATAGAGCTTCTCTCGCATTTTGTGTGTCTCTAAAGAGGAGCGGTTCGTGCGATTTCCAACTCGGCAAGCCGCTCGCTACGGAGCGCATTTGAGAAACATTGAAAACAGTGTGATTGAAACCGGTTTGTTGTTCTTGCGGGCTTCAAATATAAAGACATGTTGTTTTATTGAGGGGTTCGGAAATTTAAGAATAGTACTGTGAGTGAGTCTTAAATTTTAAAGAAAAACAGAGCTTGGAAATGGGTATTTGGAGCTGCACAAAAGAGCGTTCGGCGGTAACAAACTCAGATGACCAAAATGTCGTATCGGTACCACTCTGTATGTACGAGAACATGTTATCTTTCCATGTTTTTATGCTATATTATTAGTTTCCAACAAAAAAGAAATATTTTTGCAGGGAGAGTTGGTATAGGCTAGGCTAACGGACCACGGCCTAACTTAGGCATAGACCAACCAGATCAATAAGTCTACGGTATGGCGTCCAAATACCGGTACGGTGGTTAATGGTATTACTTTTTTCAGTCACATTACTTCTTATTCCACATCAACAATCCATACTCGCACCAAATTCACAAGCAAGATTAAAGGACAGACATAACCTCAGATCAGATATAATCTCCTTGTTAAGATGCAGTGGTGCGAGCTGAGTGCGCACGATCGGCTTCACTTTCGAATCATGGTAACCGACCCTTGGTGCGAACAGACCCTAATTTAGCAAGTCGTGAACTTTTCTTCTCCACTTCTTATCTGATCTTCATATATATATATATATCACTTTGAATCGCGTAAAAATCGTTTTCCAAACAGTCATTATGACGTCATTGATTGACGTCAGATCGTGTGGCCGGCCAAAATTTGGAATTTCGATACCTAACGTAATATTGAATCCCAAAATATGGTGCTTCAATCCGGCAAGTTTTGAAAAGCTTATCATTATTTAATTTTATAATAGTGATTTTTCGACTTAACAAACTCTGCTATAAGACAACCAACAGAAAAACGTGATCGTGAAAAAAACTTTAAACATTTCTAAAATGCATTATCTTGCATAACACAGTCAATGTATAGCAAATTAAAAAACGAATAATCTCTTATTATTGAAAAAATGTTAACAAAAACGAACCTCGCTGGCCTTTGCGAGAAAGTCACAGATCAGCGTAGCCGTGAACTATACCGAAATCCAACAGCCATAAAAGTTGCCTAGTTTTGAGATTTGTGTCTTTCCATTGATCTATTAATGCTTGGTGCCTAGTTTGACGTTTATGAGACTTTTGTGGGTACGATGTTGGTCGAAGTCTTTTGATGAGAATTTGTACATCTGTCTCGTCTTGTCTCGTTCGGCCCTTTTTCAATGTGTCGTAAGACGATGAATCCAAAAACACCTGATAGTCATGATTCTTTTAACAACGTCTTTCTGTACCGGTATCGGCCCGCTTCGATTGTATAGTGTGTGTTGTGTTATTGTAAAGTGATTCAGATAAATCAATCTGTATGGACTGCGAAAACGAGTGCATACTTTTTTGAATTATTTCTTTGTTTTAAAGTGTGTGTATTAAATCGGGTAAAGCGAACACGAGAAAAAATGGCAAATTACAGTACAAAGAGTCGAGTCAAATGTTAGACTCAGTCATACCCATTTCCCAGTTGGTTGGAAAATGTTTTACTGAGTTAACATAGCTGTGTGAAGGTTCGCGCTACCGTGATGTTTATGGGGCGCCAAATGTAAAAATAAATTATTTACACAAAACAGTTGTGTGCTTTAACCATTTATGCGTGTACATTTGATGCCAATATAGTACCTGAACATTTAATTCAAATCTGCATTTTACGCTGGGAGCCAAATGTAAAAATAATATTTACGCACAACCGCTACATTTTAACCTCATTATCGAACATTTGATAAATATGCAGTAGGTCTATCACATTTACGCAAATGTTGTTGGTTCCAAAATAGCACTTGCACATTTATTTTAAATCTGTTGTTTCATATCTTCGCGTTGACTGTCCTTCTCTTCCATGTTTGAATAAGTCCATATTTTTACATGCGGACAGTGAGCCCACTTACTTGTCAAACATATTGTAACTATGGTAAATGCGAGGTCAAGGAAACTTGGAACGATAGCAGTGTTCCCATGTCGGATTTTGCTTGATTGTGTTTAAAGGTTTGAAATTAAATCGTTTAAACAAAATTTGCTCGCCCCTGACGATTGAATGATATTTTTGGGTCTAGTGGAGCTTAGTATCGCATTTCATAAGTTTTATCGTGTTTTCTATGAGAAGTGAGCCATCCTAATTCGTGAGGCATCTTTCAAACATACCTTGTATTAGGATGGCGCAAAGATATTTTTAGGTTGGAAGGATTTGAAATACACTAGTGATTTATGAAGGAAAATACTAATTTGGGGGAAAAGTAAAGCCCACATCAAATGACTGCGCGAAAAGGCTCGTGAGAGTTCTGCTTATATGATGTACAGATATTATGAACTTGTATGAAAATTTATTCCCCGCTCCGCTTCACAATTTCCACGGGGACCTATTGCTGCAATGAATAGCATCAGCCTAACAGCATACCGCACATACCCGACGCTTTTCACATAGGAACACCGCTATCGTTACAGCTTTCTTTGACAGCGCACGCTACCATGGTTACGGTACATTTGGCGAGTTAGCATGCCGACTGTAAAAGTATTACGATGTATGCATGTTAGATTTATACAAGCTTTTAAGACCAAATATATATATAATGTGCGTATTTAATGAAAGAGAGAAGTACAAATTTGACTAGATGCGCAAAAGTGCGAGTGTAGATTTAGCTGAATGTACAATTATTTGGTGTGGTTTACCAAACGTATTGTAGGATGGAGGAGATATTTGTTGTTTGGTATTGTTGTTGTTGACTGTCCTGTCCATCCTGATGTTATTGAATAACCATAAGCCAAATCTTTGAATGTATTATTCGGATTTTATCACAGTCATATCGGATCCATTATAAAAGTAAAATCGCCTGGCCTGGCTCTTTATTTTTTATTGCACGCCCGTTCGTATCCGTGTGGCCATTTTACACTGGTCAAACTTGCCCTTACAGATTTTTATTAAAATAATTTGGTTCTTTGGTTTGTAATTAGCAACGCGTTATAATCGTGACAATGTAATATAATTTAGAACATCACAAATCTGCCATAATATAATTTAAAAAGCATCGAATTTAGCCAAATTGAAGTGAATTTAATATAATACAATATGCTATAGTATATTTAGTAAATGCACTTGTCTGCAGCTAGAATGCAATATTTATTTTAAATGTACACGATGGAATTCAGATTGGACGCGTAACAACGATAAGTGGAGCAAGCGAGTATATAAATTTATAAAAACAGATTTAAATTAAATGTTCAAATGCTGTTATGGAACCAACAACATTTACGTAAATGTGAAACTGCATATTTAGCAAATATCCAATAATGAGGTTAAAACGCAGCGGTCGCGCGTAACTTTTATTTTTACATTTGGCGCCCAGCGTACAGATGCAGATTTAACCTTCGTGCAGATTTAGGTTTAATGTGCAGGTGCGCTAATGGCATCTCAAATGTGACACTGCATATTTATGAAATATCCGGAAAAAGTGGGTTAAAACGCAGTTATTTTGTGTAAATAATTTGTTTTACGTTTGACGCCCCATAATCAAGGTCAGTCTAATATTTATCTCCTGATCGATCAAGATATATCACCCATGTTTGATTGAAATTGATATTAGTAAAGTGACTTTTTGATTCATTTAAAGCTCCCTGTGTATAATCACCGCATGGCGACAACTCATTTTGCCCTTGGCCTAATAAGGCGTCAGGGACGTTTGGATCCATATATTGTGCTCGTCGGTATCTTTTTCCAGAGATTGAATTGCACTTGTACAAGTCCCTAATCCTCCCATACATAAATACGCCTCCGGCGTATGTTCAACATCTGGCGGCGGGAACGATTATTCGAGAGGGCCAGGACCTCTCACAACCAATATATTAGGGGTCCGACTATACTAAATCAGCATAGATAGAATTGCCTGAACAGATACCCCTCCCTTTCCCGTCGTGAAATTTTATGATAGACTAATTGGCACGTAAATCTTTATTAACTGAGCTTATCGGTGGCATTTTTGTCATACTGTCATACTGTCAAACTGTCATAAATTTTATAATTTTGTTCGAAATAGACTGCATACACAAAGTCGCTGTTTCTATCTCGCATAATGCAGATTTTGGGTGAAGGGGTGAAAATATTTTCGTTCACCCCTCCAATTTTCGAACTCGAATTTTTCAAATACATATGTTTCAATCCTTGTATCTCTATGTTTCAGTAAAAAACGTCTTGAACCAAACGCCGAATGCCCCCGTGCTGTGTTTGACTGACGGTGATGGAAGGAAGCAGATACATCTCTTTTCCCGTTCGGAAAGTACATCCGAAATGGAAATTTTGAGACATGAAAATCACCAAACTTTCGCTTACGTGAACTATATTGCCATTTATTGTTCCGCCGATGTTGAGTGCATTCCCTTAGACTTTGATTATCAAAGATGAAGCTACATATTTTTCAAAAACTTCAGGATCATTTGGATTGAATTAACCACCGGAACATTTTTTGCGAATTTTCGTGTGCGTAAATCTGTCAATTTAACCTTTTCGCTGACGAATCGTACTCCCTCCCAATGTCGGAGATCTTTCGCTGTCCACACACTGAATTACATTGTGAAACTAGTGATCAATATGACTGGCTTAGTTTACAACTTAACTTACAGTATTCTATTATGCCAACTGAAATCTTGTAAAAATTTTGTATCTTTATATTGAATATGCTTCTATGTCTATGCTTTTTTCTAATTCTGATGAGCACGAAATACTGTTGCTGGGTATATAGTTGATGTTTTTGAAGTCTGCATAAATAGTAAATATTACCCCGAAGAGAGGGATATTGGGTGGCTCAGTTGGTATTGAATCAACATTGGAAATGGGTAACGTTGTCTATGTATCTTCAGATCAGACAGACGTGTGAAATTTCCTTTCGATTTTATTCCAACATATTTACATTCTGTTTTCGATTATTTTCGAAAAAGATGCATTCACATGTTCTCCTCGCGAGTTGTAATTTTGATCCTTCCTGCATTGTGATTATTAAATCATTTCCTGCAATCAATGAGCAGTCATTCAAAGTTCGTGCAATTTGATATCAGTTAGTCAAAATTAATGTCATATGCTTATGAAAACATATCACCATACTTTCTTAGATAACCTATTTTGGTCATTTATAAAAAAAAACATTCCAATCAAATAGCCACCTTTCTAGATGTTATCATGTTCATGTACTGTTTTCTTTATAAGGAAAACAGTTTTCAACTGAACTGGGAATCTAACTTGGCTTATTCATTCATCGCCAAATGCCGTGTATACTTCTTGCTTTTTTCTTGCGGTACTAGCATTGATAAGTCGTGATATTTCAGTGCATTGAAATAAATCTGTCGAGGCAAAAATTGACAACGCGATAATGGTCGAAATTGAAGTTCATAGAATCGAGAGAAGGTTGTGTATATCACATCATAGAATCTACCTAGCTCACTGCTTACCTCACTCTGTTTTGAAGGTGATTTCCCTATCATCCTTGCTTAGTTATTTTTGTTCAGATTTTAGCGATAGCGAATAAGTCGGGAGCAATGGTTTTAGTTTGAATCATAAGAGTAATGCCCGTATTCACGAGTAGGCTACTACCAGAATATTGCTTAAGTAATCACCGTTGCAAGTGACTGCCAGGTATTAGTTCAATTTTGATATTCACGGCCGATACTTTCAGAAGCAATTACTCAAGTTTTTTTCATTTGGAGTAGTACTTCAATTCAATTTACCGTAACAATAAGATAATGAAAAGGACATGGAATTACGATCAGCTATGTACAAGAAAATCCTATGGGATATGGTGGAGGCAAAATTCCGCAACAATGCTAGCTTCGGCTGATAGTTGCGAGTCCAGCTACTTTGAATACGTCGGTGCTAACCGACAGTATATTCAAAGGCTGGATGAAGGACCAAAACCGCGTGAAGTCGTCCTTAATCGTATGAAATAAAACTGCCCAATTTCAAATACTTTGGCGTCAGGGGTACAGAAAACAATATAAAGACTGGAGAGTTTTTTATCGTCATTTTTCACCGTCAGCGTCAACTTGGACCCGTTAGACCCATGACCTTTTGTTGTCGTTTTTTGTTGACATATCTTAATATTTCAGCGCCTGCATATAAATGTCGACTATATCTAACGATATTGCAGTGAGAAAGTGGTAAACCACCATTTCTGACTAATGCTTGATAAATTTTCATGTGTGTGGAAAGAATGCCGCGCAGCCAACAAAAATTTCTGTAGAATAGGCCTTCTTCCTTCGAAACATGTTATGTTTAGTATGGGTGGTGGAACGCGCGATTAATCATGTGACGCATGCTTGAAAATATTTAAATTTTATACAATACAAGCTATAAGCTTAACACCACGCAAGCTTATTTCGATCATGTTTTCGAACCAGCGACGCATCTAAAACCTTGAAGGCGGGAAGATATCAACATTTGAGCATATTATAACATTTTTTTAGATCTCTGTGTTGAAAATTGGATAAATAGCATATGCTTAATAACTGCTGCTATGTGCCCTTCCCCCATTACACTGTGCTTCAAACGAATATCAGAAGATTCCGGTAATTTATTTTGATTGTTATTCAGCACAGAATAGTATAATGTACACATTTCTTTTAATGTTAGTGTTTCTGAAGCTCAATATGTGAGTATCTTAGCAATCAGTTTCATCGTAATGTATTCAAATGTTAAAAATAGTAAAAATATTTAATTTTTCTCTGTTAATCTAGTGATTTGTTTCACGTGGTTAGCAAAGAAAATTTTCAGAATTTGGCAACGCTAAAAAATACATTGATATGTGTAAAGTGCTATTTTCTTTTGTTTGTTTCATGAAAGTCAGTCGATCTTTGAGACTTCGTTTTTCAAATTTCTGACGTTACTCTGTATTTGGAAGCGAATATAGAAATAGTTGTGAGATGCCTATTGGCGGTATTACTAATGAAGCTGCCGAAAAAATACTTTAGGAGCAGCACGCCTCTCTCTTTCACATCTTGTCACTGTTGGTAAACAAGTTCGCGGATTCCCTTCAATCTCTTTTCTTACGATACTCACTATCGACATGTATGCTGTACTTGTGTATAGGCCCAGAATTATTTGCGTCATTGATACCCAAAACATGTATATCACGTCCACTTATCCCTCTGACAGGAATTCACATGTTATTGTGACAAAGACTTCCGGTCTTGTGACAAATGCCCGGTCTGAAATTTCCTATTGTCAAGCATGTGACATTGTTTGACAGTGCATTAGAAATGATATCCATCTGTATTCTGTAGTGACTCATTCTTAACCAAACAACTTTGGATCAAGTTCTTATGACTATGAATAAATAGGATTGAATTATAAGTAAAAGAAAAACAATCTGGCTACGACTAGTCTGAACTCTCAAGTTTACTGATCATTGTAAATAATTAAAATCGAAGTTTTGTATGAATGCATCATCAACATAATTATCAGAAGCATTCTACAATATTGGTTAAACATATGCGGGCAAATCCCCGGAACCCCAATGCAGGATTGAGTATTTTGCTCCTGCTGGTTTACTCAGATATATATATATATATGTTTCTACCAGTACAGATACCAATGCATAATCTCCAACAAGCAAAAGTAAAATTTTAGCAATTTTGTTTCATCAGTATAATAAATTTGAAGCAATGATGAAGTTTGTCCGGGGTTCCCGATTAATCGCGTTTGCCTACGGCAATTATAGTTCAATGAAACGAATATGATACTAGGAAAAGTATTGTTGTCATTCTATTGACGAATAACTATGCATGTTTTCGATAACAATTTAATTAATATGTACTAGGATGACATAATATTATATTATTCATAGTATTTTTTCAAAGTAAAAATTTGTCTAAATCATCGTTGACCTTGAATGAATCAAAATATAGGTAGGGTTTACTTTTTCTGTACGGGATGCCTTATTAATACACCGGAAGAGTATACTTCATATCAAGTATTATTTGATTTGTTTTTTTGTGATTGTGATTTTTACGATTCTATGGCATGTGTATTTTAAAACACCTGCAAAACATTACAAAGTTGCTCAGTAGCGCATTTCTCCAACTTATAACAACAACGCTTCATAATCCGTCTCGTCGAGGTCACAGCAAAAATGCAGCGATGGTTTTTTACATCTTTGTTTGACTGCACTTCTTCTACTTGAATAGGAAATTTGAATGTTTGATTTACCCTGTGTTGTATCCATTTCAAAAGAAATGCACGCTAACATGTTTGCAATCGTAGGCAAATAAATATCAGCACAGTCTGGTAATATTTTTATAACACCACAACATTGTTGTGCTTGTTTGAATATGGCATCGTGAAAATGGGTGTCGTTCACAAGACTCCATATAGTAAGTGATGCATGAGTGAGCAAAGTTTATTGAGATCCGATAATTTCGAAGGCAAACCAATTTGAACCTATGAAAATAATCACAAGATTTTTACATTAGGAACGCACCAATTTCTGGATATTCCAAATTGGATCCCCTAATCCATTTTTGCCGAAACGGACAGATTGCACAAAAATAATAATATTATTATTAAATATTTATTTTAAAAAAAAAGAACCGCTAAATTTGAGCCTGTTTTTTGAATTTTTAGGGGTTATGTGAATAGGTTTAGTTGATTTATGCCAGCAGTGTTTATATATCTATTTTGTTAGAAATACCATCATAATTTTTATTTTGCCAAGCATAAATTATAGATGGACTTCGCCTCGGTAGATCGATCCATTGACAATTGATAATAAATAACCAGGTTTCTGAATAGATAGAAACAATGATCTATGCTAAAGGATTTCTTTACAACTTGCTCTCTGAAATCTTGTTAAAATGATCAAATTATAGGATTCTCATTCAATTTTTTGAAACTAGGTTATTTATCACAAAAAATAAGTTTGTATATGTCTGCATTTAGTTTTTAAATATTTGAAATTCAATATGACCAAAATATTCAGCTAATTGCAATAATAGATAAATAATCCATCATGCAGTATCAGCATCTGTACTCGGAATAGGAAAACATCCCAGAGAGGACTTAACAGCTATAGACTAAAGCGCATTCGGTCGACATCTTCACTTTTGTTTCATTCAAATCGCCCCTTACGACACGCAGGATATACGTTAGGGCAATATTAAAAAAATTATTTTCACATTTTGAAGCTGGCATTATATATGACAAGAAAGTAAAAAATGATAAACCCCTAACAAGGAAGTAGAACTATTATAGATTCCACTGGTTGCGGCAAAAGATCTGTAACCGGGGTTGCAAACTCGATTGATCTTTTACCAAGTTCAAGTTCGACTTTGAGGTCAATTAAGAGATACCGAGTGTTTTTATTTCACAATTACAGGAAATGATTTCTTTGACGTTTCACAAACAATCCATATCAATGCTAAATGTTTTGCAACACGAGATAATCACGGAGATAAATAAGCTTCCTCTGCTGGTAGAGTTTCCAATGAATTTAGAATTGAACCTAGGAAACTCAGTAGAGCGAGAGAGGATTATTTTAAAATAAACGCTTCAGTGATAATAATTCAGTTCTCTGTAATATCAATGGGGATGTCAATAAGCTTACAGTTCTCTCATTTTTGCAAAATAAGAACTTGAAAAAAAATCTTAAAAAGATTTTCCGAAAAAATGCGTTGCCTATAAAATCCCAGGGTCTTATTTATTTGATAGCTGTTGATCCCGGGAAATGATATTAGAAAATAGTTTCGAAAGCTGTATTTTACGTGGTGACCTGAGAGCTGAGCTCGATCAGGCTTGTCATGACAGATTCTTACGAATTTCTTATATTTATCCAATCGTAATACCTTTCGCCAACTATGTTCTGACAGTCGAACTCGCGATGATTAGTTCGGCAATGATATCCGGAACACCGGCAAACAGATTTTTTGATCGTGAAGCAATACATATCCAATTAGGACTGCGCTATTTTTGAGATTCTGAGGAATTTCTGCACAAGAGCGTGTTTTGTAGTAAATACGTAGTAAGATAACGAACTTAAATTATGATATACTACGTCATGATTGATATCCTATCCGGCAGATGTTTCAAATACTATTTTTAAAAATACCCAGTTCACCGATGAACTTCACTGGCGCTTAAGCATACTTAATTTTATATACAGGGGCTGTATATATTACATCATGTGTTGCAGTTCCCAACAAGGTGCTTTGCTGAATATTCAACGTTCGGTGGTGATACCTCTAAGGGATGCGACAGATCCGCGAAGATGCGGATTCAAACGGTGTCGAATCCAAAAGGCGGATTCGTACGGATCCACACTTATCATTATAATCCACAAAGTCGAGAGCTAGCAAGCGAGACGAATTTCGTTGAACAAGTGTTCAAACTCATCAGAGCGGTATTTTAATTAGCGGCCAGAGATGTCCAGACACTAGAAAATCGTGAGTTGCGTGCTTTTCACGTTCGTTGTATCTTAGATTTGCGTTTTACGCAAACGAAAACAGACGAGGTAGGCAAGTCAAACATATAGTGCATGTCGTCAATGTAGCTTACGTCAGTCCCATCTTTTTAATATTAAAAAGCCACTCTAATCGTTAATTTCTTACTTTGTTCTCATTCATTTAGTAAATGTTGAGTAATTCACAAAATGTTGATATGAATGAAATTATGTTTGAGCGTTTTTCGACTTATCAAGCCTCGTTAGAATCGTTTGATGGGTGCACTCAATTCTGGTTTATAGTGTCAAATAAAAATTTTACAATTGATTTCGTTTCCGCTGAAGCTTAAACCGATAAATAGCTTTAAAAGTGATTTTTATTTTTGAAAATCTAATAAATGACGGAAAATAATTATATCATTGATTCGATTCCCGTTTCTCTAAATTATACTTCGAATATGAAAGCCGATTATATATTTTTAAAAGTTATTCTTACTTTACAAACTTTAACTCTAACTATATTATAGATAACTATAACATCGATCCGTTTCCGTTTATCTAAAGCAACGGCGTATATTGCATAAGTCATACTTTACTGTTGAAACGATAAAAAAAGGTGTCAAGAGCATCACTTTGAAAAAATCGAAGCCATAAATGAATCCTAGTGACGAGCCGGTTGGTGCGTACACGAAATCTTGTAGATTGGTTCTGCAAAGTCACTTGAATGAGATGAATTGAAACACCTATATTTAATATGCTAAAACATTCATTTGGCTAGATTTGACCTGAGCACAGTTCTCTACCTGATGTAACTAAACTATCTGATACTGGAAAATAAGACACACAGCTCAGATGTAAGATTATTTCATTGGTATTTTGTTTTACAACCCTAAGTCTAAGAACAGATACATAAGAGACTTCTTCAACTTATAAACGAAGTCTTCTTTTAAATTTCAGTTGAATTTATCGTAACATTATAGTCAGGATGGGGAATTCACCAAGAAGTATGCTGGATGCGTATAAAAAATCATCTTATCGTGACATCATGGTTAACGTCGGAATTCCATTAATTGCTGAATTTTTTACAATGGTACTTCACACATTCTGGGGATCAATGTATACATCGACTACAAAAACAATTGAAGTCCCATCATTGAATAGGTCAGTATTAGAACTTGGATAATCATACCAATGTAAAATTCGCATAGAGAAAAAATGAGAAAAATTAAAAGATTATACTCTATTGAGAATGGGCCACTGATGGATCGCGCCAACTATGCAGGCTCCGACTGTAGTCTATGTTCAACACCGTGCGCAACCGATATTTTGATTTCAAAATAGATAAATACAGATATATTTAAACCACGATGACCGGCGTAGTTTTTAACGTTTTGTTTTTGTGTGGCGACTTTTTGTAAGAACGAGGAGTACGCGACCCAGCAGAGCAAACGCTTTCGAAATAAATGGAAGGGAATTGACTTCAATTTTTCATGCCCCCGCAAGACTTGAATCCTTCTAACGCCACTGAAACCCGCGGATATGAAATTTCAAATCCCCAGATAACGAAAGGCGTCATTGAGAAATACGTCCATACGTCCATTACCATGGATGATTGATTTCAGCTACTCAAATAGTACATTGCTAAGGGCACGGCCAATGACTTAGCAAACATCAAACCCCAGATTTGATTATTTGTTAGTTTTGCAATCCACGATTCGAGAATATTATTTGAATTAAATTTAAATCTGGAGTGGTTTGATTTCATCAGGGTGGCCCTTTTTCTAAATATAGATGACGATTTTATTTCGAATTCTGTTGGTTTGTAAAGCAAACAGAGTTCTTCGCAAAACAAACAAACTTCAGAAGAGACGACCGGAAAACACGCAAAGCGCAAATTACCGGCCACGGTGTTTACCAACACATGCTTATGCTTTCCGAAGGAAGTTCATATCGGCATTATCACAAATTTTGATTTTCAATTGGAATTCTTACTTTATGCTTACTATAACATAGGTACAGTAAATTTACTGGTCATTTGCAGTAATTACATTTTTCCAAAGTTAAAAAAAACACCATGTCGATGAGATTTATGCTAATTATTGGCTGTTGATAACGAATTGAATTTACAATAATATTTACGACTTATAATCTTATACTTATGAAATCAATATTTCGAATGACTTGGTTTTCCTCATTACTTATTTTTTGCTTTTATCCAGACAAACAGAATGTCAGATACTGAGATACACCAGATTGTTGTATAACATGCTTCATCAAATTGATGAGATTTATGCCAGTTATAGGCATTTGACCTTAAACTTAATTTTGAAATTTCTTTCAATACCGTCAAGTAGAATTATTGTAAAAGTCGAGTGATTTTTTTGCACATCGTATGGAAATTTCAGACTTTCGAAGAAACACGATGTTTTGTCATTTGCCTATACTCACAGTAGAGAAAACTCTGTCCAAGCTTATTTGCTCTGTAAGTATGAATCACTGATGCTTCGTTCGATTGAAATTGGTTAGTTTCATTATTTAAAATGTTTTCCAGGTGTTTTAATATTCCAACCTCGCGGTATTTTATGCTAAGTACAACGCTGCGTTTGTTCACTCTTTCCATTGCAACCGAACTAACGGGTTTCTTTGCAAGCTAACGGAGTGTGCTTGTTTCATTGCGTAAGTTTGTGCCTCTTAGGCCTGTATCATTAATACTTTTTGTGGATAAAATATGCCGATTTTAGTGCGTTTTCTACCACTGAAAAAAAAATTAATAAACTTTATGATTTCACCAGATTTCACCTCCATCCCAGTTTCAAGATACGCCACTAATTATCATAGTTTGGTTTCAGAACAATCCTGCCTGAAGAATGGAGAGTGGAATACCTGACTTCAACACTTGTTCCTGCATTTCAAGCCGGTTTTGCAGTATGGATGTTTATAGTCCTGTTCTGGAAAATTTGGTATTTTTGCTATAGGATTTTACAAACATGTTCAAAATGAATAAGATCGAATGCGCTGTACCTAGTGTCAATTCTGTGTTCCTTAATATTAGATTTCGCAATTTTATGCAAAACTTGTTTTTATGACTCGTACCAAAAAGAAGATTTGAGTTTGTTTTTACAGACATGAACTTTTGCCTTCGTCTGCTCTATCAAAGATAACAGCGTGATGATTACCGTATTCATTCGATTGTAAACCACGGCTTTAAAGTTTTTTTTCTCCATCATGTTCGCGGCTTAAATTAAAGGGCGGTTTACATTTTTTCTTTGCGATGACGATACTGTGTGTAAACTTTATCAGTCCTAAATCCACAGTACCGGTACATGCGGCTTATACTCAGTAAATGGAATCGTGTTTTTTTTCTATTACATATGCACTTATTTGCACCGGTACAGGCACTCTATGTGGTGAGCAATTGCGACATCATGCTAATTAAATTTCATATTGTAATAAATAACATAAAAAGTATGATTAATTTATTACGTTTTGCATTATAAAAAAACAAATTCTTCAACCTACTGATAGGAATAATCGTAATATCGATACCCCGTTGTGTTTTGGACAAAAAATGAATGATAAATACTTTCAATCACTTCGAACCGCTTCTCTCCAGAACGTGACTTTTTCGTGTTCAGTTCATGGATAACATTCGAACAGTAAAACATCGAGCTTTCATTCTATTTCCAAAATGTGACAGCCACCGAACAGAGCGATAATAATATTAACTAATTTTTTAAAACACCGGGCTGCCGCTGTCTAGTCATTTTCCCATCACATTTGAAGCTGAATTCGTAACCCTTCCTTAATTCTTTGATTTAGTGTTATAAACTTCAACCCTGCCATTTCTACCTGTCTTCTTATTTCTGGTGATTTGAATCCATGGCTTTATATTCCTTATATTTTGATGCAAATCTTCGGATCGGCTCTAGGAGCTCTTATCGCACAGGTATATAACTAACATTTATAGTTCTTTATTTTGTAGATATAACTGCTGCAAAGGTTAGCTGCTGCACACATGACCAATATTCGTCAATACCGATACTTCACTCATGTTGACGGACAAATGCATTTTGGATACAGTTTTCCAAACTCCTGGCTGATTTTGGAAATTTTATTTTGTCAAGCATGAGTCATAGACGGACCGCGTTTCCTTGACACGGTCCATCAGTGAATCATACTCAACAAAACATGTTTAGTCATTTTTGTACCGGGGTAATGGTAATATTGTTAAATGAAATGAATATAATTTCGCGTTGGTATTCAACAGTATTCATATCTATTCTCTGTCTGTATTTCTACTTTGATTTAAATTTAGGTTAAATTTCACAAAGTTTGTTTCACGTTTGGTACTTGACATTTGCTGACTAGGTGAAATATATAACTACTGATTATGCGATCGGGGATACCAGAAATACTTTACTAAACACCTGAATTAATAATTTTTGGTACCACTTTACTAAATACTTTTTGTTTTTGGTAAATTGACTTTCGGTTATTAAGATTTATTTTCATTCCAAAAAAATCAATCTGAAATTGAGTTATAAATATTTCTTTAGAACTCCTAAAGTTTTCTCGTCTTAACGAAATATTTTTAGTATATATAGACAAATATTCGATTTTGCATTTCCACGGCTAGCTTTTCCGGGTTAAATAGGTGAATTGCATTTAATTCTAGACAATCAAAAACGATGCTCCCGGCCCATTTTTGATAGCAGACGATGCCAATTTCTCTGCAATTATCGCTTATGAAGTTATGGCCACGGGTATTATGTGCTTTTTCACCAATGTAATGGTAGGAGATAAATCATATGACCAAGCAACAGGAGCATTTGCAATCGGAATGACGGTTTTTCAAGGAATCATTGGCGGGTGAGAATAAGAAACTTATAAATAAAGGGACTTACTGAATCTTTTAGATTAGTGTTTCTTCTCTTCTTCGGTTAGATAAAATAAATTTTCATAACTTTTGCCCTCTGGAATTATATTCGATTCACAAGAATTGCCTGACCTGCGAAAATCGCAGCAAGAAAATATCGACCATGGAACATGGACAATAGCGATATAGCAGAGAGGAACGATTTATGTATTTAAAAATTGCCAACCATAACCAAATTAAATGATACGTCCTCATTGTTCAAATATTACCCCATTGCTGTAATTTCTGCAAAACAAAAGCGCACTTGAATAATCCGTGGTATGTCTTCTAAAAACAATTCTAGCTACAGCCGTTTTCACGCCAATGATTTCTTGTGTGTTAATTGACAAACACAATATGTCTAAGCCAAGAATGTTCTTGCTAAACAAACAGCTACTACAATTTGATGTTGATGAGAATAATATTTTGTTGTGCATCACTTCGTGTGCATTTATGCGATTAGTGAGGTCATCAGTCAACGTCCAGAACGGATAATATCTGATAAGATCATTATGATTTTTATTTTAGTGAAAGTGACTTTCGTCTTCCGGGTATTTTAAACCAGCTTATTTGGCATTTAGATCGTGATACAACATTTCGACTTGAATAACAATTTTGCATTAAATTGGACCACCTGTATCAAATTCGGAAATTTAGGCTATTTTGAAATAATTTGAAATTCCAGTAAATTGGATTTCTAATGATAGTACTTGTTCACCTGAAAAAAAAACAATATTATTATTAACAAAGCAACACTTTTATCAAAAAAACTTTTTTGTTAATTTTCAGACGTTGGATAGGAGCCGGATGCCTGAATGCAGCGAGAGCAATTGGACCAGCAATTGTAATGGGTGGAAATGTTTGGAACAATCACTGGGTGTGGTGGGTCGGAGACATACTCGGTGCAATCGTTTTTGCAATAATATACAAGTATGTACGATTAACTGTAAGGATGAACCAAACTTAAAAGCATTATCTGGTATATTTTCTGTCTCTCATATTCCAGCAAAGTTAAATACTCAAAATAAAAACATGTTTACTTTCTCTGAAAATCGAAAATAACGCAAGGCGATTCCGTTTGTCCAAATCGAGCAGCGACCGAAAGAATTCTGGAATCGTAAAAGTAATGCTGGGAAAAATTATTAGGTACGATCCATCTGTTGATCCGATTCAAAATACTTTCGAGGCCGAAGCTCAACCCTTGACAAAGTTTTCTAATGTTCAAAACTCAATGTATTGCTTTTAGGGCATTCTTTGCACCTCCGGAAAAAGTATGGATTGTTCAAGTCGGAAAGTTCTTCACAAAATCAGAAACATCTGTAGAAGAAAACGCTACAAGCAGGGACGAAGATTATGAACAAAAGTTATAAAAACCTTGTGGTGCGAAGTTCTATGGGCCACACAAATACTTGCCAATCAACCAAGCCCTCTTTATGGCATATGGCATTGACACGTGGCGGCAAAAATCTAAAAAAAATCAAAAAATCTAAAGTTAACTCTTATATAATACAAAGTTTTTTTTTACCAAGGCCAGTTTCCCACGTGTATCTTAATTAATGGTTGTTGTGAATACCAGGAAATGGGTAATTTTGGTATCTCTTTACATAATTTATTATAAAGCAGTTGGACTAAGTTTATAATTTAATGAATCCGCATAGAATTTAAAAGCTTACCAAATAATGCAATTTTTTTACCAAAAAAAAAAAAAAGAATGATTGTAAACAAACATATTATATTTTCATTTTTATTTCACCCCCCCCCCCCCCCCCTCGAGTTTGCAGGGCTCTAACACAACAGCCACTTATGAAAGAGCCCGATTGGTGTTAAAGCGAGTTTCCTCTTCCGCAAAATATACTAAAGTTTTCACAGCTCGAATTGAAAAGTTAGCGTAGATTAGGAAGCCTGACTTACCGAGGCTCGAACCTGATCCCTTTTTAACTTGCAAGTCAACAAAAAACATATATACTCCATCTCCACCAAGTGCGCCAACAAAATTGAAAGTAGCACAACTTTTTTACAAAGATTTTCTCGTATTTTTGTATTCTTACTTTGATTACTATTTCGGGAGCTGGAATCAGAATCATGTTGTTTTCCCGGTGTTCAGAAACAATGATATAAATGGGAGATGCAGCCAAAAATGATTGTTAGAAAAGTGATGTAAAAATATTGTTTATGCCTTCGTCTTTTTGACAGCGAATTGAATAGAAATGTTTTCTATTTTTCAAATGGTATAAATCTACAATCCTACCTCTGATTCTCGGACATAATGTATAGCGAATACCAATAAAATGAGAAAAACTGTCGATTCTTAATTGAGCAATGTAAAACATGAAGGTAAAATTTCATGTTCAGTATTTAGGGAAAAAATGGTGTGCACGGATTAGAATCGATTCGATAGTTTCCAAAAGTTTCAATCAAAATTTTAATCAGCCTGCACATAGAAAGGTTATAAACTATAGCTAAAAACAATTTTTTAATAGTTTTTTGTGAAAACGACGCCAAAAAACTATGCGAAAGATACATCAATTGTTCAGCAACGCAAAAATTAGTGAATGATATAAAATTGATTTTTAGATATACGTATATTCATCTCTCGTTATTGATTTCTTGCATTTTCACAACATAAATTCAGTTAATCGGTTGCTGCACAGTTACTGTTACTTCCTCATTTGTATTTTGATGTGTTTTTTATATTAATATTGTAATTAATGTTCTTTCCCGTTGGGAATGTTACTATTTTCTGTAAATAAACGAATAACAATGTAATACCGCCATTTATTTTGCAATCTAAATTTTGAAAGGTTAGATAAGGGTATTATACAAACATTTCAAATCTTATATTCATGCATTGAACTTAATTCGGTAAAACAAGCAAGATAATGTCTGTTTGGTGAGCCTAGTTTTGTAAGGATTGTTACTGGATTTCCACTAAAAAAGTTTATCTCCGTTTCGTGTTTCTCGTATTTATTACTATAGTCATTGTTTTATTGTTTGCTCAACAATTTCGGGTGGTTGATTTATTTGAGTAAGCAGCCTCATATTATTTCCCAGCAATTCGATATATTCTAAAGTGATTTTTTAACTTTTAATGCATTTTTCGGAATTCCTCCACTCTTATTATATTTTCACTTCCATTTCCAGTATTTCGATATTGAATATCGTCGTCCCCTATAATCTCGAACGAAATATTTTACCGATCGAATCTTCTCGAATAAAACCTTTATTAGAAAAACTTATTCCGAACCATTTTGAAAATTGAATAAGAATAAAAAAATGTTTACAAAACTAACAACTGATCATAGCCTGATTACCATAAGGTCACCATAGAAATTTTTCAAAGCTCTTTTAACTATGTTCGTTTTGTTATAATCCTATCATAAACTGAACTATTACATCATAGCATTTGTCCAACTTCAGAAACTTTCGAATTATTGAGTCGTAAGCATTTCGTTCTACGTTTGCCTGATTAGCTCAGTCGATCATGCGCGAGAAACCCGCTTGGAGTCGCGAACCATAGTTCCGTGCGTGTAGACTGCCTCGATTGCTCTCCGCCGGCCAAGTTCAATTCCGTCTTGCGGTGTTGGGTATAAGACCTCGACATATTAACAGCGTCCACGGTAGCAACAAACTCTAAAACCCCCAAAAACATATGTACAAAATAATATGAATCACAACGTCCACGGTAAACATGGCTTGCCAAGAGCCGACGAAAACATAAGACCAATTGCCCCGTCCTCTCTCCGCAGAAGCTAGTGCCTTTTTGTGTCACACCTGAAATAGGGTTTCCGAAAGCTTTAATACGGAAACTGGCCAAAAATTTTCTCGCGCATCCGACGCAATTATTCCTGAATATGAACATGAACTTACCTGGCTTACATTTTAACGAGTTTTCTGTTTAATATTTTCTTTGTTAGAAAAAATAGCTACGTAGCAGTATTAAAAAGGTCAGCTCATTGTTGTATGTTTTATATACTAAATTTGCCCCAGGCGAATACCCAGGCCTGTGTTTGTGTACTATCTAGGGATTAGGTGCAAATACGTCGTTTTGCTTCATTTGTGGTACAGGGTTAGGATCAGAAAACATTCACTGTAGAACTGCGGGACCGCTTACTTTGTCTTCGAAAAAGTTTGTCACGCGTTTCCAACGTGATACTTAATCTTAATTCTTGAAATTTAACTTAACGAAACCTATTAAACCCAGATTAAGTTTGGAATCACTTGACCTTTACACTGACCTGTCAGTTTGAACATCCTCATTATAATACAATTCTCCTGGTACAGCTTTCTTAAAGTATATTTTATTAGCTGAATGTTATAGAGATCATTCGATTTGAAGTTTTGATTAAAAAATCTTGCCAATTTTGTGAGAACAAAAAATGATTGCACATCTAAAAAGGAAGAAAAATGATGGTTTTAACATATTCATGCGTTATTCACTATACCATCACTACGGACGTAGGTCACGTACTTGGGCATAAGACGGATTTTTAAGCTCTGACTCTCGCGTTGTATAGACTTATCTCTTATTCGATTCATTTTATTTTATTTGACAGGTTAAATGAACAATATGTGAAATTAAAGCAGGATGATTCACCTCAAGAAGTAGCTAAAAAACTTGGATCGTCGAATTACCACCGATTTGAATATATTTGAAATGTTCACAACATGAAAACAATCTCAAAGCAGCCGAGTTAGCTCAGCTGTTGGATTTAGAAACGTCGCCCCCACGAATGGGAATAAGTTTTTATAATACTGAATTAAATGATGATGAGTTGAATGAAACGTTAAATGATATTTTGAAAATATATTGACTTCCTTGCCCGAAGCTGTCTAATCTGGTTAGATCTGCTCAGTTGCAGATTTTTTGTAGAATCGTCAAGTATTAATAAAGGCTAATAAATTCCCGGTAGATCCGAAATTTCAGAAAGACTAGAATATTTTAATTCATCACTTTTCGGATTGCCCACGGCAACCTGTTCGAATCCGCAAATTTTATGCTCCATATTCAGTGGCGTATCTGGGACTTGGGGGCATACTTATAAGCCGCTGATTTATGACGTCATAATATAAATGCATTTTTTGTGATAACGAAAGTTGTGATAGCTAAATTAAAATCGACAAAATAAGCATAATTCATAGTAATTGAAGCCACGGCGTAATTTCTGATTATATCGTTAGCATCAGCGATGTGCTTCGACTTGTTTTATTTCCCCTCCGCTCTCACAGATGGAAGAAGAGGTCTCAACTTCTGTTGCACCGAAATCACATCTAGTCGGAAATGTACCTTTTGAATATAACCTTTAATAGAAGGCAATATATCAGAATCTTCTATGGAACACACTTCTAAAACACTTAAAACACATATGCACAAATCCTTTTGCAAATCTCGACCCAAAGCGTCATTTTCGCATCAGCAATGAATATTTTGGCCTGGGTTGCATTTTCATTTGTGCTAGATACTGTCTTGAAACTCAGATGCTACTTTGCAAATATGAACGTTATTAGTTTTGTTTACCTTCGTTTCACAGCATTTCGAAAAATAGTCAACACGTTTGCATTGAAAACCTTTGGAAGAACATTTACGATCACATGCTCTGTGACCTTACCACAAGAACAACATTTAAAAGTTTTGTAGTGAGCTTTTTTAGTGCGCTTCTGCGCTACTTCACGTATCACCTCATCGGTATCACCAATGTTCTAAGGTTTACCTCAAACGAATTTAATTCCTTCAAAGGTTTTCTCATAGGTGAACGTCACAGTTTGCAAAAGTTAGTTTGTTTCAGTACAAAGCCTATCACGCAAACTGGTCGTATAACAATTTTTCAGAAATAGATCTCTAATCATTTGATCAGCTATTCCCCCGAAATCACACAAAAACTCAAGAGTCCGTATATTTGCTACGTACGTTGATACCGATCACGTCGATTCCTGTTTACATCGACGAAATAGATTTCCCACAGTTACCGGTGTTATACTTAGCCCGTTTGAAATCATGTTTACAATTTAATCGTCCTCCGACAAAAATCTTTTAACTCAATTATTAGAAATGATTTGTTGATTGAAGTTGCGCATTTCTAGACTGTTTTGTTTTGCGTGGTGACCGTATGGTAAAAGGTGCCATGAGACTTGAGAGAATTCGCCACGTTAGTGTTCGGCCCATTGGTACGCTTCTGTTTGGTTCAAGTCGGTAGAGTTAAAGTTAGGTGGATTTGGCGGGTGTTGTTTTATGTTGGTCACCCAAAGTCAGGGAAATGTTGAATATGGTGTAGGTGACTCGTATTTGTACCATGAAGCTAAAACATGCCCCTAACTGTCCAGTTTATTGAGTTGCTTAATTTTTTGGTCCAATTCATTCTTAGACAGTAGCGAAATGCTAGTGACTTTTTTGCGTTTTTTTTATAGTGCAAGATTCAAACATGATTACGCCTGGCGAAACAAGATCTGTTAGTTGAATTATCAACTACACTCTTTGCTTTGACCGCGCGGGTTATGTCATATAGAGCTGTGTTTAACATATTTGTGGGTTAGACTTGATTCACCTTCCACTGGGATGTTACCACAGAGTCAGGAATGGTCCGGGCTTGTTCGGCACTTGACCGTTTGTCGCGGTTTTGTGGCGATCATGCTCGGCCCTTGGCTGACGCTCCGGCCAGTCTGGCCGTGTGAGCACGTTGTACGATTTTTCTTTTTCCGACAATTGGACCTATCGTGCTCTCACAGTTAATGCCGCAATACACGCTTGCGTCGGTTGCGTTTTTTCTAGGTGTGTTTTATTTCAACCTTGCGTTTTACGCTTCGCGTGCGTTTGTTCACATTTTCCAACGCAACTGAACGGATTGCTGTGCAAGCTAACGGAAACTGCTCGTTTCGTTGCGTAAATTTCTACCTTGTAATCACGTGATGACGGTGTGATGATAATCTTTCCCCCTTTTTCTCTTGTAAATTATATACACCAATAGAATTGCTCTTCATCTGTTCACACCCCGGAGTCTATAAATGCCGGCACCAAATATGCTTGTCTGACATGGCAACTGGGGCGAGATGCGAGACTGAGATTCAATGGAAAAACTGATTTTTTTATACGCCCGAGTGATTATTAACGCAAGGAATGCAACCGTGTATTGCCGTTTTTTGTCCTACAGAGCAACGCAACGCACCGGGAAGACAACTCTACGTGTATTGCGGCCTTTATTCTAATCCCAAACACGCAGAGTGGGCGTAAAAAACCAAGAGATTAATTTTCGTCCAGGCATACCAATATTCATACGCTGCATCAAAGTTGTCACAATCTAGCCTTGAGTTCGTCATAATATAATTTATGTTGGCGTAACTTTGAGGCTCGTAGTCGAAGAATTTACTGCAACTATATTTTCTCATGTTTGCTGTTTATTTCAACTCTTGTTGCAAGTTATAAGACATTTGCTGGCACATACCAGTGTTCTGTTTTTTCCAATATAATAAAAAATAATTTGGTTCTACTACTGGCTTTGTGAGGTGTATCGGTATTGTGTGCGCATATTCAATTCAGAAGAATAGAGCACCAGGAAATAGGCGCGGATGGCTTATTTCAGCTAAGGATTCAAGCCGCCGTTAGATAGAAACGTCGGTGGGCGGTTTTGATTTTAACACCGGATAAATCCTTTTACAAAACATATCATTCAAAGATTTTACGGTACCTTCATATTTCGTGCTATCTGGGTTATTCAAACCCACCCCTGTACAATCTCCTTGCTTCTGCTCCAACGCTGTTCAGCAGTACTGATTTTTTACGTTTGTTACTTCAATCTTCAGATCCATAAGCAACAACGTAAGTTTCGAAATTCGAAAACCGATCTTTGAACGGCATTCTTGCTTAGCCCGGGCTGTCAAAGTAAAAAAAAACACAATAAGAGAAATAGCATTAGACACCAAACTAAACATCAATTAAGCACGCAGAATCCCCATACAATATTGTCCATTTCGTCGTCTAACCGACATGTTCGAACTCGGATTGACCGTGATGGATGTATGCTTTTGTGAGGCGACAATCATTTTCTCGGTTTTTTTCTTTTCATTTAATTATCATACTTTATTGATAGGATGATGCCAAGAATTGAACTGAAAAGAATAATACTTGGAAAGCAGACACTTTTTCTCACTCAGAACATCATATTAAAAATAAAATGGTATAACCACTAGTACTCATAATATATATTGCAATTAATTGATTGAAATTCATCACGTAATGCATTATCCTAAAATGGGAGAATTTGATTTTTTAAATATTAGCATCAGTGGCAAATGCCTGAAATATAGATATCAGCTCCAAAAAGTGATATCGGTCGAACACTAGATGCAACACTATATTTATTTCACATTACAGGTAGTCATAACAACGCCTACAGAAAAATTTACATCTGGGGGGGGGGGGGGGGGGGGGGTATGGTATGGTCTTGTCATGCGTGAAATATATTAAAAAGATTCATATAATACTTGAGATATGATATCAGTTATTTTACTGTACATTTCAAGCCACCTAAAAAATCTTAATATTGAAATAGGAAAAAAATTTGAAAGTCAAGAACAAAGATCAAATGCCAAACGCCAAATGCCTTACGTTTTAGAATTCCGTAGCATATTTCATGGTATTGAATTTCACAATCATGAGATTTGAATCTGATATGACTAGAGTATTGCGTTAACCACTTACATAGTTTCCTCTTCAACCAGATGACCTGATATTAACAGTATTGGAACCAAATATTAAAAAAAGGTGAATAATATACCCTATTATAATATAAGCAAAAACATATGCGCTATAGAACGGGCTTCGGATAAGTCCTAACGTATATCCAGCGTATCGTAAGAGGCGACTAAAAGGGAACAAATGATTGGTAGATGGTTTTACCATCGCGCAGAGCAGATACCAATGAATGCTTCACCTTAGCAGTTCATTCCCGTTTGGAATGCTTTCCTCTTAGAGTGCAAATGCTGGTACAACATCATCTAGTAGCTCATTGCCATTAGATGACCAATAGTTGGGTATTTTTTCCACTTCTTTCGGAATTGCTTGGAGTGAATTTCAATGAAAAAAAAAACGATCAAAAAATCAAATATAAGATTGTGAGTTCATCTTCCGTTTATTCTAGCATCAGCAAGGGTACTTTTTCTACTTCTTATACGAAAAAAAATAATATGTATTGTATTAAAATTATCAACGTGAACATTTATCAAAATCGCCAAGGGTATCAAACTCAGATTTGCTACTTTTTATAAAGTTCATTAACTTGCGAATGCATGGGATAAGTTAATGGGGATTAGTAGAAGATTTTGCTCTGGGAGGGTATCCATTCGGCTAGTAGCATTATACAGTTCGGCTTACAGGGTTATATAGACACAAACATTTCTTCGTCTATTTGCAAGCAGTCTTTGAATCCGTGCATGCTTGAACTCAGTATTTATATACTCAATTAGTAGATTTGTATCCATAAAAGTTTGCATTTAAAAGTGCAACGTACGTAGGCGCAAATATACGTGTGTGCATCATTCCTGAATAGGTTGAATAAAATATAGATATATCCGATTACATGGGCTTTCAGAATGCCAGTGATTACTTTGAACAATTTTTTCAGAATTTTTCCGGTGTATATGAAATTTCCTTTCCAGTTGTGAAATTGAAAAAGGAATGCTAATAAGCCATGGCATGATGGCGATTTATGTAATTCTAGAAAGATCAAGCAAAAGTTATACAAAAAAAATTAATCAGCGGCTTAAAATCGTCTGGGAGTTGCAGGGTGCCCTGTAACAAATGTAGGAATCAAAATGAACGTCTTGTCTTCTATAATGCAAAAAAATATTACAGATCCGAATTCCATCGCCACAAAGGAAACATAAAAGCTTTGGAAAACGGTAAATCATCTACTTGGCAGAGTGAAGGCCAACCCAGGTCTATCTGTGGGGTTGTCTTCTAATACCAATAGTGAAGTTGCAGACAAGTTCAATTAGTACTTCTCTACGGTGGCGCAGAGATTGATTGAATGCCCCGCTCTCACATTTCATCGCAACTCTGTCCTACTGGGTGGATTTCTGAGTTGTTCATCTGCCTAAATATCTAACCTATTACAATGGGATTCACTGGATGGCGATTGACTTCTAGTACGTTTTGAAATAGCTGAAACATTGACATTACCAAGAATAGAGTTGGGCATACAATCAGAACAATCTTCGCGTTTACATTTACGAATTTTACGTGACAAGCCGTTGGCGTTCCTTGTCTGGTTCCTTGTGGTTCTCGAAAATTAATCAATCTCTTAAAGGCTATGTCTTGAGCGTGGTCAGTGCGAATCTTGAATGCTCGTTCAAGAAAATAGTGACTGAAGTGTCGCACAGCCCACACCACTGCCAACAACTCCCGGTGTGTAGTGCAATACCGAGCCTGTGATTTAGGCAAAATTTTACTGGCATATGACAAAACTCGTTCCTCATCTTGGACTTGTGATAAAAAAGAGCCGATACCAGTACCATCTGGTCAAGTCCAGACTCACCCTCTGTTTGTGGAAATGCTAGGATAGGGGCTGATGTTAATTGGTGCTTCAACTCATCATATGCAGTTTGGCAATCCTCGTTCCATATGAATGGTATGTTCTCACGTGTTGAGCATATTAAAGGTGCTGCGATCGTGAAATAATCTGGTACAAACTTTCGACAATAATTTGATGTGCCCAAGAAACTACGGATATCGCTCACAGAAGTCGGTACTCTCCATTTCTTGATAGCACCGATATTTTCCGGGTCCCAACTGACTCCCTCAGCTGATGCAAAGGTAGCCAAGATAGGACGTACTTAGACGAAACAGTTTACATTTTGCTGGTTTCAACTTCAGTCCAGCACGGCTAAGTCTTATAAAAACTTCACGGAGATTTGTAAACGAATTAGAAAAAGCGAAGCCATGAGACATAACATCATCTAAGAAATTGAGACAGCCGTTCCACAAAAGACCATCTAGAATATTCTCCCTCATTCGCTCAAACGTGGTTGGGGCATTAGCGAAACTGAACGGCATCATAACAAAGTGAAAATGACCCCTTCCCGATATGCTAAAGGGTGTTTTTTCACGAACTAGAGGGTCAACTTCGACCTGCCAGTAACCGCTAGCGAGATCGAGGGTTGAGAACCATTTGGCACCATTCAAAAACTCAGTGATATCCTCTATACGAGGTAGCGGATAGGCATCCCTGTACATGATATAATTCAATATACGGAAGTTATCACAATGACGTGTTTATCCGTTCTCTTTAGTTTCTTTACAACTTTCCTGGGCGCCCACCCTACACGGCGAGGAGCCTGCCGTATTGGACGCGGTGTTGTTGTGGCGATTCTATGTTTTGCCGCGGACGTATGTCCGAGTTCCCCATCTGGCCCAACAAATATATCTTGAGATTCATATAGTAAAATCGCTAACTGTTTGTGATGCTTAATATTTAAACACTCTGCGGAATTGACTAAATCACGTAAGTGTTCTGGCGATTCTAATTGCGCATTCCCACACTCAATTCGGCGACATGTAATTGTGCCAATAGCTTAGGGTGAGCTAAACCAAGCATGTGACCAGCTCTTATTTTGACTCGCTTGTCATTTTGATTAACCGCGAAGACTGGAACAAAGGATTTATATGGACCCACAATAGAATAAACCAGCTGAATATCATCAGCGAGGAAGAAGCATGAATCTAGCGGTTCGACAATGGCAGCCATGTCAAATGAAGAGTTCGACCACGCACAACAAAGTCGAGCAGGAACGACCACTTTTTAGAGTGTGGTGGGGTCGTCATATCTTCTCGTACAATGACACGACAACAAGGTACCAATCCCCGGTATGCAATTTAATTTCTTGTCCACGTATCATCATGTGCCCTGATAATCAAAGATAGAAACATCAATAAGCGTAGTCACTGCCCAACTGTATAAAAAGAAAGTTGAATGGTTGATTGTTTACAAGTACACGGGGATGCCAACTATTGTTGCATTGCAAAGAACAAATATTTCGGTCTAAGTTGGAGTTTACAGGTCCGTCGACATCAGTCAATTATGCGGACATTCAACCTCAAGGAAAGGAGGACCTCAAGTCCGCTGAGCGTCATTTAAAGTCGCGCTTGTCGAACTTTCATTTAGTGTGAATCACACGATTAGGACAAGCACGCCTCATGTGTCGATTCTGCTTGCAATTAAAACATGCCTTGCTATCCCTACCTCAATGTCCATCTTTACCATACCTAGGACATGGATTTCGTGGCGTGCCATCGAAATTGCGAGAATTATTACCGCGTGGCTTAACATATTCGAATGTCTTGGTAATATCCCTCTTGTCTGTCATTTGAGAATGATGAATCGAATAATAGCTAGATACAAAGCCTTTCCGAACGTTTCAGGATCATGCATTGTAACATGTTTGATCATGCTTTCATCGGTTGAGCCGGCGAGAAACTGTGACTATAAAATATCATCCTGTCCACTTACATAAATATCATCAATATGCAAGAACAACAAGTTTCCTCAACTTAGTACCAAAGTAACGTGGTGTTTCTGTCGTTTTTATTTTGCGACAATGAAATGTGGTACGGTATGAACTTTCGTTTCCTACAAGCTTGAAATAGTGACCGAAATGCGCCACAATATCAATGTGACTAATACGCTTACATTCCGCCGAATCTTTCGAAACATTGAAGGGCTTGTTCTGTCATACAAGTAGCTTAAGCCCAGCAGTATTTTTATCCCACATATTATAGCTAGAAACCACTTCAAAATGACACAGATAGCTGGGCCACGTCATGGTATGGGCTCCATCAAAATACTTTGGTTTCTTAGATGATCTAGTAATCATGGAAACATTAGCTGTGGCATTGGGATAATCACTGGCAGTATTAACACCACCATTAGCGCCTAGTGTAGATTGAAAATGTGTTCAAACAGAAACTGATGTATATGTTTGCTAACAGAGGGCTTACTTGCAGCTTTTCGAATCTCTTCATCACCGTTAAATGGAATAACAGGTATAATATTACTCGCATGACCTGGTTCCACAATACTAACCTCCATTGTTTGGAAACAAACAATTTTGTTGGCCACTCGGTTCTGCACCATCTGAAATCTCTGAGTCTACTTCAAGAATTGGAGGGGACTTTGTACACAGCTTCAAACAGAAACTGATGTATATGTTTGCTAACAGAGGGCTTACTTGCAGCTTTTCGAATCTCTTCACCGCCGTTGAATGGAATAACAGGTATAAAATTACTCACATGACCTGGTTCCACAATACTAACCTCCATTGTTTGGAAACAAACAATTTTGTTGGCCACTCGGTTCTGCACCATCTGAAATCTCTGAGTCTACTTCAAGAATTGGAGGGAACTTCGTACACAGCTTCAAACAAGGTTTATGAATCGGTGTAAAATTAGCGGGTGTAGATGTAACTAGATTGGGACGGTCATCATGCAACATTGGCGTTGTTTCTACCATATTAGCATCCCCATTACCTTTCATCATAATCAAAATGTCCTGCAATATATTATAAATCCTTCAGAAAGATGACTTCCGTTTCTACGTTTTGACTTTCGGCCGTGACCCGAAAAATACGAAACGTTGGATGTGAAAACAATCACAAGTTAAAAAGATGGATCACACAGTCTTCGTGGTTCACCACTGATTATCTAATTTATGGTACACCTTAATATTAGAGCTAAAACTTAATAAAACCAAATACTCCAATTGAATAACAAAATACACATGAAAACAAATAAATTAACGCATCTGACATTAGATTACAAAAAGGGCTAATCACAACTTATATGTAAGTAGAAATTGGCATAATATAAACTTAACTGACAGTCCTACATTGAGAGAGAACTAGAATAAATCAGAAAACACAGGAATATTCCTAAGAGCACGGGAACAAGCCAGACAGTATCAAATGATAGCCTCTTAATGGAACGCAGAGCTGAGTCTGAGCATATGATTGGTCAACCATGATAATTGAACTACAGCGAACAAAATTAACAGACATACTTGAATGTCTCAATTTATTGATCTTTTGTTTTAGATCTCTAGTCCCCCTGCATCACCTTAGCCCCCCACCCTTTGTCTTAGACCTCGACTCTTCATCTTAGCTCTTCACATTTTGCCTTAATTCGCCACACTTCTTCGTAGCTCTCTTCATTTAGTTTTAGCCTTCTTCGTTTAGTTTTAGCTCCCCACGGTTCGTTTTTGCTCTCCAAGCATCGTCATAGGATAGAATTATACGAATTATCGTATTTCTCATTTTGCCTGCACATGGACCTGGTGAGTGGAGTAATCCTTAAGCAGCGCTTACGTGAACCGCCGTGCACCGGTGCGGCGTCCAACAGACTTCTCGCATATAATCATCATCCCTCACGGGACTCAAACTTGCGTCATGACGATCAGAGCTCGAAGCGTATTCTCAGCGCTTTACCGATTAAGCTAACTGGGCACCCCACTCATGACTCTACATGCTTTGTCTTAGCCGTCCACGCTTCGTCTTAGCTCTCCACGCTCAGTCTTAGCTCTCCACGTTTCGTCTTGGGCCTCTATGCTTCGTCTTAGTCCTCAACGCTTCGTCCTGGATCTCAACGCATCGTCACAGCTCGCCACAGGTCTCCCCATTTCGTCTTAGCTCTTCGCGTTTCATCTAAGCTCTCCATGTATAGTCATAGCCTACAAATTTGTAGGGTCATAGTTCTCAACGCTACATTTTAGTCCCCTACGCTTCGTATAAGCCCTTCACGCTACGTCTCAGCCTACACGCGACGTCCTAACCCTACACGCATCGTCACAGCTGCCCACATTTCGTCTCAGCTCTTAATGCTTCATCCTAGCTCTCCACGCTTCGTCTTTGGTTTTCACGCTTCGTCCTACCTGTCCTAGATCTACACGCATCGTCACAACTCTCCACATTTCGTCTCAGCTCCAAGGCTGGTAGTACGGTGCGGTACGGAGTTCGGTACGGTACGATTGAATTTTCCGGTACGATAGTACGGTACGATTATTTTTTCAATTTTCGTACATAATGCGGTACGGTACGAAGTTCGATATTTATTTCGTACCGTATCGTACTCTTTTTCGTACCTTCGTATGTCACCATATTCTTCTCATATAAATTCAAAAAATTAATTTCATTTAACATCTATGTCGTTTCATAACAGGGCGCAGAAAATATAGTTTGCGTCCATCAAGGAATTTTTTAAACTAAAGGACAATTTTAAAATGATTTGAAGCGGTGCATTTAGGGTAATAAAAATGCAACTGATTCACTTGAGCTGATTAGATGAGCTATGTCGTATATCGGGTTTACTGACTTGGATTTTAAACCAGATAACATAAAATTGTATCGGGCTAGCTTTTACAAAGAGGTCTGTTTTGGACATTGGTAGTTGGTACGGACCGAAATTGCTATTGTAGGAAGTTTGCCTATACACCAGAGCAAAACTCTACAACCCGCAGATTCAGAGCCAAAATTATCAGTCGTACACCAATATCTTACTGTTCTTTATTATATTCGACACAAAGAATAAAACTTCAGAATCTCGATACAGTCCCATTAAATGATAAAAAATGCACTAGCTTTTATACATTTTCTGTGACCATCCAAGTTAGCCTTAAGGCAGGATATTCTAATCGCTTTTCGTCGGACGTGATCACAACATAATCGTCGTGCCCGTCGACGAGGCAATTAACCGGACAATCTAAACTATAATTTCTTTCAATTTTCTTTAAAGAGTTCTCGGAGTGCTAATCATAATTGTTTATGACTCTCACTGCGATACTGGCCGATTTGTCTTAAAGGGTTAAAGGTTCCGAATTAGAGTTATAATTCTGGGTGTAAAAAGATTAAAACTTGTTTTGAAGCTATTATGGCCGGTTTTAATTGCTTACAAGAAAACTTTTTTCTAATTTTTCTGATCATGCGTTGGACGCATGATGCTCGAACTTATTTAACCTGATATATTGAATGCCAAATTCTCCTAGTGGTCATGATTTTTGACCATGATCCCCTACATATGTCGGCCCCCTAGAAAACGGAGTGGCTTTGAGTAGGGAACATGGATGGTAACTTTCCTGAAATATATAACATATAATATAATCCTAATAACGTAAAATAATCATAACAAGTTAAAGAGAAAAAATAAAACGATATAGATGGAAATGAAACATTTAAACATTTTTCAACCTTAAACAAATATTACTATGATTAGCAGTTAAAATTCAACACAGTATTTATATACTTGCAATAATATATATGTATATATATATATTTTTTTTATTTTATTTTTTTTTTTTTTTTTTTTTTTTTTTTTTATATTTTTCACTGTTTTTGAGATTTTTTTTTTTTTTTTTTTTTTTTTTTTTTTTTAACATACACTTTGTTCACACTATATATATATAGATAACGAAAATGTCACCAAGAGAGGTGAAAATTAAGGAAAGAGATCGGGGTATAGGTTGCGTTGAGGGTTGATAGGAGTGTCAGGTTCTCTGGGCATTGCGATACCTTCAGTGTCTTCCCTATTTGTTCCATTCATAGGTTGGGGTGGCCTATTCGGATTTCTAAAATTTTCAAGCCTTTGCCTGAAAACATCTATGTATGGCGCTGCGTTGTTTCGGAGCAATGGGACCATACGCCTTAAATAACATATGGACCAAACAATGCCCCAAAACATCCCTAAATGAAAAGCTATCATATATATCACTGATAAAATTGGATGATTAATAAAAGAAAGGGCACTTACAAAATCGTTCTTGATAGTGTTTTCATTCATATAGAAAGTGCTTCCTTTTGATGCCAGTTCAGCACTGGATTGCTCATGTCCCAACAATATTTTGTCTTTGACCAAGTTTAAATGATTGATCGAGATTAAAATATTATTGAGATCCTCGAATCCAGCATTGTCTAATTTACATAGTTGTAATATCGGCCGTTTATCTGAAAAGTAAAAGTACGGCCAGGAGTATAATGTTCAAAAAAATGTACACCAGCGTAGACATTTGAGTCTCTAAATATCTGCGCTATAACTGTTTCATTATCTTTGTTAATAAATGAAACTAGTGGCCGTGTGGCGTATTTGTTGTTATATATAAGATTTCGTAAAATAGTAACGTTAATTGTCTCACAATATATTTCAGTAATTACATCTCCTATAGTAATAGCAGCATGCCTACCTCCTAAGATTTCTTCTAAAATTTGGCCCGGATACTGTTTACTCAACATCTTATAGGACTTAGAGAAAACACTTTCCAATTGACACTCGAGATAGTTGATGCCAGATGTTAAGTCAGCAATTACCTCGGATATCCGGTCAGAGTTCTCTTGAATAAATCCCGTAAGTGTTGAGGATCTGGAGCCACTAAGAATAGAGTTATATTTAAGTTTGGGATATTTGGAAGTTAGGAACTGTGGTCCACTCATGGAAGTACATGCACGGGTTTCAAAAAGTAACCCATTATTGGTACAAAATGTTTTGCTACCAAAACATCGTTGTACATACGTACCACATGAACCCCACTGGTGAATACTAGTTCCCACTTCGGGAAAATCTAATCGATAAACATCCCCCGATGTGTTGTAATGCAATGCCATAGACGAATTATAATTCTTATATACTGGGCAATCTATAAGTGGATATGTTTTCCAAATGATAGTCTGGGTCCCAACTGTGCACGAGCCAGCGTTTATGTGACACGTTGCTAATGATGGGTATGGTCCTAATAAAACACCATGAATATGATCATAATAAATGTGAGTTAAAGCTAAATGAGCATTATAAACTTTGCCGGTCGTTGTAGTCGGCCATTTATACACCATTTCCACTTCATTACTTGTGGACCAAGTACTTGGAGAAGTAGACTCGAACTTACCAATGTTTTCTGCCTTTAGAGTGTGTACCCAATCATGACAATATAATGAAGTCGGTGGATCCGCCATATATGATTTGGACTTATCGTAAATAGAACCAAAAAAGAATTTCGTAGCTTGCCATTCTGTTACGGATTTTTGACAAACATACGCTGAAATGTTAGTATAAGCCGTGGACAATTTATGAACCGTGGCATTGCAAAATTCCACACGGGAAAGTGGATGTTTCTTACAAGTTACAGGTTCCGCTATGGAAAATTCTGCTACAGGTTTACTAGGATCACAAAAATTGACAGACACTGTTGGGTTGTTTGGTACTGCAGGGTATCCTAAAGACAAAGGAAACAAAAATAAGAATAATTCAAAAATATAAAAAATCATCTTGTCGGTTTGCTCTCTGAATCCGCCCGAACCGCGTGCTTCTTTGGGACTGAATTTGTGGCAATTCTGAAAATAATAAAGAAGCCTCAGTTCGCGGGTTCGTGCGGAAAAAAGCATTCTCATCTGGGACTGACTCAGAATGAGCCGGTTTCAATCGGTCAATACTTACTGTTTGGGGTGTCCCATTATAATCAATTTTATAATACTTATCGTGTTTTTCCAATACTCGAAACGGGCCAATATACGGAGGTACCAAAGGTTTTCGTACTGCATCCACACGTAAAAACACATGGGTACAATGCTCCAACTCAGGAGAAACAAAGGTTGCTCTGTTTCTTGGCATCCGTGGATTGGTCGGTTTCAATCTGTTAACAAAATCCCTAAGCTTAGAAAAAAATTCAAAGGGTGACTCTGATTCACCAGTAGAGCTATTAGAAAAAAATTGACCCGGTAATCGTAGGGGAGACCCATAAACCAATTCTGCTGATGATAGACCCAAGTCTAGCTTAACAGCAGATCTTATACCCAATAGCACAAGACTTACATTTTGAAATCAATCATGAGTATCTGCACATTGAGCCATTAGAGAAGCCTTCAACTGCCTTATTGGTCGTTCTGCCGTAGCATTACTAGCCGGGTGATAACTGGTAGTGGTAATATGGTGAGCACCCAAAAAATTTCACCATTTTACCCCATATTGTACTAGTGAACTGAACACCCCGATCACTAGTTATTACACTAGGAGAACCACATCTACTAACCCATGAAAAAAGAAAACTTTTAACCACAGTTTCGGCAGTTATATCACTCATTGGAGCTACTTCAAACCATCGGGAAAATTTATCAACAGTTATTAACAAATAACTATATCCGTTTGAAACAGGTAAAGGCCCAATTATATCAGTGTTTACTTCTGTGAACCTCTCACTAGGTGTCAAAATAGGCTGCAAAGGTGATTTAGTATGCCGTGTTATTTTGGAAGTTTGGCATGGTATACATGCACGGCACATACGTCTAATATCCGAATTCATATTTGGCCATACATACCTTGATTGTATCAGATCTTGAGTAGCTCGGAGTTCAGGATGGCTAAGATTATGCAATGATTCGAAAATTTGCTCCCGAAATCGTTTTGGAATAATTGGTCGTTGGTTTGGTAATTTGGAATCACATAATAAATACAATCCTGGTGTCGCAATATCAATAAATGCCAAATGTAAACTCATTGGATCAATTAATAAGGATTGTATCTCGGAGTCATCTTTTTGCTCTTGAGCGATTTCAGAAAAAGATAGAGAAGGTTGAAGTTGAGAAATAGCTGCGATAGTAGAACGAGAAAGGGCGTCTGCTACCACATTAGCTGAACCCGCAATGTACCGGATGTCAGATGTGAATTGACTGATGAAGTCTAGGTGTCGACCTTGCCTCGGTGAAGTTCTCTCCATGTTCTTGTGTAATGCAAAAGAAAGAGGTTTATGATCAGAGAGAATAAAGAATGAGCGACCTTGGACATAATAGCGGAAATGTCGGACGCTCAAGTAAGCAGCAAGGAGTTCACGATCAAAAGTTGAATACTTTTTCTGAGCCTCATTTAGAGCTCGACTGAAAACAGAAAGAGGTTCCCAGTGCTCACCAATTTTCTGTTGTAAGATACCACCAATACCTGTAGAACTGGCATCCACAGCTATTGAAATTTCAGCATCGGGATGAGGATGATTGAGCATGATGAAATCGCTTAGAGCATGTTTAGATTTTTCGAATGCAAACTTAGCCTCCTTTGTCCATGCAACTGCCTGATACTTACTTGTGTAGTTTGCTGCCAATTTATGTAAAGGTGATAAAATAGAGGCACAGTGAGGCAAAAAACGCTGATAGTAAGTAAAAGCACCCAAATAAGATCGTAACTGCCGTTTAGTTTGGGGTAATGGAAACCCCCTTAAAGCACTAACTTTGGACTCCATTGGTCTAATACCATTTTCATCAACAATAAAACCCAAAAAAATTAAATTAGAAACCCCAAATTGGCTCTTTTCCCTATTAATTACTAACCCATATTCATTCAGGTGTTCCAACAAAACTTCCAAATGTTTTTTATGATCATCGGCATTTTTGGAAAATACCAAAATATCATCAACATAAGCAAATACGTTTGGAACATCCCGGGTCACTGTATCTATTAACTTCTGAAAAGAAGCTTGAGAATTAACTAAACCGAACGGCATCACGTTATAACGGTACTTGCCACAGCCTGTGGAAATTGCAGATTTTTCCCGGCTTTGAGGTTCTAAAGTAATTTGAAAATAAGCAGATTTTAAATCAATTTTAGAAAAAATCGTACTACCTCTAACCTCATTAGTGAAAGACTGAATATGGGGAATAGGATAAGTATCCTTCTTTGTTTGGTTATTGAGTGCCCTATAGTCCCCACAGATTCTATAACTATTTGGGTCATGAATGTCCCCATTGGGCTTCAATACAACTGTAATCGGGGATGACCATTCTCCCGTAGATGGCGATATAACTCCTTGATCAAGAAGTTTTTTCAATTGTGATTTTACCGCCGCCGCTTTTAATGGCGGTAAACGACGAGCCTTAGAGTGAACAGGAAATCCTGTAGTTATAATTCTATGCATAACATTATGCTTACGTCTAGGCATTTTGTAATCTTCAATCAACAACTGCGGAAATTTTGATAATAATTTTTCATAACAATTTTTAGGTTCTGACGTACTAGCCGAATTAGCCGAAACTGAATTCAAATAACCTGCAGACATGCGAATAATATTTTGAGAATAAGGATCAATAACAACACAATTTTTGAAATCCACTAATAAACCATAATGAGTTAAAAAATCACTCCCGAGTATAGGAAGTGGGACGTCCGCAATGGTAAAAGACCAAGGCATAATTACGTCATGATTAAAAGTTAAATTTAGATCGTGCTTACCGAAAGTTGAGATTGAAGATCCATTAATTGCCTGTAAATTTGTGACCGGTTCTCTATTTGAAGCATATTTTGAAGCTGGCAGAAGACTTATTTCTGCCCCAGAATCTAATAAAAATTTATTGTTGGAATCCGGATCAAAAAGAAAAATTTGACGACGCTTCGGTGAAGTATTAAGTAAGCCACGTCGACTCAACGTCGATAAAATCGAGCGGCGTCGTCTTTTCCCTGAAAAGTACACCCTGGTTGACAATTATAAGCATTCTTGCCATATTGTGCATGGTAAAAACACCATCCACTAGGAGAAGGTCCCCTAGAGCCTGAAAATCGAGGATGAAAACTACCGTTTCTGTTATTAAAATTGCCATTAAACCTAGGAGGAGAAAAACGAGAATGATTAAATGGTTGTCTGGGCTTGAAATAACCCCTAGGCTGCCAGTTAGATTGATATCTTGGATATCTTGGGTAATAATTATACTTTTGCCCACTGGAAAAAGAATTCTTTTGCAAGTGACTAGCAAGCTCGTTTACACTCTCTGTCAGTGTATTAAGCTTTGCTTCCATCACTTTACTCTGGGCTTGGCTTTTGATATAATTACCATTACTTGATTGCTCAGAATTTTGAAAAATTCTGTCAGCTTTATCAGCAATGACTTCTAGTTCATCATCGTCTGAGGCTACTAGAATGGTTCTCATAGAAGCTGGTAGCTTCTCCAAGAACAACTTTTTTAACAAAGAACGAGCAAAAGGCTCATCCCTATGTCCGGGGTGAATCAAAAACTTGAGCTTCTTCAATAACTCTGAAGGAAGCTGGTTACCCAAATCACCTGAATTCAAAAAAGCTGACATCATTTGGTCTTCAGAGGGAGAAAAATTTTTAATCAAAGCCTCTTTTAAATGAGTATATGGGTGTGTATCATCGATATCCAATAATTCCACACCAATTTTCTCAACAACAGAATTATCTAAGGCCCCCAAAACTTCATCAAACATACGCATTTCAGAGTCGATATTCGCTCGATTAAAAGCGGATTCAACCAATCGAAACCATAACAGGGGAGAATGAACCCAAAATAGAGGAATTTTGAATGGTTCATGCGAAGAACGGGAAGAAGAAGCAAGTTGCTTCGGGGCCGCAGAAGATTGTGGCGGGGCTTCAAATAAATCATATCTACTACCACCTGACGTCTTGGGAGTAGATGGCCTAAATTTCTGCATCCTATCGGTTAATCTAGATTGAACAATAATGGGACGGGATAATAAATCGTCAGGCTTAGGCAAAAGTTTACTATTCTCAGTCGGGGCTAAACGAGATTTGGACCTAAATAAATCAAAAGGAAAGACACTGGTTCGCATTAGAAAGTTTGGGCATAGAAAAGAATGAAACGGAAAAGAAATAAGCACACATACCAAATAATAAATGAAGTAAATGTAAACGAAATTGTCTATTTGATTTTCTTTCTCCGTGAAGCCTCCGTTGTCTCAGGGAAATGCGTTGTCCTTCCGTCCGCTAGTTGCGTTACTACGTTCAGCCTTGATCCGTGATCGTTGCGTTGTTGTTGCTTTGAGTCGTTGATACGTGTTGCTGAAAAAAGGAAGATAGGAGAAATATTAGATTAGCATTTGCCCCTATCTGCGCATTAGTTAGAAAATATCGTGAAAACATCCACTTGAAATTATTTTGCTGGAACGAGGTACGATAAAAATTTCGTACGGTATCGTACCACCACTCTTGCTTAGCTCCTCACCCTTCACCTTAGTTCTCAAGGCTTCATCTTAGCCCCCACACGTCGTATAAGCCCTTCACGCTACGTCTTAGCCTCACGCTACGTCCAAGCCCCACACGCATCGTCACAGCTCTCCACATTTCTTCTTAGCTTTTCACGCTTCGTCCAAGCCCCCCACGGAAATTTACTGATTCGCCATTCGCAGTATGCTTGGGCCGTGTTCTCCACTTTCCTCTCTATCGCGATCAAATGAAATCGCCACCAGTATTCCTGATGATCGATGTGGTTTGGGATATTCACACAGAATTGTTATAAGTTGTGGCGTAAAGCATTCGTCTTCGAAAGCGACTTACCCGAAAACGAGAGAAATTAGCGCAATTACAGAGTGGTGGAACTATGAGACAAGACAGCCACGATTTTTTTGTTGCACTGTAGCTATACACAGTACAGAAAAAACGATTGCAGCTACATTCAAATAGTCTAGGTGTGTGTCTATATGAACTATTGTGCATTTGTCCCGCCGTTAATTTGATTTTCTAATGTAGTGCCAGTAAACTTGATGTCAGCTAGTCGTTGTTACCGTATTAGCCTAACCTGCTAAATCAGAAATCCAGTGGCGTTTTAAAAGATGTCTGAAAAGGCTGGTGTACCTGGATGTTATAAGGGATGGCTTTGGAAATGGACGAATTATGTTAAAGGTTATCAAAAGAGATGGTTCGTGCTCTCAAATGGATTACTTTCTTATTATAAGTAAGTTGTTTAAACTGATTGTAAATTCAGGACTGTTAAACTCACTCTAACCATGTTAACAGGTTACTGTAATGATTTTCGATAGAAAACCTACTTTCGAATTGCGTTTACTATACAGTATACAATATAATTACTGATTCGACCGAAAGCTACAGAAACGACAATGAAGCGAATGAATAATGTAGGTCGCCCCCGAAATGCCCCCCCCCCCCCCCCCCCCCCCCCCCGTTGTAAGTGGCTATTGACGATTGATAATTAATCATTAATCTAAAAACAGGGTTTCAAAGTAGCTCACCAACCTTTTCTCCTCAGAGTCAAAATTTAAAATCTGTGATTATAACACATAGAACAATAACAGATAGCTAATATAAGTGATTGATCTGTAGATGAAAAAAATATAACATAATGTCTTGCTTGGCCAAACTTAATTCTTAACATAATTGTTATTTCCCCATTATCCAGTAAACACAAAAGTGTTCATCTTTTTTTTGAATAAAATTCAATGCCAATACGGATTTTTTTATTGTTTTGATGTCAAATGATTATGTCCAAATAATCTAGATTGATTGACCAAATGATATCAAACAAGCCCAATAATCTGTAATAAACAGGATAAAATTTAAAAACAAAATATTATTAAATGCAAAAAGTTCCACTTTATTGGATGGGCGACAATGTCGAGAATTGTTGCGCTGCCAGTTAGTGTATGGACTGTATTTAACATTTTCATCGCCATATGTTTCATCATAACCACAGGGCTGTTTCGATACATTTTCCACCTTTTTTGTGGTCGTTTCTGTACTTTTCAGTAGTTTTGGTAAAGAGTAACCCTTATAATTGAAATATTTTGGTTGCTATTTGAAAAAATACAACAATGTGAAATTGACTCTGAGTAAGGAGTGTTGATAGTCTAATAAAAGCTGTCAAGGATAGAATATCATTTTAACCTGTGAGAGATGAAAGTCGAGGGTTTGCGGTCAACTCGTACGTTGGACAATTAATATCCATCACATTCATCTTCACAATGTCGGTTTACCAGCATATCATACGGCAGTATGCTGGTACAAAATATACCTAATGCACCCAACTCTACTACAAATTGACTGGCAACCAAAGTTGAGAATATGATTGGGTACGATGCTCATAGCTTTCATTATTGATGACATTCTCTCAAAATACACGGAGTGTTATTTGGGAGCATTATCGAAATTTTGTCTGAAAAATGTTGATTAAACACATGTTGTTTAGTGTTAGTTACTGATCTTTGGCTCATGCTTGGCAAAATAAATTTTCTGACAGGTTAAGTAGCAGGTTTAATTGTGCTCTGGTTCAGTGCCACTATCTTATTGAGACGGATTGCTAGGCGTATTAGAATAATCTCATTGTTTAAATTGGGCATTTGCCTACTTGAAAAGTTAGGTTTTCTAAAATTTATTTTCATTTCCCGAAGATATTTTCACAGTAAAGTCAAAATATTCATAATATTCGTATATATGCATTATAAAATTTGAAAATTAATCATGACTTTGATGCAAAATAGGAAAGATATTGTAAATATGAGCGATATTTTGTATATATATCTCAAATAAATTTTGAATACTGTTTAAACTAAACCACAAGAGCAACCCTGTTCAAACTTTTAAATATATAAATCACAAAAAATTTCATTAATTTTTTATTTAGATCTCAAGCAGAAGTATCAGTGGCTTGTAGAGGAACAGTAATATTAGCAGGAGCATCAATTGTTACAGAAGATTCCTGCCATTTCACTATTTCTAATGGGAGTGCTCATCGTTATCATTTGAAAGTAAAGTGTCATTTTTAACTACCTTATCTCATAATCAACTGAGTGTGAAGATTTTTCAAAATTTTCTGAACTAGTTATGTAAATAAATTTTGAGGCAATATGTCAACAATTCTATTGCCAATCTTATTTTGTCAGGCTGTGCAATGTCACTGTACAGTTGATGTCAAGCTTCAATCTCTCATCCATATCTATTTCTAATTAGCAGATTATGAACTTTGAATTCCTAACTAGGAACCGTGAAAATTGTACTTCTGAGGCATGTTGTGTTTAGTATCGTATCTTTGAATTCAACATTGATCCAACACGCTCACCGTGTTGTGAAATACGAAACAAAGATGTGTTAACAGGCTTTTTTTCATTGAAATTGACTCTGAGCAAGGCCGGTAGCAGTGCCTAAAAGGAACCAACTAACGGCCACTTAATAGCAAAGAGCTAAAAAAAGAGTAGTACCAGCAACTCCACTGTAAACGAAAAACATTCCAAGTGGAACTGAACCGCCATGGTAAACTACAGTGAGTGGTATCTGCCCTGGGGCTGGGCGATGGTAAAACGATCTACCACTTAAAAGTTTTACTTCTTCAGAAGTTCCACCATTGCCCATTCCATTTGTCTTTTAATAATTGTGTTAGGTATTGCCACTTGTTATGTAAATTAGGCTCAACCAATGAAATCAAATTATTTTATTTCAACACATATATGCTTTCTATGGTAGTTTTATAGTCTGAATAAATTTATTCAGGACAGTAATGCATAAACAAACTAACAGTTAGCGCTGTCCAAAATATTGGATTCGATTTGAAATATACGAATCATAAATTATTCGATTCGATTTCTGCAGCAATTCGAAATCAACAAAATGATAATATGGGGTATTTTTTAAAAATAGGTGTGAATTTTCCAGTAAATTATAAAGCTGATGAAATGATGTTTTTTGTTTGTTTATAATATGCCTTCTGATTCGAATATTCGTTCCAATTCGGGAAATTTATTCGAGTCCATTCTGAAACCAAAAGATAATCGATTTTGGCCACCCCTACTAGTGATACTACAATCACATTCGCTACCCCAAAAAACATTTTTTTGTTTGGACGTCTGAAGCATCTGCAATATGTTATGTTGTTGTAATTTCTTGAATTGTTGTTTAGGCCAGTTCAGAAGTTGAACGTCAGAGATGGATAACTGCATTAGAACTTGCAAAATCATTGTCAACACAAATGTTAGATTCAGGTATAAATGTCGCATATCGCTCAATGCATGCAATTTATTTGCGTGATTTAAGTTGTTTAATCGTTTTGTTTTCTTTTGGTGTATAAACGGGTGCTAATTACTAATCAAATACTGGCAGCAAACTTTTCAGATAAATTTCGTCCAATTCTAAAAAATATTTTTTCAATCCGTAAATTATTTTATGATTTGTTACTTTTGCAGTTAATGTAAAATTGAGTGTGACTATCGGGTAATCTGAGAAATGTGCTATCTTTTTACAAGTTTCAAGTTTTCAAGATCTACAACTTCTCCAAAACTCTGATGTTAGACACTTCAAGAACACAGTACTGGTAGTTAACTTGCTGAGAAAAACCAAAGAAATAACTGAAATTGAAATATTCAAAATATTTTAAATTAACACACTATAAAAATGTGGTATATAATACATATATATATATATATAATTTTTTTTACACTCCTATTAGGGTTAAAAGCAATGCCTACTCATTCTGACTCGGTATCCGCAGCAACGCGATGTTTGTTCTCCATTTTCATGGTTTTATTAATCTTGTTTTTATCCTATGCTTATTCCTATGGTTGTTTAAATTTAGACATTTAATCCAAATAATTTACATTAATACTATTATTGAACTTCTATTTCAAAGTGAATTGATTATTAAGGATTATATATTGTTGTCTTGAAAGGATTTATGTGGTAATTGTCCAGCAAATAAAAAGCAAGTTAATGCTGTTTCATCTGTTCAAAATTGAAAATTAATCTATATTCCATGTCATAGTAAATAGGGTCCATCTTTTGTTGAATTTTAACAGCAGATATTGATATTTTGACGTCTTTTGATTACCAATAACAACGGTATCGGAACACAAACCTTAAATCGAAAAATTCTATAATAGTGAAGGAATAACAAAGTGTAATGATAACATTAATTTCTCAGGGAAAATGTATCAATTTGATAAAAATTTGAATGTTGTAGGTTTTTTTAATAGTATTGGTCTCTTTAAGTGCTGATGAATGTATTGATAGGGATGAAAATTGGACTCATAATATCGGTCTGGCTCTAAAAGTAATAATGCTGTAGATACCTATGGCTTCTTTTAGTAGCAACAGAGATTGATTAATACATTTCCTAATAATCATAAAGTTTTTAGAGTCTGATGCAATTATTGTGATTTATCGAATTTATCTTAATCAATGTATATGAAGTATAATAAATGTCTCTAAATTCTCAGATACCTCTATTTATGTATACTTCTTTTAAAATTTTGATATATTCCATGGATTTCGGATTTGAATTCAGATTCAGAATTTTGTGTGTATGTTTATTTGTCTCAAAAACAGTATTATATATATGGCAAAATTACCCTAAATTAAGTTATGTTCTGCAGGCTATACGCACAAGACCTTGCTGGTCTAAAACACGAATGTGCGACATATACCCCCTATCTATATCGAAACGCTCTAATTACCAAATAAAATATATTGGAAAAAACAGAAAAATACACATATTTGCAATAGAAAAAAAAATTTACGAAATTATTATTTGTGAATACTTCTTTTACAATTTTCGATATATTTAAACATCGTCCAATATTTCAATATGGATTTGATTATAAATATGGTAACAAAAATATGGAATAGGTAAATATATTGATGTTATGTTTTAATCCAAGTAAAATTCTGGTAAAAAAAAACTTGCCATACAATTGTTACAAATGCTGTTATTCATCAATTTCCTCTAATAATCCCTACATTAACTGGTAACTTTGTGCTCATTTTTTGCTAGATGAGTTTAGTTAATTTTTATTGATTTCAAACTCTGAAACTGTAAAGTAAATAAGGGAAAGTATTTAAATATTACCACTATTTTCAATTCATATCTAGGCTTTGGGTAATATAACGATTATTAATAATGATGTCATATTGATGTTCAGTGGCGAAGTACTGCTGGATGGACATTGTCTTATATTTTCAATTTATTTTGAAAACTCTTGCCTATGTTTTTATTTTATATACCGTTACTTTCGTGCCGGCCATGAATTATTTAAAACTTATTGCAATGCTACGCCCAATACACTCGTCTGTAGCGTGTATTTTAGACGAGTGTTTCTTTTGTGCTACGTTTTAGTATTAGTGTCGCTGAGTCAATTTTGTTTGGTCAATTTTAGCCACCTGATTTGTCAGCTAGCTAATGAATCATATTTGGCAAAATATTATTTGAGGATATTGCTTTTCAAATTTGTCAAAAACCAGAGAGTTTCCTGATATAAGTGAATCTTAAGATATTTAGAAGAACAAAGTTAAGGTCAGGGTCATGCGGCTACTACAGCAGCACAGTTCTCAATTATGGTTTATTATTCACAATAATATTTCTCGATTGTTTTGCTCTTCTAATTTTATATATATTTTACTAAATTTATGGCTAGTTTTTTCTTTTGTTATTTTTTCTTAAGATAAATTACTTAACAAAATTTTATGTGCGAGATTGAGTGTTTTATAATAAATTCTTTTTTTTCTAATTAATAAAAATTACATTTTGTCTTGATGCAAGTGCATGATGTAATCGGAAATAATTTAACAATATCACGTTTCAATACTTGATTCTTGCATATTTATTTTATTTTAATCTGATCAGGTTTGATTGATCAGTGGCACAGATCTGAGCTGTTGTCCTGTTTGTTGATGTCTTTCTGATTTAATTTTTTTTAGATACTGCAGAACTAGAGCTGTCCTTATAGTTTAGTTCAATAAACTGCAGTTCAATAAACTGTATTCAAAATTTAATATACAAATAGAATGATGTTTCAACACTTCAGATAAACAAAGTTGCTGATATTTGACCATATTTTGCAGCAAAGCCATTAACTATGTTATATTGTAATGTAATGTCAAATTTGGCACATTGGTATATGATTTCCAAGCAAATTAAATCTGTTAAGAATAACGAAACAAACATTTAATTAGAATTCTAAGATATCGAACTATTCAGATAAGAACATTTTTAATCCAAGACATTTTCATGTAGCCAAAATTAATTGAGTCAAAATAGAAATTATTCAAATCATTCAACAATCTTTCAGGTGAACCTAACTTGCAAAGCAAGCATGACATATGTATCAGTCCAATATAAAATAAATTTTATTCACCTCAGTGGATGGTTTTAGCATTTACTTGTTAACCCTTTGAAATACTGTTTAGGATCAGATAATTTTTTCAATTTTATGCTTTTTGCTTGGACTTATTTATCGATTCAAGTTTATCTTGAAACTGAATATTTTCCTGTTCGCCGTGTCTTCATTCAGTTGTTCCTCTTTCATCAGAAGAATCTTCGGATGGTGAATCCACATCTCCTGCGTACAGAAAGGAATCTGTTGGATCATCGGTGGACGTCTCACAAAGTGATAATAAGAAAAAAGAATTTGCATTCATTTCTCGTCAGGACCAGTTGTCAGAAAGTGAAAAACATGAGGTAGCGTTTAGAGATTAAAAATTAAGTTGAATGATTTTCAGATAGGGATATAGAGTATTTAATAAAATAACTTTCAAGATATTGGACAATTATTCTTTTTTAGCATTTTGTGTTACCAGAACAATTTTTCAATTTGGTATGTCATCATTTTACTGCACAAAGTGTTTAAGAGTAATTGGAAAAAAAATTATATCAAAGCAGAATTCCTGACTATTCAGATAAAGGCCTACTTAAAGCAGACGTAATTGTGAAAAAAAACTATTTTATACCCTTTTCTGTGGTAAACCAATTTGAACTTATTGGCGATGTCAGTTTTTAACCTTTAGACTTTAATAGAAGAACACTAAGAGCGTGATCTGTGCAGAAATTTGCTTTGTAAATATTGATGACTAAACCAGTTTGGTTGTTACAAAGTACAAACCTGTTGTTTTTTATTGTTTTTCTGTATTTCGAAATGTTGGAATGAAATTGTGAAATCTGTGAATGTTAGAAATTAGTTTATTTTTTCAGGGATTTATATTTTATTAATTATTCCCTTCCTTTCGGAATATAAGTGCCTGTATAATATAAATTCACATAGAATGGCTGTACTGGTAGTGATTGCAAAAAAGAATTCAACTATATTTATTATTGAGAAGTAAGATAATTTGCACGTTAGTTGTTTGTTTTGCACAAACCAATATCGAAACTATGTTGACTAAATATTTAAATAGCCAATATCTTCGGTCCAAGTATTTGTTTGTCAAGTTGGTTCAAGCATTGTGTGTGCTATGAATTTTTCTTTGTTTGATCTTTTACGGTTTTTCTATGAGCGGAAAGTAAAAGGTTGAAAGTGGTTTAGAATGTTTATATCCATCGGAATACTGTGTGTCCTTGAGTTGTTAATATTTTTTTAGTATCATGCTGAAAAGGATTTTTTTCAAGAAATACTTTTTGCAGCAAAACAAATTTTTGAAATTTCACTTGTAAAATTTTGCATGAATATTAATTACCGGAATGATGCACAATTGACTGAATGCAAACTAAAAATAGTTTTTAAATATTGCAAAATATTTTAAAATATCGGTATGCCTTTCAATGTGGCAATGTTTTTTTTTTTTTTTTCTTATTTTTGGTTATAAGTTTTTCATGTAATTGCACAGATATCTCTTGTCTACCTAATTATTCCCATATCAAAAATTTTAAAGATAGTCACAAATGGACCGTGCCTGGGCGACCCGAAAAAGCTTTACCAATTTGTACCATTCACCATCACAATTATCCATTTGAAGTAAAAAGGTTTCGAAAACTTTCAAGAAAGTAATGTGTTTTAGTGCAGTAAATGCACTAGTGTATCAAAGTGGATTGTGAAATATACTACCAATATCTAAAAAATGAAAGAAATTTATATAATACTTTTCATTTTCTCCCTATATTGTCAAATGTGATGTGTCACAATTTCGTATATTTCGTGACATTATACTGATTGATTTATTAATATAATTAAAATTGAAAAATCAGACATGACATGACATCATCACCTTGATAAATATTAAGGCTGCTGGATTGACGACTTTGTGTCTGCTATTGTAATGTGTACTTGGCTCACTTCGTTTTCTGCTATTAACATTGTCAGTATCTAAATATATATATATAATTGAATGATATCGTATCTTCGGAGTGTGATAGATCTATAATAACTTATGGTAGTAAATATCCTAATGGTTTATAAGAGTATCCAACTTGAAACAGCTTAAGGCCACTTTATAAAAGTTTCAAATAGAATATTAAAAGCTTGAATCTTTTATTCATATAGATTGTCATTGAAGTTATAGGTGGATCAATTAGGTGTCCTTAGGCCAAGACTCAGCTTGTATGTAGTAATACTGATTGTGTAAAATACTACTTCTATTTTGCAGGTCAGAGCAACTCTCACTCCGCTTGAAGTAAAATTGGCCGATCTTGAAACGTGCAATAGTTTGATTGGTAAACACGGAACTACACTTTTGTCGGCATTAGCGGATTTAGAAGTTGTTGAAAAGCAGTTGACAAATAATCCGCAAGGACAAAATGTCGGAATTGCAAAACTAAAAGTTGTCAATGAACGTGCTATGCTCTTCCGAATAACTTCTTCTGCTATGATTAGTGTGAGTTTTACTTTCAGAATTTTAAGTTTCTTTCCTGCATGCAAACAGGATTTTTGCCTTCTGAGAGGGGCGATTTGACAATATTATGACCGATCCAGGAGTGCACTTGAACAGACTGTGGTGTTTCATGCATGGGATAGGATACTGTAATAGAATAGTTTTCCAATGGTATTGGGCACTAGCATATTTAGAGAAGGGCTATGCCCTTCCCACCTCTTGCCGATTGAAAAAGATCCAAAAATGACGTTTTTTTAGCTTTGAAACATAGGAAACCCATGTGCCTTCGACACACGCAAGGATATAGCAAGTATTTAGACCAATTTAGGCCCGAAATCCCCTTTTGCAAAATTTTTTTGAGAGTCTAAAGTTTTTTTTGAGGCTAAATTTTAGACAGGTTTTATAGTTATCCGTAGTTGGTAACAAAAGCTATTTTTCAGGGGAAAGTTCTCGTCTGCGGCTCCCATTATGACATCCTGAAAAATTTTCAAATTCTGGCCCCCCCCTCTTTTTTCAAGGTTCTGAATACGCCATTGGTAGTGGGTGATAAGAATTATTAGGAAATAAAATGTTGCAGTTTGTTGTTCTATTAAAGCATGGTTTTTATGTAATATCCTAAAGGTTTCTGCATATCCCAGAAAAAATGGTCATCGTGAAAATTCCGAATTGCATTCTGCAATTTGATTTGGATTATACGGAGTTGGCGCATTATACAGAAACCAGATTATTTGTCAAATTTTACACTAAGCATACTGAACTTTGAAGTGACGTTTGAGCTGGGGAATTTATTTTACTATCCTAAATGCCTTGCCAAGGATGTCTGAAATGAATGAAGATTTTTTATACATTTGATAAGTTATGTTCAATATTAAGGCATGTACGGAATTTCTACAAGTTGCTAAAGTGCAAAGTAAGAAGTGGCAAAAAATGCTGACTCATGAACGAGAACAAAGACTACGACTGGAAGAAACTGTTGAAACTTTAGCAAAACAACATAATAGGTTAGTGTCCAAGAAGTATATTATTGACAATACAGGTTTAGATAAGTTACTTTCAACTCATATTTTCCTACTTTATTTAAAATATTTTTGATTGGGTATTTGATTGGTATTATGACATGCTGAGTGTTAATATTCTTTAAAAACTTTACAAACTGCTTAAGGACCACATAGTGTTTTTTACATATTTCTCTTTATTTGAATGTGTGTCAAAAATTGGAATTCAGTTGCAGTCTTGCTCTCCTTCGTATGGACAAAAGGGGAATAAATTTGGAGAGATTAGTTGACACTGCTCATAGCTTTCCCTCCAAATATTTTAACTCTGCCTATTACCTATGCCTTGTAAAATAGGTAATGGTTAGATAAAAATATTTATTTCAAACTTGGAACTTGTAGAATGGACTTTTAGTTACATGTTGCTTGCTGTATGGAATATGTTGGTTCGAATCTGTGGCACTGAGAATCATTATCTGTGGACTGTGAGGTGTTGGACACTACTTATACAGTATCACAACCTGTTGTGTCTTCTTTATCAACCAGGCTCATATACTGATAAAATGAGTTGAATGGAACGTGGCAACTAAGAGTTCGCTACATAGTTTTATCGTGTTGTAGGATAGGAGACAGGAAGTTATAACCAATACCAGCTGTTTTAGTTACGGTGTACTTCACAGTAAGACACTGCAGTTTCAAGCTAATCAAGATTAATTCTGCTCTCATAGTTTTCACATTGCATTCCTAATAAAAAAAATTGCATCTTTACAACAGCGCTTGAGTTGTTTCAATTCCAATGAATAATATTTTTAGTTGTGGAAGGAGACTGACAGTTGGTAAACTAGACCAGGAAAATAGGGTTTACTAACTTGATAAAATTATTTTGTGAGTTCCCAATTAATTGTATCACTCTGAATGATAGAACATCAGTTATGTCACATTTGAGGTGAAAAGTTTAATACATTCAAAGGATGTTTACGTCTATGGTGACATGTATCATCAATATAGTATATTTATGTCAGACTCAATCAACACTCATAAACACCTGTCGATAACTCATTGACTTTTTATTTACATTCAATTCCTCACATCATTTTGTATATCAATTCAAACCTTTTCCATCTCCGGAATCTGACATTTAAATGTAGGTAAATTTATTTTTATTTGACAGTTGTAGTGTTGTTGTCATTTCAGTTTAATTTAAACTGTATTTGAAATTGACTATATAAATAAAATAATACTTTAACGCTATGGATGAACGAAATTGTATATATATATATATATATATGTATATTTGACCATACTTACATATTTCCAGCAAAGTAGTGACTTGCGTTATAAAATTTGGCATATGTCATGATTAAAAGACATTAGAACATGAAAAAACAAGACTCCCCCAGTAATCAACAGATCAAGACGTTGCATCACTAATCACAGCAGAGAAGCAGAGCACACCAAAGATTAGATTGCTTACAAATTTCGCAACTTAAAGGCAAATACGCAATTTCTATTACATTATGTGCATATATTTGCTGAAACATAACTGCAGAAGGCCTGATAAGTAAAATTTAGCACTTCGTGTTTTTATATTTGTTCACAATTGCAGATGTTTAGATTAATATTACGAATGTAATGATTATCATTAATTATTGTACATTGATTTCCATGCAAGCAGACAAGTCGCAAGTGATTGCCTGGGTCCATGTTACCTATTATTTTCATGAACTATAGATTGCCGTTTTGTGTAAATTGAACCACATTAATTTACCAAATGATTTAGTAAGAATTGTAGCATTTGAGAATTTTGTAAGTGTGCTTGTTGGTAGGTCAGCGCATAGACTTGTATGCGTTTTAAACCCTTTTTAGGTTTTGCAGACCGTCCTGATTTTCCGAGTACGTTGTATCAACGTGTAGGTGTATGTTTTTCTCATTTTTAAGAAGCATTGTATATCGGGAAATCAAAATATATTGATTGATTGATAGAGTGCAGTTGCTGGTAATAAATCTTTTTGTAGATCTTTGCTATTAAGTGGCCGTCAGTTGGTTCCTTTTAGGCACTGCTTGCAGCCTTGCTTAGAGTGAATTTCAATAAAAAAAAAATATATTTGCAGTCTCGAACGGGCATTGAATGCTGGTACCGGACCTCCAAGATCATCAGGTGTCAAAAATCCGCAAAACACAACAAACAAGATTAATGAAGATGAAACGATATCTGAATCGTCTGTTGATAAACAAGATCAACCTGAGTTGAGTATGTTAGTTTTGTTATTTTATTTTGATATATGATATTTTATTTTGATGAATAGCATGGTTGTGATCCCCAATGGAGAATATAAGAACTTGTTTATGAAAAAGGCTCTGAAGAGCATATGTGAGAAGGCACTTTGACCCATAACCTTGAGATTATGCTCGATAACCAAACCTTACTGCTTCCTCATTGGTTCCACACTGGATGGAATGGCGAAACACAGAATAACCAGATCAAATGGTAAATAATTACATACTGTGAAATGAAATTGATTTCATTGTTGTTCGAGCACATAGTAACATAGATCACTGTTTTTCTTGTTTTTCTACTTTCATCCATCTTATCTTCGATGTCAAATTCAGTGTTCCTGAATATGTTGTTTTCTGAATAGTCAGGTATTCTAAGATTGTGGTAAAAAGTAATTTCATTTTTTAATTATTCTTAAATTGGTATTAATGCTAAATATAGTTAAATACGAGCAATTTTATTCTTCTCAAATGTTCAAACAGTTCAGTTTATACCATTTTACCATTTAAATGTGACCATATAAAGTAAACTATATTAGGTATAGGACGACCCTAGGTTATGCAAACGCACTGTTATATTGTCAGGACCACTAAACACATTGGATGAAGAATTATCAGATGTTGATGACGATGAGTTTTTAGATGCTTATGAAGATGCATATCAAGAAGATGTTATTTTGGAAGAAAGGTTTGACACACTTTGTCATGTCAGGTCTGACACACTTTGTCATGTCAGGTCTGACAATCTTGTATCATAGTGTAAGGCATGTGAAGCCGTCCTCCATCTGGCCAAGCCACTCAGTCCAATACAATCCCTCACTTTATGGAAGAGTGATTTTAGTTCTTATGATCAGTGTAATCATTTTTTATAAAGTTACACAAAGAAAGTTCCAAAAGTTTTCTGGGAAAGCCTGAGACCCCGTAAAAGTAGGAGAATCTCCATTGTTTATTCTTATCATGATAATTATACCCCGATTTTTTTAAACTATGCAATTTATTAATATTGATTCTATTGTTTTAGAAATGCAGAAGAGAATCATGCTGAAGACTCTATATCTTCATCTACAAGTAGTAGTCACGAATCAGCTCAATCCATTGGTTCAGAAACACAAGTTAATGACAAGTCACCTGTTAAAACTAGCGAAAAATCAACAACTAGTGGTGTAAGTGGACGCTTAACTATCTGCTTACATGTTGTTTCAGAATACCGATGCTGAGGTATTTTATCAAACCTGATTGCGCTGAGGAACCTTTATGCCAAATGCCATTAATTGTGATAATCTTGAACAAACATCCATTTACTTATTCTTCAAATCTGCCATGCCAAGCCCTTTTTTCGTATGAAGACATTGGATTCAGTTAATTATGTCGTATCGTATTATCATCGAGCTTCATGTTAGAAAATTTAAATATTGTCTATCGTCTACAAAAGCCAGTCTAACAGCTCTCTTCAAGCATGTTAAAAAGTAAATAAGCGCTACCGATTCATGTGCATTGCTTCTTCTTGATTTATTCCAATATGGAACCGTGCTATATATTGTTACTCTTCCACGACTTATTATTTCTTGAGCTGCCCGGTAATTTATATAGATTGAATATAACTGATCTAAATACATTTTCTAGATACTAATAGTCTTACCAATATATCCAAATTTTTTTCTCACATGCCCCTCTGATACAGTGTATATACTATATCATATACCAGTACATGTGTGTTTCGTCAGTTGTAATTCTATATTACTGGATTTGTAATTTCATTGTACAGGTCGCTCATCGAACAAGAATTCCTTTCAAACCAAATTACAAGCTCAATTTATGGAGTGTTATGAAAAATTGTATCGGAAGAGATTTATCGAAGATACCAATGCCGGTAGGTTTAATATATTTATTCTCTGTCACTGCGCTTTTTCGAGTGATGTAAATTTTCAAATTTATAATGTTGAGTTTATTTTGTCCATTATATAATGCTATGAACAAAGATAACTCTTTTGAATGGTATAAGCAGAATAGTTAACTATCCCAGAATAGAATATTTTTGTATATTACGTGTCTCATATTGTGGGTAAGGCTGAGCAAAACCGAGTTATTCGGAATTCCAATCTTATTCGGATAATTTTTTCGATTCTGATCGAATCACCAATTTCACATGAATACAAGTAACCCATTTTTTACTAATATAACTTGTCTTCATTATGCAGATTAAAAAATTTATAGTCACTAATTGCTAATATTATCATAATCAGACCGACAGACGAAGGCAATGTATTTTCAATTAACAATAAAATTCATATTTTAACCACAGAATACAGTGGATTTTGGTCCAATTTGACCAAAATCAATTGCATTTTGTTGTCAAAAATGAAAATTCCACTTCGCGTAGCAAATTTTTGTTCCGATGAGCAGTTCATGATTTATTCGAATAATTTGTGCTTTGAATCATCGTCATTATCATTAAATTGCCCAGCCCTAATTGTGGGAGTGGCCAAAATGAATATTTTTAGTTCTTAGAATAGAATCATTTTCCTCTCATTATGAGCAGAGATATCTTTAAAGAAAAATGTCCGTTACTGTACTGCAAAATATACTGATTGCACAAAAATAAAGAAACTAACATTCTATGATTTCAAAGAGGCCTGGAGGAGCAATACATTTTGGTACTCTCTGGTCAAGGCACTGTAACCCAGAGTTCGATGGAACATTAAGATGCTAAATATCTAGCCCTGTAGGTACGGGCTTTAGAATAGTCATATGTATTTCCTGTGTGTCTTAAGAGGTGACTAAGAGAAAGCAATGAAGTGGTAGATGGTTCTACCATCGCCCAGGACATAAACCACTCACTGTACTTTACCATGGTGGTTCAGGTTCGTTTGCTTTACGCTTAGAGTGCATTTTCTGGTGCTTCATCAGTTAGTAACTCTTTGCTATTAAGTGGCCGAAAGTTGTTTCCATTTAGGCTCTGCCCATAGCCTTGCTCGAGAGTGAATTTCCATAATAAAAAATAATAAAAATAATCTCGTAACAGGGTAGGTTTGTGAACGATATTAATTTCATACTGTAAAATTTTAAAGTTGATCATTCTAACTTTTCAGGTTAATTTTAATGAACCGATATCGTTATTACAAAGATTATCAGAAGATTTAGAATATAGTGAGATATTAGATCGAGCTGCTAAATGTACTGATCCGTGTGAACAACTTGCTCATGTTGCGGCTTTTTCTGTGTCTTCGTATTCTACCACTCTGTTTAGGTGAGCTCAACTTTCAGGTGGAATGTTTCCTTCTACTCTTCTTGTCAACCACACCAATCTCTCCTATTCAGGAAATTGTTTGACCAAATAAATATGTTTTATTAGCGTGGGTCACTTCCAATGCGGGGTTCATCTGTGCCTATTTCTTGACGAAATAATATTCTGAACTGAGCTGGGACACCTTATATCGGTTGCTCATTAGAGACTATTTACTAATATAATTAATACTGTCAATCGGTTCAGCTGCTTCAGGCTCTTGAATTCTTGTTTGTTTTTCTTCGTATTTTAAAAATCCAGTACTTTTGAAGTGCAATATCCACAATGTTAATATAAGAAAAGTGTTTGCAATTTTTCCTATTTTTCTGGTTTGATAGTAATATAGTGGATACTTAGCTAGTGTTTTCATTGTCATTGTTTTTTACATTTTTATCTGAGGAAGTCTCACCTTGATCAGATGAAACTTTATAGAAATAAAATTGTGTGTAGAAAGAATGTTGAACCTCTGTTCTACTTATTTTGTGTTATGAAATTCGACAAATCGATAAAATTTATCCGAAATCTTGATTGTAATTTATCACATACTAGTGGTATGTTAAATTTCAAATGAAATTTTCACTAAATTAAATTTTCACTATTTCACTAAATTTGACAACAAAATTTTGCTCCCATCATATTGAATTGAATATCATTATTTCACAATAATAAATTTTTTCAAATATTTCATCTTATACCGTAGTTCTATTAGATAGGCTCAACTAGTAAAGTGTTTCACATATTGAGCATATCTGAGAGAATGATGAGTCTAAATGGTGGCAAACACTTCTATTTCATCTTTCATTCTATTTCTAATCAATACTGCATAATTTATCAGGATAGGAAAACCGTTCAACCCATTACTCGGTGAAACATTTGAATTTGACAGTCTTGAAGAACGTGGTTATAGATTGCTTGCAGAACAGGTAAGATTTCTATTAATTTCTGATACAAATAAAAATTAGCCTAGTCATGTATATGGAAATTTAAATTGTTTTGCTATTATGGATCTAAACTTGGTAAAGCTTGGGGATGTATCCTGAAAGCTTCTTAAAAAATGAATGATGTTATGTAATAATTTTTTCTGAATTCTAGAATTAGGTAGTTCAGACGGTTTTCTATTTTTTAAAATAATTTTTTTTTTGCTCATGCATTATTTAGTTTTGTATCGGACTAAATGTGTAAAATATATATCTACTGTAGTTGTCAACTGGGAAAGTTTTTATTCAACACTACTGCCTCGATTCCAGGTCAGTCATCATCCACCCTCTGCAGCTTGTTATGCAGAAACAAAGAAAACAGCCGATCATGGTGGATGGTCTTTTTGGGAGCAGATTACACTGTCGAGTAAATTTCGAGGAAAATATCTCAGTGTCACACCAATTGGTACTTGTCATGTTAAGTTTCATAAAACTGGACATCATTATACGTGGAATAAAGCTACTGTCACTGTTCATAACATTATTGTTGGAAAACTATGGGTTGATCAGGTATATCATATTTTACTTATCAATTTACTTACACCAAGATATAGGGATGAATGGCCATTGTGTTAATAAAAAAAGTCATAATCGGTGTGGTCATACTAGTATTATTTGCCACCATGTTCATCTGAATTTGAACTAATATAAATAGCTTTCTCATATTTAAGTATAGCCAGAAATGGGGTTGGTGAAGAATTTTAAACAATTGAAATATAATATTATAGGTTATTGAATTCATAAATGGAAAAACGATTTCATTTTAGAAAATAATCTGTTGCATCTCAATATTTTTCATTATGGTTATTAAGTGATAGTAATTATGATTTAAATTGTGAATGAAATAGTTTGAATAGACGTCGTTGGGAAACTATGGAATGGAGGCTTTTCCAATTAGAGTAACATTTGTTAGTTTCGCGCTGACACGGTGCAATACATCTGTGGCATATGGCTGACAATATTAAATTTTTGATTTGGTTACTGTTAATTGCTTGTTACTGAAAAATTCTTTGGTCTCCGGTTAAGAACCACTGCTTTAAATAGTAAAAAAGTATAAATCGAGCATGAACCGTGATTTGCTTTAGGAGTAAATTATTCACTCGGGTAAAAGTACATAACCTGACCTTATTTTACTTTGTTTTCAGAGCGGTGATTCGAATATTGTGAATCACGTTACAGATGATAAATGTAAAATAACATTCTTCCCGTACAGTTATTTCTCAAGAGATACACCAAGAAAGGTTTGTAATAAATAAAACAAAGATATTAGTCATGCCGCTCGGCACAATTTCCATTTCTTGCTCTGACTCGATCAAACAAATTTTTGAATAGGATTAGTTGGATTTGCTATAAACTTGCATTAATTCGTGAACTAAGGAAGTGCGTCATATTTATTGGCATTTGTATTTGTCCTGGTGTGGATTGAAATCATGAAAGAAAGTGTCTGGTGTGTTAGGTGATAAACTGTATCGAAAAAAAATTATGTTTTAAAATTGCAGTTCAATTAAATATTGTAGCTTTTTGGGCAAATTTGTCGGACCAGGTGTGTAACAAAATCCTGATAGTTCTGAAAATTTGTCTTTGATTAGAATAATAATTTCAGACATGACAACTGATATTCACAAATAAACCATAGGTAGTCTTGTCTTGACCCAAACATTGGTTATCTCAGCCAGACTGATCCACCTAAGCGGTAGATGTTTTTTTCTCACCTGGGAAGATACCACTCACTGGACTTTAACCATGGTGGTTCAGTTCCATTTGGAATGTTTTTCGGCTTAGAGTGTAATTGCTGATACTGTGTCTTGGAGTAGCTTTTTGCCATTAAGTGGTCGTTAGTTTCTTCTAAGCATTGCTTCCAGTCTCGTCTAGAGTGAATTTCAATAAATTATACAAGAAAAGTACAAACATCGGCAAATCTCCTTTTATTGTTAAAACAGGTGTCTGGCATTGTGATTGACAAAGATGGAAATGAGAGATTTCAAGTGTTTGGCACATGGGATGCTTCGATGAAATGTAAGAAAATTGATAAAACAACTCCAAAGAGTCAACAACACGTCACAATATTATGGCAAAAATATCCATTGCCGTAAGTAACATATCTAATGCATATTTATTTGCGATTTTTGTGAAAAGTCACTTCTCAGTTGTATATATAAAAGCCATAATACATGTGAATGAAGCCTTATAGATATTACCGTACTTCACGTTGCGTATACCAAAACAGAAACAACAATACTTCTACATTGCTCCACGTTAATAATAGTCACATGCCTTCCAAGCAAAAATCACTGCACTGACATGAGCACTCAAAGCATATCAAACGGTTCCGTTGTGTGAAATAAAAAAAAATGCATGTGCAATGTACACTAGCTCAGAACGAAAGATAAAAAAAAAACTTGAAAAAAATGCAGCCTACTTAAGCATGTATTGCAGCCTTACACCTTAACGCTTAACCATTTCCAAGGCTCATACTATCCATTTCAGCATGCCTATGGTTGCAAAATTTTGGGAATTTTCTTGGGAGGTAATTTACCATTCATAATTTTGGCAAAAAACGGGATTTTTCGATAAATTTTTTGTCGATAAAGACCAATAGGGCTTATTTTTCTGTATTCTAGCTGTGGCCTGGCATTTAATATTATAAAACAAGTATATGCGTCATGACCTTATGATATTCTGTTTCGTGTACATCAGTTCCGAAAATAAAAAAACGGTAATCACTGATAAATGCAGCACAAAGTTAGAAATGAGAACGGAACACTTCTGGAAAATATTTACCTGACCGTTCTAGGTTCAAGCATATTCTTTATTGGGTTTGCTTCTACACGGATGACGACTTCATTGCTTGCTTCATTGATATCAGCTTGAGTTGATTTGTCATTTGGCTGCTGACTTGCGATTAGAGCCGAGCAAAGCTGAATCATTTGAAATTCAAATCGGATTAAAATCTGATCGAATCTACACTACTGTATGAATAACTAATATAACATTTTTAGTCTTACAAATTGTCTCTATTATGAAATTCCAAAAATGTATAGTTATGAATCACTAATATTAAGATTAAGAATCATGAAGGGAATGTATTTTCGATTTACACTTCATGTCAGAGCAAAAAGTTCCATATTTGAACGTCAGAATGAAATCGATTTTGTTTAGCTTTGACCGAAGTTGATTGCATCTTCTCATTGAAAATGAAAATTCTCTTCATTTAGCAAGTTTTAGTTTCTATGAATGATTTATGATTAATTCAAATACCTTATGCTTCGTATCGATTCAAATCATCGAATCAAATTGCCCAGCCCTACTTGTGATAAATGATTTGTTCAAGGTTGACTAACTATTATTAGTTTGGAACCAATTGCTGTCCAATTATAAGATTAATTATATAAGGGGGTAACATAGAAAGATAGTTTAAATATCTTTTAGGATGATTGAAATCTAAAAAAAGTAATTATATTCCCAGAAACTTTTTAAAAATTCCTGTAAAACTTTCCACCCCTTTGCAATCTTAATCATACCATAGTGGTTCGGTTTTTGTACTGAATCCCAATCGGAAATGGTATTCTGTTAATCATGGGCAACAGATAAATCGAGCCATGAAATGACTTAAAATATTAACAAGTGGCTATGATGGATTTCCTGTTTTCTTTCCAGTCTTCTTGCCGAAAAAATGTATTATTTTACGAGACTTGCACTTATACTTAACGAGTGGGTTGAGGGAACAGCTCCCACAGATTCTAGACGACGACCTGATCAGAGGAAGATGGAGGAAGGAGCTTGGGATGATGCAAATAAAATTAAACTTGAACTTGAAGAAAAGCAACGATATCGGAGAAAATTGAGGGAAATGGATGAAGCAAAGAAAAGAGAGGAAGGTGAGATTTTAGCATTGACCAGTAATCAAGTATAGGAGTGCCTAAATGTAGATTGTTTTGATTGAATTGAGTATAAAAATTAATAGGGCACCATCAGACAAATAGAATGCCTGCTGGTCTGCTAATTAGAAAAAGAAAATGGGTTCCATCACAAAAAAAATCTTGCAAATGGGTGATATTTAATGATATATTTTTGGCTAGAACTGTACAAAAAGGCTGAAAAGCATTGATACAAATCTCTAGCAGTGTTAAAGATTTTAAAGCTTTCCGTCTATATAGCATGAACATTCTGGACACCGCAAAAAACCCAATATTCAGTCGCCTTGGGTGACATCATTGTGATGTTATCACTATTGAGTCTGAAATTTTATTGTTTTTGCTCGTTTCAGGTCTACCTGTTGTTCCATACAAACCAAAATGGTTTAAAAAGTCACAATGTCCACTGACGGATGAAAATGCGTTTGTGTATACACACGAGTATTGGGATGCAAAGGAAAAACAAGACTGGTCCCGATCAACAGATATTTTTGATTTGAGTTCTGAAAAACCTGATGCAGCATCAGCATCGACGTCACAGCCTTCCACTGTTTCAAAAGACTTGCCAAAATCTGCAAGTGAGGGTAGACTAACCCCATCTTTTACAAAAGAGCCTGTAAAACCACCAGAAAATTCTGTTTTTTCATAATTCTGTCATTGGTGATCTTGCTTTTTCATGCCTGAACTAGTGTATGTAATCTAGTGCATATTATGTTGAAAAAATTAACAGGACAGTGCAATTTTAGTTCATTATTATATTTAATGTTCAAATTACGGAATACTACTCGACATAAAATATATCGTATATTAAATAATATTTATCCTGGAATGATGTTATATTTGTCTCTTATTTTCTTTTTTTGGCCTGTTTTGTCAAATTCTTACACTAATTGAATTCTCGCACAAACATCGTGGATGTTCTTGTACACAGAGCAGAATCTCCACAAATTTCATGAACTTTTCTTATTCTAGGTGATATTGCTTTTCTGTATTTTCTTTTTTTGGAGTTTGCTGTGATCTAGCTATATTCATCCTTATGTTTATCACTGCTTCTAGTTGTGAACCTGGAATTGTATATTCTGGGCATGGCACAGGACGATAACAAAATCAAGTTAACGTTTCTGTTTTGACTCACAAGCAACTAAAGTTTTGTCACAAAATTGAATAGAAATTACCGATTATTAAAATTTTTCCTTTTCAAAAAGCTTGGAAAGTTCTCTATTTTACTGTGACTGCATTGTCTAGTCAAGCAATATTTTTTGTCCTTAATTAGAGCAAAATCAAACTTCCCTTTCTTGAGTATTCAGAAATTTACGGTAATCATTTTCAGATATGAATTGCTTTCACAACTGTTTCAAGCCAAGGTGCTGTGCATGTTCAGTATTATTCACTGATGCTGATAAAGCCTTAAACTATAAAATATCAAGAATTTCTTATAGTACTGATAACTAGCTGAGCATCTGAGTTTTCCTCTTCCCAATCTGAAACCAAATTTGTGGACATGTGTGTTAAGATAACAATATGTGCCAATTTTATTTTGCTCTTTTTCATTTTAGTCTGTTATAGAAGTAGTGACGCAAACACAAATGTTATCAATGTTGTTTAAAATGTGTCATGAGCTCATTATTATTATTGTTGTATTCTATAAATACTATTTGCCGTTTTTGTCGAGTATACTTAAGATATTTGAAATATTACAATCGTTAGAAGTTTTCAAATCACTGTCTCGAATTTTTGTTTACCTTCTATAAATAACCCAATCAAAAATTTTATTTTGCTAAGCACGGTGACAGATGGACTGTGCCACTACGGCTCAACCTGTCAGTGGCCCATGCTTACCATGCATACGTTAGGTTCTTCTGACTTGTAAGATAAAAGGTCAGAAATTTGTGATTATACTTCTTTTTAAATTATGTTCATGGATGCAAAATCCATTACATGCTATACTAAATGTGTCAGAGTCTGGGACGATCTTGAAAACTCATGCTTAACTTGAATGCTCTTAGTACGAGAAGTTTTTATTTGAATTGGACTGATTGCTTTTTGCAATATGACGTCGAGTTGCATATGTGCAATCCATAACAAGGGTGAAGACAACTGAAAATTGGTATTTTAATTAGGACCTATCATAGATTTTTTACAATCGATCCATTGCGCTCTAAAGGTTTTATGTGATTTGCAATGCGAGTCATCAGTGGCCCACGATAGGCATATAATTCAACACTCTGCGTTAATGTATCTATGTTTTATAGAATTTTGACTAGGACGCACATGCCCAATCAGAGCATGATTTTTCTGAAGTTGCTCACAAGTGAAGTCAATATTGTACCTTTAATGTAGCTATCACAGACTTCATACGTCAATTCAAGTAGATTCGCAGATGCATATCGTTGACTCATGCTTTGTAACCCTGCCACTTCAATATTCTTATTGGGGTGATTGCTCATGCTCAGATTAGCAGTTTTCCTTGTTTGACATTCATGATCCACAACTGCTCTTCTGTTAAGAGGAAAAGTTGTGGTTTATATTTCTTTTCTGAATTTCGAACTTTTTTTCTTTTGGTTATAGTACTTGGTCTGGATGAGTGGAGAATGAATTTTGAAACATTATCCCTCTACTTATATAATATTCAATATTATTAAGCTAGTGTCACTCTTTGTGGACAAGTTACATAAGTGGCTTATATCTAAAAAATGTTCATCATAGTATCTCCGATTTGGTGTGAGAGCAGTTGGGTCATGTTCTGCATTGAGGGTACTTGTGCTTATTGAATTAGCGTTTAAATTTTTTTAGACAACCTAAAGGTGAAATGTTTATTCCAAGCGGTGGATTGGTACTGTACAGACAGATTCATCTAAACCTTTGTTGGTTTCTGACTTTGCATTCACTATTCATCCTCTTCCAGAATACCTTCTGTGTAATATTGCTGTGGATAAATGTTTATTCTCTGCCAAGAAAATGTAATATGTGTGTGCGGTATGTTCTTGTGTGACGAGTTTTTGCTGGGAACTTCTGTGAATAATTTATAAATTCTTCGGATATTACCCAAAATCCAAGTTTTATTTTACCTAGTGGAAACTTATGGTTTCCCTGTAATCACCACTCTGGTATTTGACTTGGGGTGACGGGAGGGGTAATTTTTCATTTAAGAATGAAAATACTGCATACATAAAGGACCAAACCCCCGACTGCAGTGCACTTACCTGTTCCAAGCCGGGATTGGTGTTTTTACCTAGGGTACCCTATTGGCTCAGTTGGTAAAAGCAATGGGGATGCGCTCAGAGATACGAATCTGTAAGTTTGCTGGACACCTCACTGTTGCCTAGTGGTACACGTCATCGTTAGTTAGGGTTTCCTTCAAGATGTAATGGTTGCTACAGGCAAAAGATTAGATCGAAAACCTTTCATCTTCTAATAATTTCTTTTCTTGCAAACAAGTATTATTTGTCCCATGCATTATTTTTATCTCTAAATTGCGAGTTACAAAGCAAATGCCCCGGACTTTCATCACATAACTTGAAATAGGTAACATTCCTGGGGCATGTGAGGATTTTGTAGCTGGAGGATAATTTCAATTTCGTCTTCTGCAGTGTTCTACAAAATGAAGTTTTTCATTCATTTATCAAGTGAAAATATGAACAACTTTTTGTCGATGTTCAAAGCAAGGGGTTCTGTCGGCAAAGAACTAATGAAGAGCGTGATCAAAGACGGTATCAGCACCGCCCAACTAAATAAAAAGGTTCCTGTAAGTGTTGTATCTTATTTTGCTCACTGGTATGTAGGAACGTCTTCATCGCGATCCAACAGTGACATACGCTCAACAAAACGTGATAGGCCAATATTTTTCTTACTGGGGAAAAATAACTACACATAACACGATTTTATGAACTGGCCGCTGTCGCTGCTCAGCGTGGACTACAATTTTTTTCGACGTTATTGCAATCTTATTTGGAGTTGTGAAAGGTAGTATATATATTGGAATTAATTAGTGCCGGCAACTTGTGTGATTTTTTATAGACCAAAGTGGATTTATTAAAACAGAGAAACAGTACCTTAAAATGAAATACACTAATTCATGCAATTTTTTACGCCGTCGTTAAAGGCAACCCATTAATATCAGTTTCTCTAAACCGGAAGAAAGCTTAAAGGAAAAAAGGTACGTTCGATGTTTTCAAGTCCAAACCAATCATGTGTTGCCATATTTGTTCTCGATTCCTGTCACGTGACTGTAGTAATACGACGGAGCAATTTGTGATAAAAATCAATATGCTTTTCTTTTCCTGGGGTTTTTGTAAATACATCATGACTTATGTTGAAATCAGATTTAATTTATATTTAAAACAAAACATGACCGTTAAGTAAATCTTGACATTAAACTGTCATTTTTCGACAATTGCGAGCAACAATTTTAATCAAATATTGCGGGCCGGATTTACGTTCAAATTCGTGATCAAAATAAATATTAACCTCAAAACGTTTCTAATAACCGCCCTCGTTTTTTTATAATTAATTATTTGCCATTTAACAAATAGATCGCGTTTAACGATAACATTGCTAGAACTTGACAATATTTATTTTTATTCGAGTGATTCGCCTCCAGCCAACAAGGGATAGCCTTCGATGTCGGAAATGTCGCCGAATAAAGACCGCAGCGATTTTATTTTTGCTGCTAATTAAGGAAATCAGGCGGTAGGAAACTTTGGTTTCTAGAGCACATAGTTGTAAGAAACTTCATTATCTCTCAAAAATTCACTTTATAGTGAAGTCGAAATTATTTTCGTTGAGCCTTCACGACGCGATACGTAAGTAACTAATACTTAGCAAAGTACAGCCTAGCAAATGTTCAAATATTTATTTGAATAAGATTAAACGCGGTATTCGATTCGCCGCTCTGAAAACCAACTCGTAATGGGTGATTTCCAAGCATGGTCACTGACGAGACCCAGTGATTTACGTTGGTATCGGAGGTTGACGATCTCGAATTAGAGTCCCAGTAAGTACTACTCAGCATGCCACGCCTACTACTCTATTGCTGGACAACATGATTAAACCTATTCGCCTAAAAAGGAACCCCAGGAATGGGGCCTGCCAGGGGTAATCCCGCAATAAAAGCGATTGTGCAAAATAATTCCGCCCTCTAGGTGCATACCAGCTTTTATTCATACAAGAAACATCTTCATTCCCAGACAAATAGCTAGGTTAAATAGTAAGTGTGAACATAAAAGGACGCAAGTAAACTATGCAATCGGACGACAGTATACTATGCATATTGCAACCGACTTATATCTTATGGAAATACTGCAGATATAGTTGCCACTCTCATCTATACTTATTTTTGTATCAATTACCGAATCGTAAAAATATCAAAAATTCTCGATCTGATACGATCGCAATATTGTTGGGTAAATAATAGCGGCTCACGTTTGACAGAATGGAGTTTTTGAATGAGTATTGTAAATTTGTTGAAAGAAATGTGAAATCGTAACAATTTTTATCAACTTTGTTGTCGTATACCGAATTACAAAACTGAGAATTCGTATCGCATGTATTTTAAGCGAATCGCACCGTAAATATTAAAGCAACATCACTAATTACAGGTATGTAATGAACACCTATATCACACACTGGTCGCATCGCCATGATCGATATTTTGCGAAGTGTATTGCTACAACTTGTAAAACAGAATTTTTAAATTGACCTGAAGAATTGATAATTACATCCTAGCAACAGGAACGAGTAAATTGCGCCTCAAGGGCTGAGAGGATAAAAAGTCGTATGCCAAGTTGGTGAAAAAGTTGACTTAAGCAATTCGACTAATAACAAACCTAAGTAAATAATATAATATGTAAAACTAATCAGGAATGCAATGATGGATCGGTATCTCCGAATGAATATAGGTTATTATAATAAGACTAATACGAAATAAGTAGAATTTACAGAAATCAAGGTGGTGGAAGATGGTCGGAATGTTGCCATAAACGATTTTGTTCATTTTTAGAAGAACGTACGTTGACCTTTAGGGAATGTGAGTCAGGTACTAAAAACTTGCAAGTAGAAAAATTAATAACAACTTTGAGCATATTATGCTGTACCTATCCGAAATTATTGTGCCACTCTAAACTAGTGAATATTTTACTTTAGTTACATTAAGCTCTTTGAAAGCGATTGTGATGAGTAATGGTATCGTTCGGGATCTTCAATTCGGAGTACCAGTACCGACAAAAAATGGTATCGGTTATCACTTATAAATTGCGCTGATAATTAGACAACGGTCTAAATTTGACTGATGATGCCGATAATATAAATGGTACAGAGCGATTTGAGTACGTTACGTTTTACCTAAAAACTGCGGACATCGAAAAATGTTTCAAGCGGCAAAGTCATCTTATATACTGATATGCTTTGCGTTGAACGATTATGTTTTGAACATATCTATTTCTGAAATATAATGATATATGAACCGGTTCAATCGCAATAAGATTAGAAAACGATGTTTTACTATAGCTAATCGCTACCAGCAATCTTCTAAATTGATTTTCAACATACTATTTATTTAGTCAAGATATCAAATGCGGATTTAATCCAGTAAATGTAGCTTTTCTAAAACCATGTTCTCGTTCAAATTACAAGTTCGACAAAGATATATGTTTCATTCTGAAATGCCGGCGTTCATTATGATACTTCGGGCGGGCTCTACCCAGTCAGAAGTATTCCTTACTCATATGTTTTTTATTAAGTATAAGACATTGCTGAAAAAAAAATTATCGGGTTTGGAACTATTCTTTAGAAAATCTTTAGGGGATTTTGATATCATTAGAATATCGTATGGTGCAGCACGAATCATGTTTAAAATAGATTTGACTTTGGGGAACAATTCGTATTCAGCCTGTCCAATTTTAGTCCGAGGTCTTTTTCGCGTAACCGTTGAGGTTTATGTTTAGTCACAACGACACAGACAGACAACTATTCAGATGCAGGTCCTATTCGAATCAGATATGAATAGGCCGAATGAATGGAAGAAAGTCCTGAACTTGAGCCTACTCGTATTTTTATATCATAGAACGAAAATAATTGTTCATAACAACTTTGGAGGTGTATTTATTATTTTGTTTTTAATAGAATTTCATTTAACCCAAGACCAGAAGTGGCGTCCAAAAGAAACCAAATAACGAGAACGAGCTACAAAAATGCAAAACAAGCAATTGAGCACTGAGAAATACATTTCATATATATAGAAATGAACCGCTATTTAAGGTGCAGTGAGTGGTATCTGCCCAGGGCACGGTCAAAGCGTCTACGACTCCGGCGATTTCAGTAATCGCCCATCACGACATGAAATACATAATCTTTCTATATTTATGGGCATACGTGAGTTAAGAGGTCTGTGGCAAATTTGAATATAATCCTTCCGTGAAGACGCGGGTATAGTATTACTTACGTGGCAAAAGCCCGTGGGAAATAATAATTTCCAAAAAAAGACTCCAAAGACCTATAAATAAGTATGAATTAGGTCTAAATATTCTCTGAAAACAAAATAATTCAAATTTCATTTCTACATTACTATATTGTTGCTACATTTCTGCTCAGCTTGTGAATCACAAAAAACCAACATTTTATTTTCTACAGCAAACATTAAATATAGTAGTTCTTTATTGCAATCAAAAAGACTCCTATCAAAAAATCATGTTGAAACTTGTCATCATTTATCTCACTTTATACATTGCAAGAATTTATGGACAAAATGACCTAAACGTGAGTAACATTTTTGATAGTTTTTTCTTGATAGACCTGTAGACCACTGTGACTAAGACTGGGTAGTTTATTCAGGTATTCGAATCGATTCGAAGCACAAATTATTCGAATCAGTCGGTAATCTGTCATACCCGGGATAGAAACTTTTTAATTTCCCAAGAACAGGCCATAGATTCTCCCGCGTCTCAATGTTGCAATCCATCAGTGTCCCATATAAAATGTTTTTTATGAAACTTTTTACGGTGATAGAAAGCTTCAAAATAAAGTGGAACTTTAAACTTCACTGGGAGAATGCAAGCTATACATTTCAATATTTTGATTAATGGAGTAAATATTAATGGTTAAAAACGGGACATTTTTGCTTTAGACATCGTTATCGATTCGACAAAATTACATGAATCAGATTTAAATTTCAAATGATTCGGTTTTGCCCACCCCAACTGTGACGCCGACTATCCCCGTTGCCATGCTGGATCAAAACGATTCCGTCAACGACATTCGACATACTTCTAAATATAAAATTTTATCGATATCAAAAACTTCGATTTTGTCTCTTACGGAACAGTAATTTGTTTTTTGTCGAGAATGCATCACAGATTGACCGCGCCCAGGAGGCGCGTCACATCGGTGACAAAAGATTAGCAAGCACGTTTCAGTAAGAAAAAAAATGGGACAGGGGATTACTTTTCATATGGTGTAAGTTTTTAATCCCAAAGCATGAGAAATTTGTTTTCATTTATCCACAGTTACAGTATAAAATCTGACAATATTTAGATGCCAATTTTGGGTACGCAACTTCAGCATCTCATTTCTGTTAGTGACTGAATGTAATTGCGCAAATAGTCAGGCAAATAAAAGTGGTATGCGCCTAACCGTCAGGGCCAAGAAAGCAAGACTTCAACTAGAGAGTATGTAGTGCCCGTAATATTACTGGGTATAGGTTGCGTTCATAAACTATCGAAATCGATGAAAGACAATAGTAAAATATTTTTTAATTTAATGTTTTATTCTACGTAGTCTGTTCTCGGTGAATTATTCAACGAACCAGGCGAACAAAGTGGTCCAGCTCAAACTGGGGGTGGTCAACCCCAAGGTCAAGCACCTACACGTGAGTGATTTTCTATTTTTTGTTTATCAGCGGGAAGAGCTATAAAGTTATAGATCAGTAGTGTAGAGCAAAAAACCCATCCAGGTTTACTTGTAAATGGTTCCAATTTACCATCGTTTCAGTGCATCTCAATATAACGATGTTTTGTTTACATTTTTGTGTAATAAAAAATGATCTAACATTTAATATTCAATATCCCATTTTTCAACAGTACACATGAATTCACTTTGCATGCATTCTAAATCTTGGAAACTAGTCAATTTTCAAAGCTCTTCTTTTCTTGATGCTGTATAAACACGGTTTGGTAAACTTGGGTGATTTAGAGAATTAGGAATATTGATACTCACAGACTATATAGTTACGTATAAAAAGCTTTTCTAAAGGTAACCCAGCAACTATTTACCCCACAGAGATTTTTCCAGGCTTAATATTTATAACATTAAAAAGCATAGATCACAGCAATGCTTTTATCTGGTTTTCAGTACCACAAAAAGATGGTGATTACAGTTGGGGATTATGGGGACAGTGGTCAGCATGCAGAACAACGTGCGGATTGGGACAAAGACTTCGACAAAGAACATGCTTTTTCACGGAGAAGAGGAGTTCGTCCGGTGGTGGTCTTTTCGGAGGCGGAGGTTCTTCATCTGGCGGCGGTCTTTTAGGAGGACTGGGGTGGGTGCAACGTTTTAAGAAAGAAATATTTCAAATGCTCAAAAGTGTAGAAATTGACTTGTTACAGCAGTCAATTCTTGCGGGATACAGATTTAGCTGCGGTATCCCTGAAATCCTGCCGAACTTGGATTCAATATAAAAAAAAACTTCTATTTTAATAGTGTAATGAAAGATATATATTGCTAATTCCCAATATGTTGATGACATGAATATTTCAATAGACACGTAGATTCATAAATCCTATGATTAAGAATAACGAAGTGGTCCAAGGAATATATAACAAATTGAAACTGCGGTAACTGATAATGAATCACAGTGGCTGATGCCGATTCAACAAATCATTCATCTTTAAAACAAGAATTGTCTACATGTTGCTTAACACGAAGCATTTATCAAAGTAATAAATATACTGCCATAAATAACATATAAACACATACATTAACATATATAGACCCTAAAACCTATGATTAGAAACAAACCCAAATCTGAAGAGAGGTAAATTTGCGAAATCCAAACGAACTCACAGTCACACATTACAGAACAACATGTGCAAGATACGTCATGCTTGACTAAGCATAACTTCGAGTCATTAATCGAGTCACTGACAGAACTGATACTACAGGAAACAGCTGTAGTAACAAAGCTTGACAAACTTTTTTAGCTTTTGCCAGTAATAGATCGACACTCCCATTCTCCAGAATGACACGGTTATTTATGTCAACACAGTCAAGGTTTATTAGGATTTCTTGAGTGGCCTTTCCCTAAAGTGAAGAATTCTTGCCGAATTTACTTGGCTTAGCTTATTTTCATAACATTTTGTCACAATTAGAAAATCTTAAGGTGTGAACTGTCCCTCTCCAAAAGGGGAATATATTAAATTCGTGTTAAAACAAATTATTTTTATTTCTAAATATCAAAATGTATTTTTGTCACATACCAAATTATGCAATTTTATTCATATTATGACGTTTATTGGTTGATCTATTGCAGCAATATCTTTGGTGGTGACAGTGAAGGAGGAGGTATCGGTAGTATTCCTCCCGATATTCTTGAACTCGTTGGAAACAGCGGCGGAGGCGGTGGCCTCTCCAGTCTCATTCTCATTTCGAGTCTCATGGGAGGAGGTACTGGAGGACTTTTTGGAGGACAAGATACTAATGAAAAACCAGACGAAAAGAAAGAAGATGAAAAAGACAAGCCGACGTTTTGCGTTGGGGAAGCCGTTGATAGTGCTGTGAGTTTGTTGTTTAAAAAAATAAAACCGAATGGAATACTTATGCGAACCTTGGAGAGCAAATCGTCAAGTGCTGTGAAACATTTTGGATCAGTAGAATCGTATGAACCACAGCTGGTTGACTTAGGCCATACTCTCCCCGTGGAAAAAAAAATTTTGAAAATAAAAAATTTAATTCAACAGATTTTCGTTTTGTAGACTAACATAGGTAGGCTACGTAGTTGACAAATCGTGGATCAAATTTCTAATGAAAGGTAATTTGAATATAGACCAAAATCAAAATTTAAAGTAATATTTTGGACATTTGTGTGCGAGGTGCAATTTTGAATTTATGAGTAATTTTTCTATTACAGCCTTGTCAAGCTCCACCTTGTCCAGGTAATTCTGTCAATCCTGCAATCCCGGTTATTACGAATAATCCCGCTATTCCCGTCGTTCCAAACAATCCCCCTATTCCCGTCGTGTCTAACAACCCCCCAATTTCCGTCGTTTCTAACAACCCCCCTATTCCCATAGTTCCTAACAACCCTTCTATTCCCGTCGTACCTAACAATCCCGCTATTCCCGTTGTTCCTAACAATCCCGCTATTCCCGTGGTTTCCACCGATCCCGCTGTTCCAGTCGTTTCTGACAATCCAGGTAATCAAATTATCATTGGTTCTCCTGTGTTAATGAACCCAGTCGTTGGTATGACGCCATGTATGGGAGAATGGGGTTCATTTGGTCAGTGCACATCATCATGTGGAAGAGCAATTCAATTTCGAGCAAGAAAATGCAGTTGTAAAGGTCCAAATGGAAAACTTTCTTGTACAGAACCTCTCACAGATCACAGGGCCTGTGTGGATAATCCTCCATGTGGTGAGTTCTTTTTGAATCTGTTATGTTTCCAGGCGACGCCTTTTTGTACTCGAATATCAGCTCAAACATAATCAGGAAATAAACAATGGCAATAGAATCGAACACAAAATTCGTTTCATTCATTTTAAATTCTAACATGCGAGTAAAAGCAAATCTGTTCGACTTAGATCTTAATATGTTCTTTTCCCGACGATGATTAAGCGGGAGAGGAGGGGCGGCAGTAAATGTTATGTAAAAATTGATGGTTTCATAGTTGTCAAGCTGTCATCGCATGTTGAAGATATCCGACTTGGCGAATATTTTGTCTCCTTAAGTCATAGCCTGATCTTTAAACAATTCGCATAGGTTTGCCGAAACGACAAGCACACGTCTATACGAAAAAGCTATTTATGCCTAGCTCATGCCGATTCTCTAAAAAATACCTGTTAAATGAAATACGTGGGCTGAAACAAAATTTCAGTTTACGGGCGTGTTTCATTAAAAAATCTTAGACCTTGCGTCAGAAATGCGTTTATATATATTTAAAAGATGTATTTAATTTCCATGCAAGAGCAACGACCTCTTTATTTACAAGATGTATTTAATTTCCATGCAGGAGCGACGACCTCGACTACTACTACTACAGCAGCCACGACAACTGCAGCCTCTAGTAAATGGTCTCCGTGGGGTATTTGGACAGGATGCCCAACTGTGGATTGTGGAGTAAAAGCTTCTGAATCGAGATATAGAGGATGCATCGGTGATAGTACATGCGAAGGAGAATTCATAGATACTCGAGATTGCCCCGTAGTTCCTTGTCCTGGTGAGTTGTCCAATATTCAATAAAAAAATCACATGCGTTCAAGAAGATTCCATTCCACCCATTTTTAGTGAAAACCCTTCGAAATTTCCAATTTTTCAGTTCCAAAATGGAGTGAATGGGGTTCATTCAGTAAATGTTCCGAAACTTGTGGATCTGGTACAAAAGTTCGATTCAGGTCATGTAACGAACCAGGAAACTGTGAAGGGCCAACTTCTGAAACTCAACCTTGTCAAGATAAGGATTGCCCAAAGACAATAGGTAATAATTGCAGTTTCCAGCATTGTTCAAATTGTTCGGTAAATATGGGAATTCAGTTTTTTGTCCGAAAATGATTCATAAAGTGAGTTCTTTTGTTCAAATTTCAACTACTTAAATAATATAAATTAAATAAGAAAATAATTTTACGTAAATTAAATCATCACGAATGGACAATGCGGAAATTTTCACAAACATAGATGGATCACTGACTTTAATATTATTAGCTAAGCTTTATAATTTGAACTGGAGGCAAATGATGTCATACCAGCATCACTCATGGCAGATAACACGGATTTCACTCTATATTAGTGGTATATGAACTAATTTGAATTGATTTTTTTTAAATAATCTTTTTTAACAGAGTCGAAATGGGAAGAATGGGGGCCGTACAGTTCTTGCACAACAGCGTGCGGGCCAGGCCAAAAATTTCGATATCGTGCATGCAGTGGTCCGACCCCATGTATTGGAGATTCTATTGATATTATATCATGCACAGAAAATCAACCGTGTATTTCTTCAACCCCAACACCAACTACAACTCAAGCTCCAAGTAACTATACTAAATGTTCAATCACAAAGTATATTTGTGTTCATTCGTCGATAGTCCCTTTTCCTTCAAGTACCTGTAATAAGTTTTCCTATGTTTCTGCGGAATTATGGTATTACAAAGTCGTGTCGTGTTTTCGTTCAGGAACGAGTATACCGAGTATAAAACGAGTATTCAACTATATGGTTATATTTTGATAATAATGATCAATAGAACAGTGGTTGATGTTCAGAAAATAAATTTTCTTCTACTAAATATTCTACCAAAAGATATTTATTCATGAAGCGTTTTTGATATCCGATTTATTTGAATATCATTAAATCTAACAGGCGCTAAATGGAGCGATTGGAATTCGTACAGCGCATGCACGGCAACCTGTGGTCCGGGTACCAAAAGTAGAGCACGGTACTGCATAGGACTTGGGTCTTGTGATGGTGAACAATTGGAAACTACAGAATGTGAAGTTAGACCATGTGTCGTCGCAACAGAATCTCCGGGTAAGCTAAATATGCATCGGTCTGTTACCCTGCAGTTTATGTTATGTTTGTTGGCACATTACAACAATGATCGCAGTGAAACGTTAAATTTAAATTAAAGCATTGCTAATTGGGGAAAGATATTGTCGGTGCCAAGCAGCAGTAAACAAACTGGAACTTAATAATAATAGCCTAATTGCCTATCTATGTTGTCTGAACATAACAGTGTCGATAATGATTACAGTTTTTGCGTTAGGAACAGAGTAAAAAGGTGCAGCCCATACATGCGATAAATTTATAGAAATGAACGCTCAGTGTGAACTATGGGAAGAAAGTATTGTTGTGACTTGTGATACCTCTAGCTAGAATGTGTAACCATCACACTATCAAACAGCAGTCAGGAATGCATATCTTCTTTTCTAAAATGGAGATGCAGTAGGCCTACTTTCCAAACGACGTACAAATATCGCTCGGAGGTCAACGGGTCTGGTATCCCTGATCTATATCTGTGATGAATCTGCCGGCAATGTCGGTATTGGCAAATAAATTGGTTTTGTATGCATACACAATGAATTGGACACAATAAACTTGTAAATTTATCAAGTTTGTAAAGTTATGATCTAACTGCGCAAATGAACCTGAAACGCAATCAGCAGCTATGGAGCTTTGAAAAAATATTAGGCTGTTGGGAACTAATTTCAATCTTCAATGTCGTATTCTAGCGCCGACCGGTGCATACTGGGGAACCTACAGTTCATGGGGAGAATGTAAACCGAATCCGAGGACGAACAATTGTTATCAAGAAAGATATCGAGCTTGTATTGGAGGAAGAAACTGTCCAGGCCCAGGTGCGCATATATATATTTTAAAAATAAATAGTGTTAGTGGAGATTTATTATTTTTTGGTATAAATTCCTGATATCAATGAAAACTTTTAATATTTTATACGTACTTTCGGGATCTTTTTTATCATTATGCATCGTAATTCATTTACTTGTAAGTTTTTGTGTCTAATTTGAAATTGTTACCTAAATTACAGAAAAATTTCCGTCCAAAAAGAAATAGAAATATGTAAGCTTACCAGACCAGACATCTTGATAAAATTTTACCGCGGCAGAATTTTTGCTAGAATTCTTGTCCGAAAATGGCTTAATATAAAATGTCGTTTTGAATATTCCAGGTTCATTCGTTGAAAGACGAACTTGTACAACAGGTCAATGCGATTTGTCTATTTTGGCTCCAACTACAACAACCGCTGCTCCTTCGACCAGTGCCCCGCCAAACCAGCAAGCCTGTGAAGCAAGTTCACCACAGTCTCGAAGAGATTGTGGTTTTCCTGGAATCACGAGAGAGGTATAATTTCTGGTTCCAAGTAATTCTTTTAATAAAATCAAGACAGGTGATCACTGGAACATGTTGGTGAGCCACTCAAAAGTCATCACAGATCTAGAAAACATTCTCCATACGTCCGGTCCGGTCTGCACATTAACCATGATTAAGTTATTTTTCCTAATTTATTGTTTCATATTTTCAGCAATGTTGGGCAAAAGGTTGCTGCTACAGTGATGCATTACAAGATGTGCCCTGGTGTTTCCATGATGATTTCAGCGGAAGTAAGTGTCTATGAAAATATATGACAGAAAATCTGCTAGTCGCAAATAGTTCTTTTTATCATCCACAGCAAGTCCCGAACGATTCCATGGTGGCAGGACACTGTTTCTCTTCTGGTGTCCGAAATGTTCGTGTTATTTTCTTCGAATGGATGAAAAAGCTTCGAACCAGCAACATTGCTATTTGTTAGCAGTATTGGTGATTTTAAACTTTTTTATACAGTTTCACTACTATCAGACACTCAAACAGAGTTTTTTAAATTTCATGCTCACAGATATACTGCTTCATGAAATATTTCCCATTTGCTAAATTTTCTGCTGGCGGAACCCATTTCTTCGGGTGCCTGGGTAGAAGACTAGCTGGCATTATGCCAGTCTTAACAAACTTTTCTGATAATCGCTAATTACTTTTTGTTCTTTCTGTGCTACTAAATATATTTCATTCAATACTATTTTATTCACTTCAATACTATTTGATCTATAATTTATTCAGTCATAATATATTTGATTCGTCGCTCCGTAGCCTTTTTATAATATAAATATTTGCTTTCGTTCTTTTTTGACAGTTCTTCTAAACACGGGTGGAGTTATATTAGGTATGTATATGTACTGTGGTGCAAAAAACAATAATAATAATAATAATGTTAGCGATATTTAAGTGTTGCAATAATATTAGTTTTTAATTGGTATAAACGCATAGATCAATGATTTCCATAAGTTTCGAAATTTAAGGATATTATTTTGCAGTTCAGTGGGTACGAAATCGGTGAGAATAAATAAGAAAATAACATGGAACGAACTGCTGTATTATTGTTATGACAAAATGCAATCATAATAGCCTCATTTTTTCGGTTGAATGGCACCGTGTGTTTATGCTTGAAGTGCAAATGGAGGAATACAGTTTTAATTGATTTAAACTTTTTACGCAGTCGTGGCAATTTATCTGACGTCCATATCTTTCGGGGAAGGAGGCGGTGTAATAAAGGATGGGCACAATTGTTAGTTTTTATTTGGCGGATTCGATAATGGATCAGATTTAGAAAAAAAATGAGTTCAATTCTTATTTGTACAAATTGTTTTTGATTTGCTTAACCGAGACGCTGTTTATGTATTTATTACTTGGCTGATCCATATGGCCCGGACGTGAATCATACCAGACATAAGAAATACCGTAATGAAAGATATTTTCGACATAATGAGAACTTATTCTTGTTTTCTAGGTGGACCAGAAATTTTTGGCGATACAATAATAGTACTACCAGACAACAACGAAACATAGATTTGAACTGCAGTGCGAACAAATTTGCGCAAATTGCAACTCGTTCTGTTAATAGAAAATAACAATTTGTGACGATGACATTTTTTGCATTTTAGTGTATTTTCGATGTCCTTTTTCTCAAAATAAAATAAAACTATATTGCAATGTGTGATATTTATGACTTTATTTTTTTTTATCTCCGACACGGATGCAATAAGACCCTGATTCCACTATCATAGAAATCCGTACGAGCTTCGACTTCAGGTTTCCCTTATTGGCATCAAATAAATTTCCGTTTATTGAGTTTCACGAAAATTACGAGTAAAATATTTTTATAGAGTCATCGTATTTTGGCTAAAGTGATGAAACCTTTTTTTTATGTTTTAGCTTTCTGACAAAATTGTTGAAACTTCAGCTAAAAAAAAATCTTGAGAAACGGCGCCAAAATCGATTGGGTCCATCATCTTACAAGCTTCGGGTTAGTTGATAAATTTTAGTATAATAGACTCATGCCTTTCGAATCCTTGTGGATCGGACAAAATGACATAACATAAAATGAAATTGTAGTCAACATATATAACCACCTGGTAAAAAAAGATAAAATCAGTGTAGATCGTTCCTCCATATTGCACCAGACCAGTGGCTATTTTCAGCCACTTGAATTTTTATACATAACTTTTTCATTTTCTGGAGTGTTACCCAAGAATGGAAAACAGTTTTTACTTCATTTTGCCCCTCCACTGCTTGCACACGCGGAGATCTGATGAACGATGCAACTTATTCCGTCTTTGGGTGTCGCCTATTTTTTGAAATAATATCATTTGAACGAACGTTGGTATCTACTAGGAAAAAAAATATCTTTCAACGCATTAACTAATACTCAGTTTTAGAAACGCTTTTTTAAAAACTGTCGAAGCGATACATGACAACTTAGAATGGGTTTTATTTTCCACGTAACTTGTCAAAGTATATATGCAGGTAAACATAAAATATCCACCGTATTATTTCGGCGACGTCAGAAGTCAAATTTACATACAACGTTCGTGAATGATATTTCACCTTTAGCGTTGGTAAAAGATACAATACAATATATACAAAATATACAAATACAATACAAATCCTAAAAAAGAAATCGACGCTGGGTTATTTTGCAAAAGACTGCAAAATATTAGTTCAATGATATGATTCGGTGGTAAAGCGCCGGAAAAGAAAAATTGTACCAGACGCGCGAAAAGCCGTTTTTCGCAATTTTATAATGTTTTTTTTTGCTGTAGAAAATTTGGAGGAGGGCAGACCCCCGCTTCTACCGCCTGTATGCACGAGATGATACGAGCCATATTGGTTGCAACTAGAACAGGCGGTAACCCAGGACTAGTGTTGACAACCTAGTTTTTACTTAAACTATGTAAAATAAAACGAATTTATCAGAAAATTAGGTGAAGTATTACTAGGTAACCTAGTTTCACTTCCAAAACTAGGTAGTAGCTAGATTAAAAACAAGTTAAAGTAGGTGATTGTCGTGTCGCTGCATTCGAGAAATTTTTAATAGATTTAAAGATTGAAATCCATGAATTGTCCGTTTCAAAAACATTTTCACGATGAATATATGATTTATCTAGTTTTTCATATTAGGTAACTACTTTTTTTAAAATAGGTGCCTAGTTAATTTTTTCAAGTCCTAGTTAAAATTAGGTAAATTGACCTATTTCACTTAGTAAATTAACTGGGTAAAGATTCACTGAAAATTAAACTGGATGAGTTTCAAAACTAGGTAGAGGCACTTTGACAATTAACTCGGTAAAATAAGTGCAGTAGGCAATTTAGGTACTTTTACCTAGAAATGCCAACACTACTCAGGAAGAGATATGGTAAGGTATTTTGAATTGATCATAGCATAGAAAATAGAAACGCGGAAAAACGAACCTCAGCTCCGAAATCAGTGCATGAGATTTCATAGGTTGGTACAAATACTTCCGGCGGATGCCATCGTATGTAACTTTGCATGGATTAACTAAAAAATAACGACGTCGACAATATGCAACTGTACGTTTACGTCTGAAAATTTGGGGTAGATCGCAAGATCGTTTCAAATAACATGGTAGAACTGACTATATAAGGAGAATATATTCCTGAAAATAGATAAAATGTTTTGTTGAACGTGGTTCACGATCGGTGATATCCAGTGTTCCGACCCAACGAAATTTCTATGTTTGGCTGATTTTATTACAGGATTGTATTGATATCCGACCGCTTCGTGTCATGGAGTGCGACGCCACACGGCAACACCCGAGGCAAGTATGAATAAGTCGTGAAATTGAGACTGAGAATGCCCTAAGTAAGATATTATTTTAATCATATTTTTGGCAATAATTTGTCAAAACTTGACCGCCAAAAGATAAAACATAATAAAACAAAATATAAATTATCTTATAATTAATTACATAATCGAAAGAAATATATCCGGAATTTAAAAAAAGTCCTGATACCATAAAATTGCTTTCATCATTTACAAGGTGTAAATGAGATGCTTTAATAGATTGCTTTAGATCCAAGTAGGCTAAATCATATAATGCCCGGCAATTCGGGGTCGAAAGATGCTTTCGTTTACTAGAATTTACATATAATAAAGATTATCTATTCACAAACTTGGTCTTTTTTGAATTTGGAAAATAATCCTAATGGAAAGTTTTATATTACTCACTTATCTAAAAGCATGCAATTATTATTAAATAACGCTAAAAAATTTTCTTCGCAATAAAGAAGGCAAAAAAAAACTATTCTGTGGAAGAAGGGTGGTGATAGAAAAAGCGGCATCATTATCTACAGTTAAAAATTTGGTAAATCTTAGCTAGGAGATGTAGTAGAAACTAGAAGTATTGGAAATATATGAGGCTGAAAAAAAAATTGATAAAGGAGCTGACAACAAAATGTTCAATATATTTTCATCAGCAATAATGTTTTGAATAATAAATTTTTGTTATTCCATATTCTGATGAGTTTATGTCTGATGGATCGCGTCGATTAGATGTCGATGTGGCGCAGAATTTCTGATTGCGATTATGTTTAGTACTGGTAAATGATAATTTGAGCTACATAGAAAAAGATTATTTGATTGAATTATAACGCAGCCGGAAAATTTCTGTCAGAATATATTTGGTCAGGTATAGCGGTCTAGTGGATCGCGCCGCCGAGAGACATGTCCAGGGATGGACAACCCGAAAATTCCGAATAGATACTGAAAAAATTATTTCGAATACGCAATATCGAATACATTCTAAACTAAGACATGTTTTAGGTGAAAAACAGCATTAAAACTATTGTAAGAGAAAATATCAGTCTGGGAATCCATAGACATAATTAGTATAATTCACACTATCTTTTGTTCCATTAAACAATATCAATGAAGAGCAAAAATGGGTTTTTCTATTAGATTTGTACCAATTTGCCTAAAAAATACTAATTTTTGTATGCCACTATTATGAAATATATCTAAAATCAAGAATTTTATTATATCAAATATGTTCATTTCCGAATGTATTCGAATATTCGATTCGCTTTGGACGTTCCTGGGATTCGGGCGCGTAATTATATTCGACAAAGAAAGCAAAATTTATATCTTGATTTTATTGATGCCTCTTGAATGCTTTTACATTTTACGCTGCAACTATGCTATTGTGAGATGTAATAAGTTAACTCTCCTGAGCTAAAGTTAGAAAAACCGTAACACTTTTGAACAATTTTAAGAAAAAATGAAGTTCAGTTTCATACTAATTTCTAGATTCTCTTTCATTATTGTATTGTTGTTTACTTGAATTATTATTATTATTAGCCATTCTTCTCACTTCTCATTAACATCTAATTTTGCTCACATTTCTTGTTTTTCAGTTTGTTAGTATTCTACTCGTATTTCCAAAATGTCAAAGCTTGCTTGTTATTGTGTTGTTTTTTCTATTGTTATGATTGGAGTCAAGGGTCAAAATCTTGAGGTAAAGTAAAAGATTTAACTTAGTTACTCAATAGACTTGCGCAAACTGACTCCGATGCAAGAGTGATGGATACGGTAGCAAAATATTGTTATAACCACTGGAGGTGGAGGCGGGCCGATCGATATTTTTTCGTGAGTCTTCGGCGTTCTTGTTTGTTTGTCACCGAGTCGGCGCCCCCGATGTGGGAGATCTTCTGTCGCCGCAGATTACAATCGATTTATATTTCTATTATTTGCCATTTCTGGTTGAATACTAAAAAAGATGAAGCTCAATTGAATATTTTGTACACTGATTATGCTGTACGTATTCAGAAATTTTATTTCGTCAAGCATGAGCCGTCGGTCCATTAGTGTCTACTTCGCAAAAGATAAATTTGCTTTGGCAGAATCGGGTATCACTTTATATCAATTTTATTTCAGTCAATGCTGTCCGTATTATACGACGGAGCTGACCAACAAGGTACAAACACCAGACAACAACCGCAACAAAACGATCCAAGCGCAATGCAACAAAATGATCCAAGTAGAATTCAACAATCAGCAGTGGTTGCATCTCCCACTACTAATGATAATTATTACTATAATACAAGAGGTAAAAATCAGAAAAATTGTCGGAACATGTTTGATTTCAGTAATATGAAGTGAGAGTGAGTAATTGATCGCACAGACTCAACGCGGTACAAGTTTCGCTCATTCTTGACAAAAAGACTTGACTATTGCCGCCATATACGAACCCATTTTTCAAATAACTTATACAAACGCTACGAGATAATATGATTTATATACAGCTTTTGTATAGTTCTTTCAAAGCATCAACATATTTATTACACAACTGATATGAATGTTTTTAGATTCGATGGGATATCCTTATGAATGGGGATTGTGGGGAGAATATAGTAGATGTTCAGTAAGTTGTGGAACAGGTGAAAAACGCCGACAACGATCTTGTTTCTATTATGAAAACAGGGAAAGGTCGACAAATGGTGGAATGAGGTAATGTTGTAATTTTCTCAAATATTCATAGAAGTTAAATATGATTGGTTTGATGATGAACACTACTGTAAAATTACGAGATCTATTATCCAAACAGCCAAGAAACTCCAGCCAAGTTGAAGTTAGGGAAGAATTCTCAATACAATTCTAATGGTAGTAACTATCGACCATTCAAATTGTTACCTCACAAACGAATTTTTTAGAAAAATATTTTAGTAAAACGTTTTAGTAACCAAAACAGTTTTAAAGTTCACGTGAAAATAGTGTCCTGTATAGTAACCGCAAAAAACTATATGAACGTTGAGCAATTGCAATGTTTTTCATCCAATTCAGTCTAAATAAGGCTGGAGGCAGAACCCTTGGAAAAGAACTAACGGCCACTCATATCACAAGGATCTACTACAAAACTTATTACCAACGACTGTACTCTAAAGAAAAACAACACAAATAGAACTCAATCACTATAATAAAAGGCAATAAGAGGTACCTACCCTGGACGATAGAGAGAATAATCTAAATCTTTTTAGTCTCTTCTCAGTCGCCTCATGCGAAACGTCAGAAATGCATTAGATTAAAGCAAATCCTAAACCTTCAACTAAAGTCTGATTAATTTGACCAGTCCAAGTATAGAAAATCTGTATTCAGTAATTCTTCGTAAGATAAATAATGAGTTAATCTGATGTGATTTTGAATTGTCCATTACAGATAAATAACAGTTATTATCCATTTTTTAAAGCAACGGAGATCAATGGTAAGATGACATTTCTGATAGCATTAAATTTCTATTGCCTATTATAGGGGCATATCAAGTTGTTTTGGAAGTTCAAATTACAAAACGATAATTTGAATCGATTGTGATGATGATACAACCAAATACGCTTGATCTATCATTGAAACGTTGCCGGAGTAAGAAAGCTCCAGTTTTTTTAGGCAACGATTGATAAGTTCAACATTTTTTCGAATTTGTCGCCGGAATCTCATACAATTGAAAAAAAAAGAAAAACCAACTAGCGTCAACACTACGGCATCTTTTTCATTTCACGGCTGCTATTGAATGAAAATTCTAACCATAGGATGGCATTTAAACGCAATATAAAAATAAACCAGGGTGGGCGCGGGTCCTGTAGCTCACGCTTAGCGAAATAAAGTTTCTAACTGCGCATTCCGAAAACACATATCGAACACTAAATAATTAGGACGCGTGCTTGAAAACCACTCATGGTCATGAGATGTCAGATAATTCTAGGAAGCCATGAACCAAATCTGAGTGGTATAGCAAAATTATTATGCATATGTATTTATATATAATAAAATAGACAAGCTTCCCGAATCATTTTAAAGCCGGGGGTCAATCAGGCTAGATGAACATTATCAAATCACAATTTTCCGTTCAGATAAATATCACACCAGTACGTTCAAATAACCACAATCCATTACCCGAATTCCGTACAATTTGAAATAAGTATATAGGCAGTATATTGTTCCAGTTTCTATAGAGCTATATCCTAGATATTTGGCATAAAACAATCCACGTCAGGGACTCTAAGCAGCCATATTTAATAAGTTCCGCTCATGAAGGTGGCCGAGGCTACTGTCATGATATAAAGCAAACGCAGGATAAAAAAGCAAGCCAAAATCTTACAATCACTAGTTTCAAATTAGGGTATTCCCCTATGATATAAACAACATCGATTTGCGATCTTCCACTCATCATCGTCATCTCAGCGAAGTGGAAAGTAATGTGATTTAATGCGTAATTGTGAACGCCGTGCGTTTTGAGGTTTTGGTTTGTTTTAACCTAGCATTTTACGCTTGCGTAACAGTGCACATGCGTTTGTTTACATTTTCCCATCGCAACCGATAGAACCAACCCATGTGCAATGCATCGGTAAGACAGCTTTACCTGCATTGTGACCCTAATTCTGCTGTGCTATTCATAATATCTTCATGTTCTTGAACCCGAGGTTTTAGTCTAGAAATTACATATATATATATATATATATATATATATATACGAGATTAACTATAACGCTAGCCTTTTCTCCCCAGTGCTTTGCTTCCCCTTCTCATTGGCGGCAGTTCGTCAACTAGTAGTCTCCTCGCTCTAAGTCTACTGCGGAATAATGGAGGGAATTACGGCGGGACGAGCAACAGTGTAAACGGTCTCCTTGGCGGTCTTGAAAATGCTCGAAACAACCCTACGAGAAGACAGGGTATCGCAACTTTGACATCTGGTTCTCCAGGAAGTGACAACAGTCAAACAACTAATCCAAACCCACAAATTCCATGTATTGGATCTGATTTGGATGTCAGCGTGAGTGATCAATTCATTTGATTGTTTTCAGTGGTATATTGTGATGTAAGAATTTCACCCCTTCGGTAATCAAATATTGGTTGAGTGATGGTAAAAACAAATCTTTGACCGTGGAAATTTTTAATTCAGAACAACATATCCAATTCACCACACAGAACGCGCAAAATTTTAATTCTGCCCATAATTGAATCCAAACGTCACTTTAAACTTTTGTTTTTTAATAACATTTTGACGTCAAAGCCTATTTTTTCTGTCTTATTTGGTAACTTTGTGTTTTCAAAGCCTAAATTCGACTGATTCATAAATGACACTTAAGTACATTCGATATCTATCGTTATACTACCATATATTTAACGAACGTTTAAAGTTTTGATTTGCCTACTGCTATACCACAAAACCGCACAAAATTTTCTGCAATAATTTGATCAACGAATTCTTTTTCTATTTTTCTCTCCTCCATTCTGAAATGAAACATGCCAAGTGGGAGCAATCCACCTCGTGATTCGGTGGGTTTATATCGAAATGTCGTTGCAGTCAACAAAATGCAGCCATCTTCGGGAAACACTAATATTAATGAATCTAATCAATCGAAATGCGAAACCATTTTTGCGCGACTTCAGAGTGTTAGCCGTCAAGATTTGGCACCCACCGCCCCATCTATTAATTACCGATTCGTGAGTGAATTTTACCATTTTTACTGGTTGAGCAGCATCGAAAGGTAGAGAAACACTGGGCTATATGGTTGTTTTAAAATCTTGAAGGTAGTTTCTCTCATCTATTCTCTATTCTCTTGTGAAAACTTTATATGAATGACATTTTACTTGCCAGACTTGCTATCAACCCGACTGTCCAGCCACACTGACACCACCAGACAAATGCTTGAGCACTTGGGGATCATTCGGACAGTGTTCGACTACGTGTGGCAAGGGATTACGATTCCGCTCAAGAATATGTAAATGCAGTGATTCCGTTGGAAGAATGACTTGCACAGAACCATTGACCGAATCTAAATCATGCAACAGTAAAAAACGATGTGGTGAGATAAATTAACTAATATAATATTGGGGGTGAAGGAGCGGTTCTAATTTTCAGAAGCATTTCCATCCTCGCTCTGTTGCCAAATAAAAAAAGTAATTCAAAATTCCTTTCTGAATTTACAATATATCTATTATTTCAAGTATCTGGTGTTGCAAATAACTTCAGTGAAATGAAGTGATAGATTCGATTCAGATTGCCTACTTTAAACTACACATATTCCCGTTTTCAATGAAGCGCATATTCGCTTGTTTGGAATTACCATGTCAGTACCAATACCACATGCATATAGCTAAGTATTGGATATAGACAATTTTTTAAGTTATAGCCTTTGCATGCCTATTTTTTGTATTGAAGGTGCAGCGTGGGGAGACTGGGGACCATACGGTCGATGTTCAACTACATGCGGATCCGGAACAAAAAGAAAATTTCGCATCTGCGGTGAAATTGGAAAATGTGTAGGAAAATTGACTGAAGTACAAACTTGTCAAAATCCTGCGTGTCCGACAGCTCCGCCAGGTGATATATCAAATTTAGTGAATAATTGTTCGAGGGAAGAAGATTTTTTAGGCAATTTCGCTCGTTGATTCATCCGACCGAGTATTAGTTACATTGGTGATATGGTTTCGTTTATGGCGCTGTTTACTCAAGCTTGGTCTCCCGAGGCATTGCGCCATCAAGCAATGATTATCCTAACACACAATCAATGTGCAATACAGAGAAATAACTATGCATTGCTGCTGCAGATAGATTTACTATTTAGCCATGCTACTTAATTTTGAAACGATACTGATCGGGTTTTTTCCAAAACAACTTGGACAATATGTTTAGTTAAAAACTCAAAACAAAAAGGTTTGGGAGTGGAACAATCACGATGAAAATCACACGGCATCGAATGCGGTTAAGCATATTAGAATCTGTTGCAGCAGCAGAGGCCCAAATGCGATGAAAATACTCCATGTAGACTCTCAGAGACTCGAGTCGGAGACTTGTATAAAATAAATGAAGTATTATTTGAGGTGAAAAGCTACAGACTCGATATCTATCCAATTATCCGCATCTCTGATTTACCTGGGGTACTGATTTACTGCCCTAGTCGCGTCTTGTGTTTTATCTCTTTTATATATTAATAGACAGCAGAATGGAATCCTATAGTTTACTGTAACTCGAAGTAACGCTATAATTTGTTTAATTGGAATGTAAACTAGGCTACCGTTAGTACTTTACACGTATATCATGTACTTTGCGTTTTAGTTGGCATCTGGGGTGACTGGGGAACGTATGGTGCATGCACAACAACGTGCGGACCTGGCACGAAGTCAAGATATCGAATTTGTGTTGGACTTGGAAAATGTTCTGGATCAATGGTGGAGACAACTTCATGCGGAAACATTGCTTGTCCCACAATCCCACCAGGTAGAATGTAAACGCTAGGTGATAATTTAAGAAGTTAAGCTTCCCCAGACATTTGGAGCCGGATCGTGGTCATTTACATGCAAATTAGCTCAAATTGAGCGGCCAATGCCCAAAGAGAAAGGACTCGGAAAGTCAATAGTATTGGTGCAATTCACTGTGATGCTTCTGGATGAAAAAACAACAGAAGAAAAATATTTTTCGTTCCCGTATATTATGTATGTTTGTGCAATATTAAAAAAATGCATTCAATGTGAAGGCCGCTTGTTGAAATCTGTAAATTGAATATTAATTAATTCTAATCCCATTCCAGTGGGCCAGTGGGGAGTATGGGGGCCATACAGCACCTGTACGAATACATGTCAAAGCGGCGTGAAGACAAGAGTACGCGTTTGTATGGGGATAGGAAAATGTAATGGACGAAACATGGAAACACTGTCGTGCGGAAATGAACGTTGTCCTCCTGATCAAATAGGTAACAGTTTGAACATCTCATTTGCAGCATACCTCATTTGCAGTTATAGAATTATCGCAGAAAGATCGTGACTTAGTTGTATACCTACATACGGCTGCAACTTTATCTTTTATCACGATTACCAAACGTTTATAATAATATTATTCCGATTGGTATCTTGAGATTTTGCTTTGAAAAAACATGGAATGATGATGTTGAGATGTGCGCAAACTAATTGTACGCAAATTCTGCTGGAACGAATATGTCTATAGTTTGCTTGTTTCTGTATATGCTGGCTGCTGTGTGAATTGACTCTAAACCGTTTAATATTTTTTTCAATTACATTATTGTAGATAAAAAAGCTAGATTTTAATGGATAGTTTCGAATGTTGGCAGAATTTTTAAAATCAATGATGCAAAATTCTTATACCTGAATCCTAATTCCATATTATTATAGTTCCAGGATTCTGGAGTTCGTTTGGACAGTGGGGAGAATGCAGACTCGAAGTTGGGGGAAAAGTTTGTTATGAGGAGAGATATAGATCGTGTATCAGAGGGAGATGTATCGGTGAGATTTATTTCAATATTTTTTCCAAGAAGAAAATGCTAAATCTTTTATTTTGAGATAATTCACGTTTTGTTATCTGGTAATTTTTATTTTCGATATTGAATAAATAATCTATGCTCATGTGCGCAGTATTCTTCATAAGGTTAGATTTCTTAGGAGTTAGACTCAAATGATTATATCATGGAAAATTGAGGTCCTGCTAATTAAAATCCTTACTATTATAAACGGAAAAACATCTTTTTGAGAACCTTCTAGATTAGTAATTGTGGAGTCATCAATATAAGGTTGACATTCGCTATGAAAAAGCCGAAATTGGGCCTAATTGACTTCAGTTTCAGATCGTTACGCCTCTAAAGTCCAAGTTTTTTTTATTTTCATTTTTTTATCTCAGGTTCTCCAACTGAACGTAGAGTCTGCACTACCGGACCATGTGCAGAACCAATACCAACCGTTCCAGTCACCACTACTGCTAATAAAAACCAAGCAGCATGCGACGCCAGTTTCCCGGAGCAACGTAGAGATTGTGGATATGCTGGAATTACCAGAGAGGTTTGCAATAAATGATATACTACAGTTTCTCCTTAATTTGTTTGTAGACCACAGTCAAAAATCGCATGCCTAAGCATGTGCATGTGCCATGAGTCACTGATGGAACGCTGCAAAGTGGGGTAATTTTGATAGACTCTACTCGAAAACCTTTTGTGGAACTGCTGGTGTTTCGACAAGCTATTTACGCCAAGAACTGTAGTGATCTTGATGACGCAATTTGTAATATCTACTGCCTGTTGGTATCAAACAGTATACGATTTGTAATCATTTTGTTTTCTTTTAAAGGAATGTTGGAATAGGGGTTGTTGCTTTAGTGACGCCATTTACGATGTGAACTGGTGCTTCTTTGATGATTTTAGCGGAAGTAAGTTTTTTTCTGTTATTCGTATTTATTATTTTTGATCAATTTGGAATCAGCGATACTGCGGGTTTACTTGTTTCACCCTCCCTTATCTTAGCAGAACTGTAGATGCGGGCTTTAAAATGACTCTGAAGTATTTCCTGGGCGTCTTGAAACGCGATCTGAAGGGAACTTAAGAGTGATAGATGTTTTTTCTTATCGCCCAGAGCAGGTAAAAGTTACTGGACCCTTATTCAGTGATTTATTTCTGCGAGGAAAAGTTTCGTTCACCGTTTTTATAAGGGCGCAAGGAATCGCGTCATGACCGCAAGAGTCCACGAAACGTTGCACAGAAAGTATAAAAAACTACAATATTACAACAATTTTAATTTCTTTCCAGGAAATGATGTTGTCCAGCCCAAAACAGGATCTTAGATGATTTCAGACAGAATGTTAATTTTATAGGTAATGAATCCTACCCGATAGTTGAAGTATCTTGTTGGACTAGGTAGAGTGGGTCTCACGTGGTCTCACCAGCAATGAAATTGAGGTGCAATGAAATTGATCAGTCCTGTGTAAAAATATTGCCGGTGTGTCAAACACCGGCAGTGACTTTCGTACTTTTGAAATTCCATTAAAACCCACACCCTCGACGATAATGACTGTGGGTATCACACTAGATACTATTGACTAACTATCTCTTGAAAACTGGAAAAACGATCCTTTGTTTTTGGTGTACAGAACCTCGATGCAAAATGAAGTTGTTTTAAAATTATAAAAAAGGACTGTCACCAAGCGTTCAGTGAAAAGAAAATTTTACATCGTGCAACATTTTTTTTATTGGCGATAACTTATCATCCCACAACGAAACTACGAACTGATTATTGAAACATATTTCTTTTTTCTTGTTACAGCTTTGAAGATGAAGATTTGAACGAGCTTTGATATTGTATAGATGAATGAAAAATGTCACCCATTAACCAGTTGAGAATATATTGAATTATTTTATGTCTGCTGATTTATCGAAAGTTTAATATTCCAATATTTCATATTTCAGCAATATATCGAGGATTAAGCAATCAAGGAATTTGAAAAATCAATAATTTACTCATAACTCGCACGTAATATTGGACACAAACTTGTAAATAAATATTATTCCCGTTGTATATAAAGATTATTTCGCAGCTGTGTGGTGCTAGGCGATAGATCCCATCATCTTGTAGGTTACTAAAGATTTCTATGATCATTAGAACTCACCAACAAACCATGGTGAAAATGACCGATTTAGCGCATTTTTTGCATTAAACACGCACACACATGCGTACCGATAGTCATTCAAATAATCCATAGAACGTTTGAATGCTGGCCGTAGGTAGACTTACATGGATTATTTTGGGTACATCGATTGATCTTTGCGAGTTAATAGCAACTAGTAATCTTGCAAAACCGATCTAAATATTACTGTCTAAATTGTAGTGACTGTGTATCTGTTCCATGTTACAGCTACCCGCGAAGTGACTTGCCGAAGGGCACGCTCGGTGGTGAAACGATCAAATATCGAACCATCGGCATTCCGGACAATACGATCGCGCTTAACCGATTGAGTCGGCAGTTTGTAGTGTTTTTTTAATTCACGCTACATTGTCTAAGAGCAACAATTTTCATATTTTAACGGCAAATTGCTATCAATTTTGGTCAACTTTGAATGAAAATTCTAGTTTATTCAGCAAGGTTTTGTTCCTATGAACGATTCGTGATTGATTCGAATAGAATGTGCTTCGAATCGATTCGAATTGCCCAGCGCTAATGATAGGTGAACTTTTGTATTTTATTGTTGACTTTGCAATACAACCAATTGAATATCGGTAAAGATCGTTCCGAACTATATGTAACCGTACTACCACGTGGCTTCAAACTCAATACTACTTTCCAAATTTCAACTAACGTAAATTTGCACACCATTTACCACCACGTATGTTTGCGCCAATGAGTGGATACGCCATAAGCAGTTCGATTTTTAACCTACCAATGTCCAAATGTTCCTGGGAGCGTACATACATTCTTCGTAACGCGCTTGGGCATCAAAATTGATTCGAAGGTACGCGGAGATCTTTTGAAACCAACTCGTGAGAAACTTGTATTTAGCTAAATTTCTGAATGCTGATATAATTTTCGAGTAAAACTATCAACTATCACGAAAGAATCATTAGGATATAAATACAAAGCATTTTTGTCTCCTATTTGGGTATTTCGAAATAATTCATCTCATTTGTAAATAATACTTCTAACAGCAATTTTTGATGTGAAATTAGCATAAAACAGACTCAATCCAATAACATTTTGAATGCAAATTAATTAAACAAACTGAATGGAGCGGTTCGGATGAAGAATAATGTCCCATTGTTTTAATGATGTTTCACAAGGCATTACCAACCCAATCAGAAAATTCAAGCTTAACAAAAGCGCGTGTACAGTACAGTCCTTACATATTTTGTGATTACTTAGACTGTTAAATATAGTTCTGCAATATAGTGTAATTACGTAGGTCTAACACGTTAGATCCGATAGAAGCAAAATTATTTTACGCAAATGACGTCTCAGTTGTTCGTTCAACCATACCCCTCACAAATGCATAAATCCAAATGCACGAAGGTTTGCGATTTGAACTTAATTACCTTGCAGTTAGCACTTGTCATGGCTCGAGTTACAATCTATCTTTGCGCAATTATGTTTTTGATATTAATTCGATATAAAAGAAAATATAATCATTGTCTTTCTAATTTAAATGACATTAAGTATTGCAATTATCCAAAAATACCAGGGTAACAAAACAGATTGTAAAACAATTACGGCCGCGTAAATTTTGCTTCAGATTTATAAGCAATGAATTAACTGATCATTATCGCAAAACTTCGAGTCTCAATTGGAATATTTATTTCGCCAAGCAAGGGCCACGGTTGGCCTGTACATTGGCCGCGCAGTCGATTGATACCAAGTTCGAATGTATCTGTGACTGACTATGGCTCAAATGCTGAATTCGAACATAAATCCGCTCACGCGCGGCTTTCGACACCTTACTGAAATGGATTCGTAAAGTAATAACGAAACATATTTTGTTGAGCATGAGCCACCGATAAACGGCACAGAGCAAACATGGTCATTGTGTGATGCACGATCTACCACATCAAACTTCTTCTTCGTAGTGGCTCGATATCTAATTGCATTCTGAGTCTTACTTGACGTTATTATTTTTTCATCGCGTTGAAATCTCAAAAATGGATGTGAATTCATGACGGCTATCTCAGAAATCTGCAAATATTTTTCTTCGATTCTATTCAACATTGAATCTTCGAAGAAAATACGATTCATTGATCAAAAAAATCTGTAATAATTGAGACATAAGCCGAGTTGCTTTATATTATAATATTCTGTTTGAGCAGCGACAAATCCATTCTTCGAAAAACTAAAAACAAATTTGATGCGGTTTGGTAAATCTCTTTATGTTTTTTGTTTTCAGCAAAATTCAATTCAACTAACCTTTGCGCTAGCACTGATAGATCTAAGAACATATTTCATCGTGCTATAAACACATATTTCATGTGAAATCATAGCAGTACATTACAATTCATGCAGTTTTGGTCATTAAAACAAGAGTTTTGACCCAAATGACTCATTTAACATTCAACATCACATATTTTATATTTCCAAACTGTAAATATCATTCAGAAACATAAAACTAAAAAGTATTCTTTGTTTTGCAAGGTTGAAGTGTGATTTTAGGTGAGAGCTGCACATTCTAGTTAGAGTAACAAAAACACAAATATTTGAAAGGTACAGATATGAAATACAATATGTTCTATACATATTTAATGAGGACCTTTAAAAAGTATTTTGTAAGATTTCATATTGATCATTTTGTCTGTGTTAACGCGAAAAAAGAGAAGAAGACGGCACGATTTATCAGGAACTCATGTTTGACAAAGGGTAGTTAGACAATTTACCTTGACTGGGATAAACCAGTATCCTTTTACTGGTTAAGAAGCACTTCTGTTAATCGTTGTGAACACACAGAACATGCGTGAGCAGAATCGCATTTCCTTCTTTAAACAAGTAATTTGTTATGATTATCCCATAATCATAATATTTAAATTTACGTGTTTTATTTACATAAACACAATTTAGATTGTAAAGTAAACACATTACATGCAATAATGTTTATTTATACGGATATTAAAAAGTAGTTCCTCGAATATTTCTTCACAAAAGACGCGCTTCGAATACATGAGAAAATTTGTAAAAAAACGAAGCGCATTTCAAGAGTTTTAGTAAATTTGTTTGGGCCCATAATTCATCATTGATCCATAAGCCAAGTATGGATCAATGACGAATTATGGGCCCAAACAAATTTACTAAAAGTTTCTTACGGAAGTTTTTTCGTTTAATGGTTTACTAAAAATTGTTTGGGGATTGATTGTGCTTTCAACGTGTTGTTTGTTATATCGAAGTTAGCCACCGGGGTTATTCATAGTTTCTGACTATTTTGCTCAAACGGTGAAATGAAAGTTATGTTCGTTGTTTTGTAAAATTTGACTTATCGAACAGGCTTTCGTTTTGACGTGTATTCGCGTTAGCACCATGTGTGACTTCAAATTTCCCAATCTTACTCTTTTTTCGCGGAAACAACATACAAACAAAGATCTTGCTTTTCCTGGAACAACAAAATGTGACTTTATCTTCGTTGGAATAAAATGTCTGGAAATGTGTGTGACCATAAGCCATGATGACATAAATCCCTATCACGAGGCACGTACTTCTGGGTAACTTGACATTTAGTAGTCATCATTTAACTTGATGAATTCTACATGAGGATGAATGATTTTTATGAAAACAAATCTGGCAATCATACCAAAATAAAGTAAATGTTTTACTGTATGTTGAGGGTACTATGTATTACAGTCTTAAAAGTCAGTTTTAAACATGTTTTTATCCAAACTTTCGTTTTTTTGGATGACATACCAAAAAGATACAGTATCACAATCCTTAATGTTGTATTAATTTTGATTTAAAAACCCACATTGCATCCATTACAATATAGCAAAGTTCATTTCAATCATTTTTGATGCAAATTCGAAAAAAATACCAAAATACCTTTTATGGCAAAATATCCACATTTTTCAAACGTAGAAATAATTTATGTCATTTTAATTCGCCTCGATAGATATATTATTCTTATTCGAGGTGTGTCGAATTTTAGGTTACCTTGAATGGCTATAAAATTATAAATTCTGAAATTTAATTGCGAACTGTAAAGCTGTAATATTCTCAGTACGTGGAATTTCGCAATAAAAATACGTGGATTTCGTTTATGAGAATGTTTACTTCAAAAATTTAAAATTTTACAAAAACAGCAAATTGTGAGTTATTTTACAGTCACTATTATTCAATCTCTGCCGAGCATGGTTTGATTATATAGCACGTCAGCAGCTCCATCAACAGCCCGTGTTTAATATAACTATATTCTTTGAGGAACATCCAACTTTCAGTCAGAAATTTTATTTGCAAAGCATGAGCCACAAACGGACCGCGCCTAAGCGGCACGATGCATCGGTGCCCCATACCCAATAAAACATGTTTGGTCAAAATATTTCTGACCGAGATAATGGACAAACGTGCTTTCGGTTTACATGAATGTGATTGAAAAACCTACGCAGTGGAAATATAATATAAATTATGATCCACCTGTCCAATATCTCGAAAACTCGCATTCGATAATTACTTTATTGTCGGCAATATAAGATACACGTGAAAGTCATTTACACAAGTTGCGTAATGAGCGCTTTTATGCGCGAGGGGTTCTAAATTCCCTTTTGCGTGTCGCTCGTAACTAGCGCTCGCAAACGTTTCAAGACGCAATAAACGAAAAAAGAGAAGTTGATTAATTGTTTTGATCGAGCAAACTTTTGTATAAAAGGGAAGGATGGATGCTGGATAATCAGTATCATTCGATCTTGTTCTATAACAAGCATCATACAAGCGTTCAAGATTAGTTCTTTTTAAAAGAAAATTAAGAAAGTGACTGTTACTTTTAAATTATTTCTTTTTTGAAAGAAAGTTCTCGCATATAATACTTCAAATAAAATGGCTGTAACTATTTAAATTTATTTTTGTTCAAATTGAATATTTTTTTTGGAAATTTCAGCATTACTATATACTACAATAATTAGAGTTAAGACGACTGTTTTCGTTACGAACTCGATAAATAAATCCATAGTCATGAATGTGTTAATAGTATGCATGGCTCTCGCCGTCGGCATTGTGTCAGCCGATACATACACCGCCTCCCACCCACAATCTGGTGAATGGTCTAATTGGGGACCTTGGATGGGTTGTTCAGCTACTTGTGGGGGCGGAAGAGACACTAGAATGAGAACATGTCACGCTGCTGGAGGGTAAGTACAATTTTGATAGTTTGAATTTTCTAGTTGTTTGAGAGAAATAAACAATATTCGATTTTATTATCATAAATATATTATTTTTAATATTATTTTCAAATCAAGTAATAATGATGAAATTACTTTCCATTTTTCAGAACTACTGGTAGTCTCGACTTGACAACTCTCTTGCTTCTATCCGGCGGTCTCGGTGGTGACTCAAGCTCAAGCCTCGATAGCCTACTCTTACCTCTCCTTCTCGGAGGAGGTACTGGTGGTACCAGCGGTGGACTCGAAAACATGAATCTCATTACACTGTTGACTCTGTTCGGTGGAATTGGCGGAGATTCAACTGACAGTTCAAGCACTTTGGACACTTTGTTGCCACTTTTACTCGGGTACGTTTACTAGTACAGATTGGATTTTCGAATTTACTTAAAAGTCTTTTGACTTAAATGAAAAATTATGGGCTAAGGTCAAAACTGAATAATTTGCAAAAGTGCACTAACGTTGTGAGATTTGACAATTGGATTCAATTACTTTTAAAGTTCGATAGCTTCAATCTTTATAGCACACTTGAATAATATAATTTTCTTTTCCAGTGGACAAGACATCGATCCATCTCTTCTTCTTCTTTTGTCTGGGGGACTCGGCAGCTCAAACTCAACCTTTGATCCACTTATGCTCCTACTCCTTCAAGGTATGGGAGGTCAAACTGAAACCCAAAAACACTGCTACGGATCACGAATGGAAACTCGGGTAAATACTTTGCTGTTTCTTTTCCCACTCGTCGCATTTATACTTGAAGTACATATTGAAGTACATGCAGCAAATTTGTGAACTAGATTTATTTCATGTGGTCAATCACCATAAACAAGACAACTAATATATTTTAATTAATTTTTTGTTTTGGGGATATTTATACACTCATCGACGATACTGCTATTTTGACATGTTGTTTTTGTTCAGATGTGCCACCAACACGCTTGCCCAGCCCCAGTCAACTGTCTTTCCCAATGGAGCCAATGGGGTGACTGCTCAAATGGTTGTGGAGCCGGTACTAAAATCCGTTCCCGAACTTGCAACTGCCACGACGCAAGACCAGGATACAACAGATGCAACGGAGCACAGCTTTATGAACAACACCAATGCTCCTCCTACGATGCTTGTCCAGGTAGGTTGATGATACTCAAAATATAGTGACACACACTGCCTGGTGCCTCCTTATCTATCATTAATTGAAAAAGTCATAGAAATGCGGTGGCGGTGATGAAAAACACACTTCGTTTTCAAATCTATTTCCCTTGGTGGTGTTTTATAGAATTGTATGTGTGAATTTTATTGCATCGTTTTATTTTAGTTACCACCACCAAAATCATCACCGCCACCACCAGACCTCCAGTTCAATGTCTTTCCCAATGGAGCCAATGGGGATCTTGCCAAGCTACTTGCGGGCTCGGAATGAGAAGCCGAACTCGTACTTGCAACTGCCGCAACCCATCCACTGGATTGCCCAACTGTAACAATGCTATGCTTTATGAACATACATCATGCTCATCCGGAGTTCAATGCGGCATCGGTAAGATCGTGATTTTCACTAAATGAGGACGAAAAATCAAGAAGACTTGTAATTTAAATCCTAATCATGTATTGCACTCCTGTGCTTGAAAGTTTTTAACTTTTAGTAATAACTATATTTTATGTTTCAGTTATTCCCGAAACCCCAATCACACCAACCGGACAATGGGGTGAATGGTCTGCCTACAGTGATTGCATGGTATCTGGAAGCGGATGCTACAAGAAGAGAACACGTACTTGCCCAGGAAACATGTGCGAAGGATCTTTTGAACAATCTATTGAATGCACCGGAGGAAGCTGCCCATACTCCCCAAACCCGGTAGTGATGGTAGGAGCACACTGCAAAGTCGAAGCTAACGAGAGACAAGAATGTGGATACGCTGGAATCAGCCGTGATGTAAGTGACAAATTTTGCAAAAATAGTTCCCATGAGAATAGAAATTAGGCACGAAATTTATTCAAGAAATGTCGTATGACATGCAAAAGTAATTCACTATCTTCGAGCACCAATTGCACTTCAATGTGAATTTTTACATTAAACATCAACTATTTTTCTAAACCACTGTTTATTTTCAACAGGCTTGCCTTCAAAACAACTGTTGCTACGATGATTCTATTGCAGGAACATACTGGTGTTTCAGTAAGTATACTTATGTTTAAAATATATCTATGACTTGTTGGCGAAAAGCAGTGGAAATTACGTATTAAATATGGTCGAATATAAACTTTATCATTTACCTGTATCAACACTAATGGTTTGTTCATTTTTTAGAACACTACAACGCCTAATTAATCGATGAAGATGAGTCAAACAAGAAACATCAGGGAGAAAAATAACAAAACTATATTAAAGCAGATGATCATGCCAATTTAAATCAAAGCACCTGATGAAATAGTTGCCTCAACTTATATATTTTTTCTTTAAAAGTGCATTGAATTTTGGACGATTTGCTGAATTTTCTACATTTATATAAAGTATATCTGTTGTAAAAAATATATTGAATTATTAATGTGATCTCGTATATCAACTCTATCTCGCAAAAATAAGTTTTTGTTTGTTACTAATTTTTATTTTTAATATGTGTTTTACTTGCAAGATTGGTAGTACAAAAATACATTGATTGAATCGAAATTTTATACAAAATTTCAAGTTGTGTAAAATACAATTTGTTTTAATAATGTGCAGCATTTATCCATTTCCATTGCTATTAACGTGTGGTATACTAAATATAATTTTCAATTTGGCATACATGATGTAATAAAATTTCCTCCGCCATTTTTAAACCTTTTTCACAATAACAATATAAACTATCTATAACATTAAACATTGCAATAAAAGAGATCAACGAAAATATTCTTGTATGTTATTTACACATTGACGATTAGAAATTAATAGCGACACTTGAGAAGGCTTATATGTGGAGGGAATTTAAAAGCTAGGTATACCAGAAAAATTGTGGGTAAGCCCTCCAACAAGCCCATAACGCATACTTTTTTTAACTTGATGTTCGAAATGTTTCTCTTGCATTTAAAATGAACCGACGAACAGACAAAAACATGAAATAACAGAGGTTGGAATGATGGTTTTGAATCGTTGTTGGTGATTTTCTAAATTATTGCTGGAAATTTTGTAAAATAAAATTTTATATTGGATTGATTCTAACAACTTGATTAAAATCCCATTTACAAAATATTATTGTCGTAGAATCAACGAAGGGATGGTTCCTTATCACACCAATTTTAAATACGTTTGTTATAATTCCTATTCTTTCTATAAAATGCCCCAAATGGTTCAGTAAAAAATGTTTTTTATTTTTCCAAATTACAGACGTATATATCTCTTTGTTTGCGATCGCCAGAACAGGAACAGCAAATAATTAAGTACCCTCTGCGCTTACCATAATCTATCATGAAGATAGAGCATAACAATCGTATTCTTCTAAATAAAATTGAAACTGTTTTATTTGTAGTTATTCATAAAAAGCAAATAATATTCTAAAAAGCAAAACAACACCCTAACTTTTTATTGCTGCGTCTAATTGGTTCGGATTATTTTACACAATTAACACTTTGTCTCCCTATCCGACTTTTTTAATTTCAAGTTTTTTCCAAACCGCGGTCACATGTATTCAATAATATTGGCAACCTATTGTTATTTCTTAGACTAGGTAAAGTAAAACGAAATTACTAGAAAACTAGGTAAAGTATTACTAAGTAACCTGGATGCATTTTCAAAACTAGCTAGTATTTATAATAAAAACCAGGTGAACTATACGTAATTGTCATTTGGCTGCATTTAAGTAAATTTGAAAGTTGAAATCTTCAAATAGTCTGTCTTGATAGCTTTTTATATAATGAAAATATGACTTTCCTATTTTTTTACCAAGTACCATTTTTTTTATACTAGGTACCTATTTGTAAAATAGGTAAATTTCCCTCTTTTACGTAGTAAATTTACTAGATAAAGTATCGAGAAGAAGATTTGGTAAAAGGTACACTAGGTATGTTATATAGTCTTGAAACTGGGTAAAGGTACTTGAAAAATAAACTCGGTAAACTAAGCATACTAAATTATCATATCTTTTCAGTGCGCTTTCTGAATTACTTGTGTAAAATCACACCTTAATTAAAAAAGGCAGGTATGCATTCTTTGAGATCTGTTTATCCCCTTATTTGAGGGTATTTATTTAATTCTTTATGATGACGAAATTGTGCAAATTTAGAATCTCATTCAGGCAGATGTTCGGGCTACATAGTGAAAAGTTGTTGTTTCAGTATTTTTATATGCTTTTGTAGAATTTTATATTTACTTTCAGCAATGGGTGGGGCAATTATTATACTGCAACTATTTTTACCTACATTTATTTTGCAGGGGGACCTCTGGTGAATGTTTATATGTGGTATAGGCTTATGACACTAATAACAAGTACAATTTTTGGGTCTGACTAGTGTTATTAATTAATAAAATATCAATAAAATAATCACGTACAATAAATTGATGTTTGAAAGTTTGGACAGATCCCATGTGATTGTTGTTGATTGTTTAAGAAACGTCAGTCTGAACTTGACCTCGAAAAGGTTGTTTGTGGTTCTGTTGTCTGATTAGGAATGGGGAGTCTTGGCTATTTACTGACGCATGGCAGTAGCACAGCAATTACCAACTGAGCAGATAGGATTCAAATTCACATAAAACAATATTAAAGTTTAGATACATCACAATGATGAACTGAATTGATTTTTACCACATTTTCCCCCACCAATAGTTTAATTCAATAAAAACGCGCCAATAAACACTGATAACTAATAGTGAATTTAGGAGAAACGTGATCAGTTCCATTCGCCGTATCTTCCTGGATGCCTTTTGATACGCTCCGATCGTGTCAATTCTTGAGTTTGTGGTTGTTGGTCAAACTTGTCTTTATCATTATTGGTTGAGGAAATTTCGTCAGAGCAGGTGGCGAATCATGGAAACTGTTCGCGAACAACAAGAATACGATTCGTAAGCCGCGCTTCGAAATCGGCGTGAATGAACTGTTCCTGAAAGCGATCATAAAACCATTTTCGTGATTTATGATGTACTTTGTAAAAAAGTTCTCTCCTTTTACGCGCTTTTTTGACTTCGTATATAAAAGTCGAGATTCTGCCTCTTTTAAGTTCTGACCGCCGTGGTGGAAGGGCCTCCGGGAGGAGTTTATTCCTGAAGATATGCTGAAGTTGGAAACGTGCAGTTCTGGAATTAAATGTCTTTATCAGACATTCGAGTATTCTAGCTAGATACTGGCGATCACTGATCAAAAATAAAAACTGGGTAGAGCTTCTCTCGCATGCTGTGTGTCTCGAAAGTGAAGCCGTTCGTGCGATTTTTTTTGAAGCCACTTCTTAGAGTGGATCACCCTGTCCAAGGCCCTGTAACAGCGGCCACTTATAGACGGACAGTGTTACAATTACTGGAAAGATATTATCTTTTTCTGTTCGGCTTAGCCTACCCAAGTTATTACACTCTGGGTTGAGTGGTAGGCATAACTCAGCCCGTCGATCGTCACACAGCGCATTTGAGAAGCATTAGAAACGGTGTAGCTAGGGCAGATTTTTTGTTTTTGCGGGCTTCACATATAAAAGCAAGTTGTTTTATTGACTGATTTGGTTATTTTAAGAATAATAGTGCGGGTGAGTGGTAAATTTGAAAAAAATCGAGCTTGGAAATGAGTATTTGGAGCTGCTCAAAAGAGCGTTCGATGGTAACAACTCAGATGACCGGAATGTCGTATTGTTACCATTTAGTTGATAGATATCTAATAATGACTCTGGACATAACATGGCGTCGTTCGTTTTAAGATACTTTTGAAATCGGATCGAACTTAAACCTGTCAACTTCATTCTGACACCACAAGATTTGTAGACGATGAAACACCGGCCTGGCTGGAAAAATATTTCACGCAACTCGCAATTGACTCGCGTCAATGAGAAGAACAGCATAAGTCGAGAGAAGAGAAATATCTTGAAGTGATTCAGAAAGCTGACGAGAACAGAAGAGAAGAAATTCGTTCAATGGGAGAACGCCATATTGCAATGGTGGAACGCATGCTTGAAAGGGAACATAAAGATCTTGTGAGTGCTCTGATAGCTCAAAAAAGTCAATCCACTGTTTGTAGTCCTCCACCTAGTAAACCACCACGTTTGCAAACAGACATTAGCCTATAGGATTTTTGTAACTGGGAATTATCTTGGCAAGATTATGCAGAAATCACTAGGTTGTCATCGTTGTCCCATGAGGAACAGGTTTCGCATTTCAATGGTTTTCTGTCACAAAATGTTGGACACTCCCGCATATGATGAGGGTGAAGAATTGACAGTTTATTCGATATTAAAAAGAATACGAGTTTTTTTTAAGAAAAAACAAAGAAATGTTGCATTAGATCTTGTAGAGTTTGAAGAGCGCAAACTGCTCTCCGGTGAGAACTTTGATTCTTTTTACATGGATCTGAGAAAAAGAGCCGAGAATGCTGAGCTCTGCGAAGCTTGTTTCGATATGCGATTATCGACACGCCTTATTGCGGGAATATCATCTCAAGATACTCGACGAAAACTTCTGGCAATGTCACCTTTTTCCGAATTGCAGGAGGTTGTCGATATTAGCAGAAGTGAGGAGTGTGCTTTCAATGATGAGGCTTTTGGCACATCTTACCATAACAAAGGCTGGACAGTGAATAAAACAGCATTGGCCAATGTTGTTGACACTGGAATGAAATTTCAATGCGGTAATTGTGGCAGATCTCATGATGTTGGAAAATGTCCTGCTAAGAGTGAAATTTGTTTTAACTGTGGAAAGAATGGCCATTCTGGCCGAGTGGATGATCGTTCACCTGCTCAAATAGTTTTTGGACACCCTATTCGGTTATATGTTCCTGCTCATCAAAGATCGTTTTCCTCTAAATGGCAGAAGTTAGCGGAGGAATGTGAAGGCTGCTAATGCTAGGTTGTATAGTCAAAAATACTATGATGCACATTCCAAACTTCTACCAATGTTGAAAGTTGGTGTAAATGTTTGTGTACAAGATCCTGTATCGAGGAAATGAAATCGTGTTGGGCAAATTGTTGGAGTTGGACGGAACCGCGATTATTTAGTGAAATTGAAGAGTGGTCGAATTTGGTGGAGGAATTGACGTTTTGTAAAACCACACGTTTGTGGGGTCACAGATTTGAACTTATGTGAGTGAAACTGAGAAAGACAGGGATTTTGATGGTTTTCGCAGAAGTGACAGGACGAAAAGACCACCAAACAGACTGATTGCTGAATAATTGAGACTGCAATGTGTATATATATATGTTTTTTTCAATTTATTATTGCAGTCTCGAAAGGGGGAGTTGCTAGGTATTCAATAATGACTCTGTTCATTACACACCTAAGGGATTCCCCCGAAGCTGGGCTATTCTAGTGGGCGATAGGCTAAGTCGTTTTATGGTTTTCTCTGTGCTGTTTTTTCCCGATAATAAGCTTCATGTATACTGCTAATAAATTTCGTTATATCTGTCTATTGCTTTCAATATGCCAGGACATAACATTAGCATGTAACGTACAAGAACATGTTATAATTCCATGTTTGTATGTTATAATATTAGTTCCTAATAAGAAAGAAATCTTTTTGCAGGAAGGTTTGGTGTAGGCTAGGCTATATGGACGATAGCCTAACTTAGGCCTACCAGGTCAACAAGTCTACCGTACTGGTATGTCGTCCATATACGTTAGCCTGGCCTTAATGTCGCACTACACGTTTGCGTCGGTTGCGTTTTTTATTGGTTTGTTTCATTTTGCGCAATGCTCTGCATGCATTTCCTTACGTTTTCCAATGAAACAGAACGGCTTGCCATGGAAGCTATCACAGAGTGCTCGTTTCCTTTTTTGCATTGTACGCATGTGAACACGATTAACGCAAAGCAGACGTGTATTGCCCTTTTTATTTTATTACCCGAAACTTAATACAACGCACCGGTAAGACAACTTCACGTGTATTGTGGCTTTAACTCTCCACCGCAACTTTATTTGTCAAAAAGCTATATAACATTAATGTTAAGTAAACCCTGCCTTGCTATATACAGTGTTTGTGATCTAAGTGAATAACTCGGTCACTTTAGTTACCCCTACCCCCAAGACTTCCGAGTAAATTTGTGACATAACATGCTTTGCCAATACCTGGTACGGGTACGGTACTTCTGTGCTTTGAAATGAAAAACGTAGCAAATGGATTATTAATGAGACTAAGAATGGCAGTCGAAAATGAAATGAACAAACAATTCTTAAACAGGCCTTCCCGGGCTCGGTGGCTTAACGGTTAAGCGCGATCGTATTTCAGTATCATTTACTATATATTTGTACAATGACCACTTGACTGTTGGAAAGAAGATGGAGATATATTTTGTTTGGTCTAAATTACCTCAATAAAAAAGGAAAAGAAGAAATTACATTGAACTTGGAATTAATTCAACCGCATAGTTCGGAATGAAAAACTGTAATGATCTAGTTTCAATTCAATTGTATTACATGTATCGTATTTTTAAAGTCGCACGTATTTCGCATGCTCCGATTTCTACTTCAACCAAAAGTACAGACTTTGTTTTCTATTGTTTTCAATTAGCGTCCAGTCTAATTTTGTTTCGATCGTACACGGCCGACCGAAAAGTCGGGATGCCGTGTTAACGCCCAATGATTGGCATTGTGTCTCCATTTGTTGTTTGATAAGCGTGAGTGTGGCAGGTGGGTGCGTCCCGCCACGTTATAAACTTTTGTTTGGTTTTACCCACCTCCCAGAGTTTCCCATCAATGCGTGTATATTATTTTTTGTGCGTGTTTATGAGCATGGAAAATTTAAAATAAACTGTATTGTATTGTAACAAAATTGTTGCTTCGCCCAGCCTCATCACGTGAAAACTTGTAATTTCAAAAGACAAAAATGTGTGTTATGCTGTCGTTTATTATCTTCAAATAGTAATGACACTATATTAATGTAACATATTTTTTTCGATTATATGATCTCATTTACATAATAATCATGTTTTTTACGTTCCTCATCTGCTTTCATCAGGGTTAACATGAGAATATCCACAACATCTAAGAAAAAATATTTAAAAGCATAACGCATGAAAATCATTATATTCATATTTCATTGTCATCATATTCATTTGGGTAAACATGAAGTTATGAATACGTAAATTCCAATTTCTTACAGTCACTAAAATATTTTATAAATTCATATTTATCTAAATGAAGTATGTCAAAACTAATTTTTTCATGCATTAATATTTGATCTTGACCCGATGAGCATGGGTAAATGATGGACTATGCTGCTGAGGTGTGGGTGGCTTGGCAAATGAATTCGGTTTGAGTGTATAGGAAATTATATATATTTTTGGCATAGAAGATCTATGAACTCACTGAAACTCGAATAATGTACTCTTTTCTTATTTTTGGCAAATATTATCTTTAAATTCTAGCCAATTTATGCAGTAAAAATCTTACTCAAGAATATGGCTATAGAACTAAAGATCGCTCCATATCACTTTTTAAGACCGATCTCGATATTTCAGACATTTGTTGCCACCGATAATCTGTTTTTCCTATTTTGAAATAATACATCAATCAATTAATTGCAACGTGTTAAGAGGGTACATAGTGTTAGTTATACTATTTTATTTCATGTACTGTGTTCTAAGTCAGCAGTATTTGTTCTCCCAGAATTCTGTTCAGGTGAAAATATTCTGAAATAATCGAATTCTAAATAAATTTTATGAAATAAAATGCAAAAGCCAAGAAAATGATGTTGTATCAAAAAAATAACATTTTCATAATGTAGTTTTTTTATTAAAATGCTTCGGCCGATATATCGGTCTAGCTCTGTATCTCACACATTTTTATGGCTATATTATAATAAATTCATATCTTTTTACTCAATAATGGAGGTATGAGATTAGCACTTTCATAAGCTTCTAGAAGATACTGATTGTGCAGAATAGCAGCCACCCTTTCCTTCCAAATGTTTCAATAGTTGTTGCGGTGAAATGAACACTTCTAAATGAATGGTGGATCAATTTCCGTACTGGAGGGCAAAATATTCTGAAGCATTTTTAGAAATGGGGTTTCATTTTTATCCTACAGGAAAGAAAGCACAAAATGCGGCTTGATGTCAGACCGCAACCTTCCGTACAGATATGAGTTCGGAGTGGAGGTTTTGCCTATAAGTTTACTGATCATATGCATGGACAGTTGGAGTCTAGCTAATTTCTTTGGAGGAAATTTATCAAAATACAGTGGGTGCATTGTTGAGAATCTGCCGTCACTCCATTTGACGTGTCAAGTGATAATATTAATGAAAATACGGAGTTACATGGAGTTTAGTTTCGTTTTTCTGTACATCATTGAAAAATATTTTTTTTAAATTGCTATCCACACAAAATATATTATATGATTCACATATTTGACAGTGACAACTGATAGACCAATAGATGATTAAAAAGAGAGAAGTAATTTTGGAACAAAAGTTGATCAAAATAAAATGCCTGGTCTAGTGAAGAGTTTTTGTTATATGTTTCTGAATATCATAATTTGTAGAATATTCTCATCCTAAACAAAGGGGAACCAATGTTGACAGCCAGTTATTAAGTATTGGCATAAAAAGAAATTTGATTCTGTCAAGCATGTGCCACTGATGGCCCACTCCTCATTCATGATACATCGGTGATACATATAAACTTCATTAACAAATTTTTGATTGGAACTGGCTCCCGGGTTTAGATGACGACTTCCCAACTCCACATATAGAAATTTTTTATGATATTCACGTATAGGTACCGATACTAAGGTGGAGTACAACGACCTAATGAAGTACACTACCATATTTCCCATGACCATAAACATTAGCCATGTTGAAAGTGATAGAATAGGATTTAATTTTCATCATTTGAACAGAGAATATCTTGAGAGCCGAGGATACTGCTTAACCATACGGCGAACCACGACCTCTCGTGCAGATACTATTTCCAATCAGGGGTGAAGTTTTTAGTTAACATATTTCTCATTTTTCCTATGCATGGACCTGGTTGCGTAACTCTAAGCGTATTCCCACTTTCAGCTCTACCAATTGAGCTAACCGGGCAACACGTGGCATGACCTATGGACATACGGTAGATCAGAGATACCTGATGTCTATAGGCTATATTTCATCAGTTTTCCACCACATGGTTAATGGTATAACTTCTTTCAGTCCATTACTTCTATTCAACAACTCCCACCGAAAACACAAGCAAGATTCAGCCAAAAGGACAGACAAAACCTGCCCTTGTTGAGAAGCGGCAGTGCGGGCTTTCGGATCGTGGTAACCAGCCCATGACTGCGATAAATGAGACAGCGCGTGGTTGTCGACGAATTTGAACCTGTGAATAGACGAAGTCGTTGGTTGAAAATACACTAACGGTATTTTTCCCGTGTCTACAAAGAGACACTATGATGGCTATGAACTTGAAATTTTCATTTCAATTTTTCCTTTTCAATTTCGCAAAGGAGTTTACGATTTTTTTGTACGATTTTTGACAGGATTTACAACTTTTTCTTACATATTCGACAGTATAAGGAATTTTACTTCGTACGAAGTGAGTCAGTCTCGTAGTTCCAGGATGACCTAGACATGAATGAATTTGACTGAGACCAGGAGAATATATCATGTAACCACAGACTAGAGAAAGTGTATCGGCCACTACATTTTCTTTTTCACGATTTGTGCTTGATGGTGTAAGAGAAAGTGCCTAGGTCTGCTCTCCACAACTGAATCTTAGCGTTCGTTAACTTTCCCTTAGTTTTGGGACTGAACATAAATGAAATAGCTTTTTGTTCGCTTACCAGTGTGAACCAGTGATTTCAGTGGGAGATATAGTTCTAGAGAAGGAAGCCACTGGGCGATCGGACTGACGGAGAATAGGGGCGATTGGGTCGTCAGAGGCCGGCTTCCGACACAAAAGGGTTCATCATCCCTTATACAATTTAAACAAGCTGTAAGCAAGCTTTGACGAAGAGACTCAAAAGCACATTTCTTACATTCTGAAGCACTTGAACATTCCACGATTTTTTCGGTCGGTGAGGGGTTTGTGGGTTTGCGATCCTTAGGTCAAACCTGTCCGCTACTTCAACCAGGTTCTTCAGATTATGTTCAATTTGCAGTAATGGTAATATGGTAAAGTGCAGCGAGTGCTATCTGCCCTGGGCGATGGTAAAACCATCTACCATTTCTTATGCGCCTAAGCAATTAGATTGAACTAGTAATCTTGGTGATCGGAAAGCAGTCTTAGAATGTTCATTCTTTTACTACATTTAGTAGTAGTAACATAATATAATATAATATGTGAGATTTTATCAATATACTATCAATATACAAGTTTATTTCCCATTTCACGATCATTAATTTTTATTCTTATCCGGTATCATTGTTAATTTAATTAAGATGTGGTGCCGTGTATCAAAAGGAATTTTTGGATATAGTAACTTTAGATAATATTTTCAAATGTGAATATCTTGCGCGTTGATGGATGAATCCGAAGGGCACGTTGTTCATAGAACTAGTCCAAAACGATACCTTTTCATTATTGATGAGCCTGTCCCTTTAATCCGTATACTCGGCATTCCATATTCAGAGCATAGAAATTAAGAATTATCATGTACAGCGCCACTTCGAATTTTTTGTTTCGAGTCTTTTGCTATTTTGGCGTTCACCATTTTCTTATTTTCATACCCATATCATTTTGGAACCTAGACTAGAGTAAGTGATCTTATGTATAGGATATTTTAATACTTGTCCTGAGCGACTTTCAAACTATTTCTAGTACCTTCAGTCATTTTTTCAATGGATTCTACTGGACTCTGTCCTGACCAATGGTGATATTCAGTATGTATAATTCAATTATCATATAAGGCCTGGTTAAAGCTAGTCCAGAATGCTTCTCTAATATAAAAATGAGTGTTGTTGTTTTATTAGGCATAGTAAAGCGCTTGTTCTGTAATTTAAAAGGTTCATAACTGTCAGGCAAATCATTACCGTATCTTCCACAGAATACTAGACTAAATTTAAGTTGGTTCCATTGTTTGAGCAGTCACTGATGTATTCTCCATGAAATTGTGTGAAGACACATTAGCCTTGAATCATCGTCTTGGAAGTGAACAGGGTAGCCAAACTGCGGTATTTTAATAGGATAAGAGTCACTGATGAGTTAAATATGATTAGTTGAACAACACATTGGATCAAGAACGAAGATCGAGAACAAGGTTTTTTATTTTATAGATAGAGAAGAACGCTGTGGTCACTCTTTATACGATGATAGTTCAAGTCAATTGGGTGGTTCACAGCACGACCGTGTCGAGTGAATTCGACTGGGTTCCATCGCCGACATCATAATTACTGTTATATGATGACGTTTAAATATCTTTTACCCGCAAGCAGTGTAATCTCTCTCCTTTTCTGGTAGCATTTTGACACATGTACGGGCATGCTTGAAATTGAAAACATGCTTGAAATCTTGACAAAAATGGGACAAAAATAACAAAATTCAATTTTGCCTTTGATTTTCATATCTTTACCAAATTTTGAATGATAGCTTGATGTAGCATTATTTTGGGGAAAAGCAATTCACAACAAAAATGTAAATTTATTCGTATTAAATGTCTACACAGTTCCATAACGTTGAGCTATAAGAATCAATATAAACGCATGTTTATGTAATCAGCTTTTGTGATAAAATGCTGCAAAATTTTACAGTACTTTTTTCGCTTAAATCCTCCTCGAATTTCAAAAATGTTGTACGAAATGACCTCTCTGTGTGCTTTAATAAAATACGAGAGGATCGTGTTGAAGATTACATGCTGCGGGGCATGTCACCCTTATTCAATAACAATTGATTATAATTTTATCATGAAGACACTTCAATTTTTGAAAAAATATTTTTTGTTGCCGTGCCAAAGCTCGACCTCAATGTTTGATCTTGAGCGATAATCTTGACATATTTATTTATTTCCTGTCAAATGCCGGGATGGCCCAAGCAAAACTATTAAATATCTGATGATTGCTATTTGGAACATCAAAATGACATTTAAGCATTTTAAATATGATACATGTTGCTTTGTTACCTTTCAAATGCTTCAATTAATCTTCTTTGCGTAATCCTGTGTGTCGCAAGAAATGTAGAGGCATGGGCTGTTTTATCATCTCTCAGGGTAGTTAGTTACTTTATTATTGGCGGTTCTATCAACCTTAGAGTTTTTTAGTGCTCAAAAAATAGAATAATGAGAGTAAAATTAGTTCGTAAGATATTTTTTATCGATAGCCTCGAGATACTAAAAACGGAACAAATACGTCACTGATGGATTGCGCCGTCGAGCTACTTAAAATAACATAGAAATTTGAATTTAATGATGTTCTAAAAAATATGTTGGTATAAAACGTTTCTGAAGACTCAAACCAGAAAATGGTGAGAAAATGATACCCATGTTTTTTGTGCCATACTTTTATCAGTTCATCTTTACAATACCCTTATTATCCTTATCAGGTAATTCAACGTTAACCCCCTCTTATTAAAGTTTTGGGTTGGATGTTATCATACCGTTATTATTTTCAATATCTCCATTACAAGTAAAAATATAGTAAAGGTTTCGTGCTTTCAACGGGATTCATAATCGAAACGATGAGACTATAACTAAAAGTTGGAAACATTTTTCTCTCTTTTTGTCTGGTATCCTAACGGTAATGTTATAAAGGTTTTTAAATCGAGAAAGCACAAAACTGTATGTCTTAGTACTGAATCACAAAAATCGTAGATGTGACACTGTTTATACGTTATTTTGGTGGAGGATATGCCACGACATACTGAAAACAGATATACGACAATCAATCTGAAACCTGGGGTAATATAATAGTGACATAATATAATAATGAAGAAAAAGTTCTGTCATTTTCTGTGAATTCTGTCCACTATATTAATAATATTGGAGGGTTGATCAAGCAATGCGGGCTTCAATAAGTACTAACATATTTCCTGCGTGTCATAAGAGTGGACCAATATTAAGAAAAGAATTGGTAGATTGTTTTACCATGGCCAAAGGCGAAAATCACTGCACTTTATCATGTTTATCATGGCGGTTCAGTTCCGTTCGGGATGTCTTCCGTTTAGAGTGCAGTTTTTGGTGCTACATCCTATAGTAGCTTTTTGCTCTTTCATGGCCGTTAGTTAATTCCTTTTCGGGCACTGCTTCCGGCCTTGGTCAGAGTGAATAAAAAAAATGATATTTCAACTTGGAGAAATTTCCCTTATCCGATCTCTAGTTATCGAAACTCGATTTTTTTTTAAATAGGTCAAAGACGAATCACGCCAGGCGATGCCAACTAAATCTGATTTATTCTTCATCCTAAAAGCTAAGACTGACGGTTTTGGGTGGGGTTTTCTGTTATCTAATTTACATGTGGTTGTTATTTAGTTTAATTTTATTTTACTCTTCTTTTGTTAGAAAAGTAAAATTTAAACCTCTAAATCTCAGGCAAACAGGAATGGTGGATCAATATTGAGATTTAGCTCTATCGATATGTGTCTTGCAAAATCTGTTCCAGAAAATATTAAAAATCCTCTAAGAGGCAAAATATTGAAAATGGGCAACTAAAGTACTTTGTGTTCAATGGACTGGCAAGATATTTTATGTGTGATAAATTGTGCTTTATAATCACAAAATAAATTTAAAAATAAAATTTATTTTTTTTAGTTAACTAGTTTCATATTCCATCTTTGTGCAATTTTCAACTTTTTAATCAAAAATTTCTATAAAGATCTATGAATTTGATGTACTTTTATTATCTTCTTCGCTGACTTTTTGCATTATTATTAATTTATTATTTTCATGCAAAATATTTAATCTTCTACTTGAATCAGAAATTATATCTTATTGTGGGAAATATGAATATATTTGACGATCAAATTTACAAAAAACTCATCTTAATTTATATTCCTGGATTTTCCCTCACACATATTGGATACAATTACGTGGGCGTTTTGCAGATCAACAGAACCTGATTAGATATCAAGGTCATGAATCGTGGCATAAAAATCACCCTTTTTCTTCTCTAAAATAAGCAAAAGTACCGAATATACAAATTTTGTGCCAAATCGGCGAACGTAACATTTAATAAATCCTTGACCCATCGGAAATTTAATTCATGTATGAGCCACTGATGAAACGTTTCCATAGGTATATACACTGTAACAAAAGTACAGTGAATTTACTGGGCATTTGCAGCAATTGCATATTTCCAAAGTTAAAAAAAACGCCTGAGATTTATGCTAATTATGAGCTGTTGATGAACCGCACCTTCACCATATTTGGCCAAAATGTCAATTTTGAATTTTTTTCAGAGCTGCCAAGTAAAATTACTGTCATAGACCAGTGATTTAGTTGCATTATTTGTTACAGTGTGAAGAAAATTTTGTTGACTGCCCGAGTAACGTTTCCGCATCTGTGAACAACTTTTCATCACCCTTCCTACTCTTGGAATAACCTATATATAAGCGCCCCCACTGATAAACTTTAATCATCGTAACACTGAAATCCATTTCATGACGTTTGAGATACCACATTGTGGCGTAACAATGAAATTTCTCAGTAATTGTGAAATTATCGCTCAAATAATGGTCGTGATTCAAGAATACCAAAATTGAAGTAATAATTGATTATTATTTTCAGAATTAATTGAGCAATACTCGTATCATATTTGTGAATACGACAATAGTGTCATATGAAGACTAAATATACCCTCTAGGTACTGGTTTTAGAAACTTTAGACTATAGTTCAGACAATAGTTCTAAAGTATTACACTGTGACGAAAATGAAATAAAATCACTGCCGTTTGACAGTAATTTCACTCGATGATTTTGAAATAAAACTTAAAATTGACTTTTTTGGCCGAGCCAGAGTGTTCATTGAACGCACCGCCAAGGCGTGGTCCATTAGAATCCAATATCGGGAAAAAATTCATCAGCGAGACAGTTTTGAGCATACGAAATAAACAATTGTTACAAATGAACAGTATATTTACTGTAAATTTTTAACAGTGCACTCGCGTATCGTTAGAGGTGGATAAAAAGAAATTGTAAAGGATTTTGTCATCGCCCAGGGCACAAATCAAATGCTGCACTTTGCCAGGGTGGTTCAGTTTTTTATGGAATATGTCCGTTTGAATGCAGTTGCTGGAACTACATCTCGTAGTAGATCTTCGTTATTTTAATAACAAATGTCAATTGGATCCTTTGACACTGCTTCCGCTCTTGCTTGAAAGCGAACTTCGATAAAAAATTCCAATTTATCTACAATATCCGAGAAAATATATTTTTATTTTTCTATTATATTTGTCAAAATTCTTTATCGTGCTTCCTGGAAAATTGTTCAATATGAACATGATTGTTCCAATAAAAAGTTTAGACTTTGTTATTTGGCAAACCTGTTTCTCTTGTTCGTTTCCGATTAAGTTTTGTTAACACGATTTGATGTAAAGCTTTGTGTGTTGATCACATAATTACGTGGTTAAAAATATAGCTTTACCGGTTCAATCGTACCAATTAAAATGTAATCTGGTTTTGTTTGCCGACAACATTGTAATGGTTCAGTAGAGCTCAAGGCTATATTATCGAAATCCGACCACTTCGTTAAACTTCATTCCATTCTTTATAACAAAACATTTCCGATAAAGTGGAAGAATAATCGCTTGAGTGAAAAGTTGATATAAATCCTTCCAGCATTTGAAAAAGATTTTCTTGATAATATATTGTTTTCGTTTTGCCCTTACTTTAGAAACCATAAAATATTTTACAATGTTATTGGAAGATTGCACAATTTTCTAATTCACTGGATTATTCTTTTCCTATCACTCTTATAGCCAAATTTTTTCGTTTTTTTTTTGAGTTTTGGATTATGTTCTCCCCACTCGAGGTGATTTTGCTGCAAATTTTCAAACTATTGCTGCTTATTACGTTTCAAAATATAACCGAAAATATTGCCGTGAAACTTTTATTGTACAATGAATCGCTCAAAGTACGTAAAAAGACGTAAAATTGCTAAACACATTTGAAACTTGAAAGCAAGTCATATCTTGCAGAATTTTAACTTTGTATTGAATGAACGAATATTTAAGGTGACCTTATACATAAACATATACAAACACAAGAACATTATATGTAAAATCGAATAATGAGAAATGTGATTTCTCTCAAATTCCAACAACTTAGCACTAACTTATTATTATGTGATAAATCAGAAAAAAAAATGAAGTGGGCGTTGGGTAATATTTTTTGCCTAATAATATTATATTCCAAAGTAAATCGAATGCTAAACGTAAATATGAAAATATTCCCCAACATGTTGCAAAATACAGTTTTCTGAATGGAAGAAATTTTTCATTGTCGCGCCTGGACCCAATACGTCAGTGGCTGCTTTCGAAAAAAGGAAAGACTACTAAAAAGCCATACTTTTGAAGTGACGAGATTTAGTACTTTAACGTATGTAGTTAAACGGTATTTCTGTAAACGGCATTTCTTCTTTATCGAAAAATAGACTTTTAATGATATGACAACAGACTGAAAATTCTAACTATGTGACGTTTAAAACAACCGGTATTTCACTATCATTATTTTAACGAAACTACAGCTGTAGCATTTTCACCAAATGCAATGTTGACAGAACTTTCAATAAACACAACGTTTTTGTGGCATATGCGTATATTAGATTGATTCTAATATTTATTTTAAACAATGATGAAAAATTATGATAAGAAAATGAAATAAACACAAAAATAAAATATGTTCGACTTTCTTCGGCTTTTGTATAGGTTTCCTTGTATCGATTATCCAGATGCCGCACATGCATAAAGTGAATATAAAGTGAGAGCATACGTTGATACGATATTTCATGTCAAAATGTGTTGGTAAAAATCAGCTTCCATAATCAATATCTATATTCCTAACCAGAAAAATTCTTCAAGGCATTTTTCCCAAGCATGTATCACTGATAGATCGCGTCGATGAGACGTAATCCACCTGTGACGTATGCTCAACAAAATAAAATTTCTGATTGGGAACAACGGCTATTTGGGGTCATAGGTGCAACAATTTTTTTTAGCATTCAAAAAAAAAATGAATTTTCAACGGACAATATTTGAAAAATTAATCAATTATATTACATCAAAAACGAATACAATGGAACACTTGTCAGATTGAACATTTTGGTGATGAGATAGTAAAGGAATTAACCTCACATCATGTTATAATTTTCCAATTAACAATTATCACAAATCTGTGGACATTCTAGTTATGTGGTCTAAGATTTTTGACAGTCGTATTTTTAAATACTTCAAACACGTTATTTCTGCAAAATTATCCTAGAACGAACGACTAAAAATACAAAATTATGACAATTTCGCATCTTCACGAAAAGGATGTTTTCATTATATATCATTATCATAAAGTCGGTTTTACGTCATAAATTATCATTTTTCTTAATATAGCTTATATCACAAAGTATTTAAGTACAATTTTGGGGAAAATGTCACCAAATTAAAGTCGAAATAGCTTTCAAGTTTCTCGCTTATGAGTCGAGAAATTAGTAAAATTTCAATCCATGATAACTTTCGAAACTAATATAATTTAATTAATTTTTAACTTATCGATCTACTTACTAATCGTTTTTACCGAATAAGCTAAGTAAATTGAACTGATATATGCAGAAATCTGAATACTCAATAAATACGAAACTTTATTTCAATACTATAGGATATTTGACCAATGTGACCCGATCACACAGTTGAAATCGAAATTTTTTACACCGACGCAAAACACACTTAATTTTTATCTGCTGCTTCAAACGTTGCTGCATCATTGCTCACATAATTTCAACGAGATCGTTCGTGCAATATACGTTTTCATACGCAAAATCACCAAATGAAGGCTGATATTCGTAAGCTTTTCATTGTAGTGACTATCGGTAAAGGCGTAAGGTGCTAAATCGTAGATACACATGAAAACAAAAGTTAAATATTTTTTTATTAAAAGTTGTGCGATGAAGGCGCACAATTTTTTTTGTCTATTTAGTTAAAAAAGTTTGAAATTCTACAACAAAAGAATATGACAATTGCCTGATTTGTTGATCTAGCACGAGCGAGATCGTATAGTACTGACCCGCATTATTCACGTCATGTTTGTGTTTACTGCTTTCAAAATTGTTATTGAATTTAGTCAATAGTGAGGTATTATGACCCGATCTGAAGCACAAGCTACAGATTGACCCCGACTAAGCGGCGCAATCCATGAGCGACTCATGATGCGACATGACATGATATTTTACAACAACACTTTATTTGACTGGATGTGGAAGCATGCCACAACGGAGTGATCTATAAGTGATTCACAATTGAAATAACGTGTTTTGCATTTTTTAAAAAGATTGAAAACCAAAACTTATACTTTGCTTCAACAATAGGCATTAAAAAATATAGAAGCGCAAGGCGAGGTGCGGAGGTGCGAGTACTGCCCCGCGGGCAAAAGGCAAAAAGGTGAATGTTAGATTGGCGGTATTAGTCGCGACGATGCTCGCATTACATTTACGAAATATTAGGGGTTCTTCGTACCTAGCACCGTGCCGGTACCTTACACTGATATGTTCTGTTTAACGGAAGCACATTTCTCAAGAAACGCCCAACATCTCAAAATATTATTTCTGACAATAAAGAAAAAAAGATTAAGAGCTATTATACCATTTTTTCGTGATATAAAAACAGTCAACCACTAGTATTGGATGGATTTGTGTGTTCAATAACATTTTGAGTTTAGGCCTTTGGTACGAACACATAGTTTGATGAGAGAATAATGTCTTATTTTTGACCCAGTGTTGGAACAATAAGTATGAAAGTTAAAGCTGAAATCAGAAAATTATTATTCTTTGTCCTTGAATATTACAAAATGGTATTGTGATTCGCAGACAAATTCTAGATATCAATTAACCCGAGGATAAATTGAGAAAAATGTATAACTATCTATATAAAATATATTGAATAGAAAATAAAATTTAGTAAAATATTTTTAATATTTCCTAGCTCATACATACGCCTGACGTACGCAATGTTTGTTTTAATTTGAATAAATATAATTGATTTAAAACTAATATTAATCTATCAAGAAATTAACGGCTAAGCTTGCTCGACGGGTTTTGTTCGTTTTGATTTATGTTTTGACGTAGTTTTAATTAAGAATCTTTGGACCTGTGAATTAGTGCGTGGATGTAAACAATACAACATAATATTATGCATAATAATATTGGTAATAGAACGCCTTGATTTTTCACTGCCATGTTCAAGTATGTACATAGAGTCATAACTAGTAAACAAGACTTCTAAATTATCCCCATGCTTACCGAACATGATCTATATTTGATTGGCTTTGACATATAATACAAAATTAGAATTGATGGATCAAGATATCCATGTTATCATAATCAAGTTCCATATATAAACTGCAAAATAGGCTAAGATCTTATTGTATAACAGTTAGGTTGAGATAGAAAGATCTACCAAGTTTTCAATAAGAAAAATAGTTTTAGAGCTAAAACCATTGAATGAAGGATTCAATAAGGTAAGAATTACTATGTTTCGTTATTCAGTTGTGCTTTTAGTTAATAAAACACAAACTAAAGTAAAGTATTCGGCTTTTCGAAATACCCTATATGCAATTTTTTTTCAAATGCTCAAAAAATCCACATTAAATTTACCCCAAATGGGGTCAAACTGGACTCATTGTTTGCAACAGACAACACAAGTTTTAAGATTTGGAAAGCCATATTGATATCTAATATTTTCTCGATATTTTCTTGGGATAACACGCACTGTAAAATATTTTAAGAAAATTACTGGGTATTGCTTGAATTTTATACATGTCATGCTTACTATAGTAAATTACATTTTTTGCAATAAAAAATTACTACATATGGGAAATTGAGGGTTTCCATTGAAAATACTATTAAGTAAAATGGTTTAGAATATAAAGCAAATTAACGGAATGTTGCAATAAATTTGCCTCTTTTTTATTAGAATTTACTCTGATAAAGGTATGATGCAACCAAACCTGCAAGCTAATCAATTTACTGGACTTTATTCGAGAACAGCGTTCTGTAAACATTTTGGCTATTACATTGTCGACTTTCGAAATAACGCTGATGCAAGGTTATAACTAATGATATGTCACACGCCAGCAGCAAAAGAATATTTTAAAAATAGAACCAACCGCAAGTGCTTGAAAAGCCATTTACGAAAATAAAATCGAATCCAATTGTTTTGTCAAAAATGAAACACTCATAGGTCGCAACCACGCGCTTGACTATGCGATCTGCTCGACCAATTTTCGCAAATTCTCTCGTGTCCATTGAATCAGTGAAAATAATTATATTAGCCATTATCCCTAACTTCAAGTCATTTTCTTTTTATGTATTGCTAAAATTTATTTAAACAGCGATCTACACAACGAATGTATTCCCATTACTGTAAGATATTTCCCAGAAAATAATATTTAACTGACGAAAAGGAAATATAAAAAATTAAACTTTACTACGACCAATGCATTGAAGTTATGTTAAATTCCGTAAATATATTACCCTATTCGTAATTTTTAATACAGGGTTAATTTGTATGGTTTGTTTATGAATATTCTTATCCTTACACCTTATTGTTATTATCAGGATCGTCGACACAAGGCACCGAGAACCGTGTAGGTTACCTTCGCCGACAGTCGTGTCCTGGTACCGCCTACCCATTTCAGCGATGCGAGATTTCTAATCTAAAATTCAAATCTGAATTAGCCCCTCGGGCCTAAGTGTGGTCGAGTTTTCTCTCATCAACGATTCCGTGTAACAAGAGTTGATTTTGAATTGCCTTGTATAATGAAAACTACTAAAAAACTTCTAAAGGGCTTTTTATTAAGTATTTAAAATAAAATAATTCCATTCTGTTAGACCCAAATTGCGCTATGCAATATTCACGATGTGCGTGAATATTGCTTTAACTGAAAAGGCTCGCTAAGCATTCAACATGGTAACAAATTGAATTTCTCCAAGTATTACCACAGCTGGGCCACGTCTTATAAATGCTTTCCATCACTGGCCCTTACAACATATTACACACAGATATTAGGTCAGTTTTTTATATTGGGAATTACCTACATAAGTACGCAGGGACAAAGCACCGTGAATCAGCGAAAATGTTGTAAAATTGTGATAAATCGCAAGTTCGTGCCTTTGGTTAGTTAAAACGAACGAATCAACGCCGATGTTTACATTTACCGGCCTCGAGCTGCCGACATTTCCACAATACACGAGGCAAACTTGGTGTGCACATTTTGTTCGTCTATCTATAAGCACTCTTCAGTCGTTGAGTTCTCAATTTCAGAAGCTATAAATCTCTACAGAATCTTCAACTATAGAGCTGAGAATAATTTTTTGTCATTGAATTTCACTTTAAGTAAAGACAGAAGGACAGAAGCATTGATCACTAATCATCGACCATCAACCAATCACAGATCACAAATGTGACAAACAGCTTATTTCATTTTTCGTCCAACTAATATTTTTCCCATCAAAAAGCAATAATGCCCAAAATATTCAATTTTTGAAAATTTTTGCAAATGAAATTTTCTCTGAAGACCAGCTTAAATAAACCTTTGATGAGTTTATTATTTCAATTTCATGCTCCCTCTCAAAAATTGAAGTGTTCTGCTTTATCTTTAACCCATTCACTCCCGTTGGACTCTTATGTCAAAATCTCGTAGTTTAAAATAATCCTTTATCTCTGTATATTTCTGTAGTATTTTGTAATCACGTTGGTTAGATACAACATGGCTAACGCATTGCGATACCTGTCGCTCGCGCTGGTTACGGTCTTCATTGTCACCTCAGAAGGACAGTTTTCGGTAAGTTACAATTTCAGTATACTAGAATAAGATTATAATCTTTTTCAAACCTATAATGCGTTACTGACACAGTTCGTTTTGGTCAGTTTTAAAACAACCCCATCATCGGATATGTCGTCTTTACTCTACTCTGATAAACTGACGACGTATTGGAAATGAGCTTGTCAAGTGAAATCTTGCTGGAGCTATTGCGAACAGATTTAGGGTCCATTTGGCTATTGAAAGGAATCAAAGGGCATTATAAAACTATAAGTAGTAGTGGGTGCTGATTAGATTGATGGTCATTTTAACTGCACGCCGTTTTATAGTTAACAAAAAAGAAGCTTATCTTGAGCAAAAAGTTTTTCCCCCCAAAAAATGAACGAGCTGTCGTTATGGTACGTATCTGTGCTATCAAATATTTAAAGCGTGGAATTTCACCTTTGTGTGCTTTAGTTAAAACTGCTATTCAATAATAAAATTAATTCGATACATACGAATAGTGTGACTTTGAAACAAAAAATATTCTAATATTTAAAATAATGTCCAATTCTATTTACAGTCAAGCGGGGGCAACGCTTTTCTTACAGGTGGAGGAGGAATTCCAGTCACCACGGGAGGTGTAGAAACAGGTGTTCAGACAGGCGGAGTTCAAGCAGGCGGCGTGCAAGGGTCACCAGCCTATGGGGCCACAAGTTCAAGTATTGTAATACCACGTCTTCAAGTGGGGCAGTCCCTTTTTGTTGGTAAGTAATGTGTTTATCCGTTTAAGAATCTGAAAATGTTTTCCACCAAACAGTTTGACTAGCAACTCCGAATCTTATGCATCGGTATGAGCTAGTCGAAACGTGAAGATTTCGAATATGCATGACGTCATAATTCAAGTAGACTATAGCCGATTTTTTTAATTTCTTGACATACAGCATGAATCATGGCCCATGCAGCATGAAAAATTATTTGAATTAAATCAATGTATAAGAAGCCCTATGTTTTAATTGTGAATTAAAACAAGATGAACCCGCCACCCCCCCCCCCCCCCCCCCCCCCCAATAAAGTGATTTTTTTGCAGAATTATATTTAACCTTAAATATTCAGACATTACAAGAAATAATATATTTTTTAACTTGAGCGTTGGACAGTGTATGTGCGGTGGTGCCTCGACAAGTATGAATGAACCATTATTCAGTTGTTGATCGTGTCATACAATGTTCTGCAACCTTTAACACCTTTTCCTTCAAGGAATTGAAATTAATATCCTCTTTTTGTATGCAGGTGTTACAGAAAATCGTAGAGTGGGTGACAGTGGAGGTCCAGTATCTTGGGGTTTGTGGGGCCTGTTCAGTCAATGTCGAGGAACATGTGGGTTGGGGTACCGTCTACGTCAGAGGCGATGCTATGAATATCGTACCACTGTTAGTGGACAGGTTGTTGTTGGTCAAAGGTGAGTGAAACTTCAAAATGTAGGTTTTCTAGTCTGGGTTGTGGTCAATGCGTGTCGGTATAAAACTGTATAAAGATTGATTAGTCAATTCTTACTCTGCGAAAATGCTGTTGGTGAATTCGTTTATCGAGTGCTAGTGCTGTTTACAGGCATGTATCTAGAAATTTTGAAAGAGTGGTGTTCAAAAAGGTAATCTTTTTGATAGGTTATATTGCCGACGCACAACTATTCTTGAATTCCTGATCCTGGGTTTATCAAAATGACCTCTCTCTTCTTCCTTCTTTTGTTTAAAAACTTACATGTGCACATGTTAATTTTGTTTGTTGTTGAAAACGCTATTACTCGACTACGCATTGAATAATCCAAATCAATTTTCAGCACACAACAATTTGTACAAGCTGGTGCAATCGGCGTTGAAACAACAGGTTTTCAAACTGGAGGAGTTGTTACCGGTAGTGTTGGGGGCATTCCTGTTACTGCCACTGTCGACGGTGGTAATGTGCAAGTGGGTGTCGATTCTGGTGTATACCAAACTGGGGGCGTGTTCCAGGCAGGCGCAGCAGTTCCTGTCGGTGGACAAGTTGTTACATCTGCACAACAATACAATCAAGATATAACAGGCCAAATATCCATCCCAGGAACAGAAGAAGGATGCTTCGGTACTTACGTTCAAGCACAGGTACATAATATATATTTGATATGTGTATAATAATTTGGGTGACCAGTTAGCTTGATAATCTGTAATGCATTGGGTATATGTCCCCCTCTGATGGATGCCTCACTGGTTCTCTGTGGTTCACCCCTGTTTCCGAACTGGTGTCCACACGAGTGATCATGGTCCGTCATATGTTTAAGCCGTATACTTCATTTTCCCCTCCTACAGGATCAAAATGAAGTTCTATCCTATCCTAGTATTTAAGATGAAGGGAACTGATATTTTGTTTTACAATTTCGTCATTTAAAATTATCCGGTCCCTGAGAGTATATTTCAATTTTTAGTATTTTGAAGTGCGCATCATAGTTTTTAATTTAGTAAATCATAACCTTTATATTTGTCATATACAGTAAGTAAAAAAAAACAGATCATAGCGAAAAACGGCATATGGCATAATATCGAAATTATGATTTTTTTATTAAAATTGTCAATTATTTTTATCTGTTTTTCCAAGGTTAGAATAGTTTGGCACAATTTTAAGAAAAGGCACCAAGCATTATTTTAACACTTTGCTGCTCCTTATTTCTACGAATATTTTGGATCTTATCCACTTCTTTGTTTACCTAAAAAGATAAGCCCTCCCCTGACTTGTCCTGCCTTCCAAAAGTACAAAGACACCAAGTCTTGAAATTTACCTCTCCCGTGGCCTACCTATGAATACTGTGTCTCATTCTTCTTAAATATAACAGGGTTGCCAACTTCAGCCATGTGTTGTAATTGGTCGATGGTCAGAGTGGAGTCGCTGGACTGTTTGTAATGCAGCCTGTAATGGTGGAACTCAAACAAGATCAAGAACATGTCAAGGTGGCACTACTTGTCCTCCAGGCGAAGCTTTCGAGAGTAGATCCTGCAACATACAGGCTTGCGTAGGTTAGTAATAAATTTCACTTTGTTAGCTAGCTCCTGCTTGTCTTCTAAGAACGTGCATTTGTATGTCAGGAAATTTTTTATTCAAATACTATAAAAAATTATATATCATGACCCTTCGATAATTGAACATGTCTAAAGAGAGCATTTTAAGATGTACCCTCTTTCATAAGAATCCCTATGTTACTTTTTCAGGAACATGGAACAACTGGGTTGAATGGGGACTGTGTTCGGCGCAATGCGGAGGTGGTTCACAAACTAGAAGTAGAACTTGCAGCACCTCAAACTGTCGTGGAATTGATTCTGAGAGCAGAAGCTGCAACTTGCAACCATGTCAAGGTATGGTATGCAATACCAATTAGAAGCAAAACATTTCGTTGATAATTCAATTGAGAACATAAAAATATAAACACCACATACTTGACATAATTCAAATCTCTTCAGCTTTATAGCTTTATGCAGCATGTGATTCTTTATGACCCAATCTCTATGACACATTTTAGAAGCTGTACTTAATGCATTAGGATGATTTCTTTCACTGCTTTACCGTTGAAATAAATTGCACAAAATGTTATGAATTAAAATCTTTTAAAAAATTATGACATGTACATATATAAATATGAATAATAATGTTCTTCCATTTCAAATGAATCAACATTTTTCTCATGTGCTGTTTAGCACTAAATATGTTATAAAAATCTTGTTATGAGATGGAAAAGACGTGGAATTAAAGTAAAGATGTATTAAATTTATTTGCAGGCAATTGGGCTGAATGGGGAGCATACGAAGAATGTACCAAATCATGTGGCGAAGGAACTAGAACCCGATACAGAATTTGTCTTGGAGCACAAAACTGCCCCGGGCCAAGCATTGACACAATTGCTTGTAACTTACAAGCATGTTATGGTATGTTGCTGTGGATATTATAACAAAGTTTTAAAGAAATTAATGAACGATATATTATTGAAAAACTGAATGTACCCGAACCCGTTCAATGTGAATTTGGAAGGTATTTGGAAAGGTATATTTGCTCGTATTATACAATCTGAGGTGTCAAGCATGAGCCACAGATTGACCTCCATTGGCCTCCATTGCACGATCCATCCGACTCATGTTTCACAAACAATGTTTTGAGCTTATTTTCCTGACTGCGATGTCAAGTATATACATGTACATGTTTGTGCATTAAAATCTTCAGTAAACCTGTAGGAGAGCAATATGGGCTCCTACTAACATCCGACAATAAAAGGGGTAAGAGTCATAGTATTCATAAATGAATATAACATCTTCATATCATATTTTTCAGGTACATACGGTGTGTGGGGAGAATGGTCAGTTTGCAGTCGCGATTGTGGCGGAGGAACTAGAACGAGCACAAGAGTTTGTTTGGGTGGTCCAACCTGTTTGGGGCCTGACACAAGATCAGAAAGTTGTAATAACCAACCATGCATAGTTCGTGAGTTCAGTAATTGTAGTAATAGGGGGTAAAGTTCCAAACCCAATATATGAATCACACTATGCTGGCATTTTTTTAAGTACATGATTGTGCGAGCAACGCAAAAATTCATTATTTTGCCTGGTGTCTATTAGCTATAATGCTGTACCCAACCATCTTTCTGTGACTGGGTGCTTCTCATTTTAGCCCTGGCAAAATACCTTGTTGAAAACCAGGCTCCGTAGTGGCGTTGTCAACCATATCCAATCAGAAAATCCAAGCCAAAACATGTTTTGTTCAGTATGCTTGAAAAAAACCTTATTTCTGATTAGGAAACCACCCTGCTTTCGGGCAATATGGCCGTGCTCTTAGACTAGGCCACAGAGCCCTTCAAGGAAGGGGGAGTGGGATTTATGTTTTTAAGTTTATCGAAATCTATAACTCTCTTATTCGGCCCCATCTGAGCGAAGCCTGACTCAAGCAATCACTGAAAAGTTTATGGAGGATGAAGTGACTCAAAAGCACATAGCTTTCTTACTCGGCCTAACTTCCCAAGTCGTTTTTGGCGTGAATGGAGGTATTTGATTGCATAAACCAGACACGTCTGCTATGCTCTAAGATTAGATTGGTTCTATATCATGGAAGTGACGGTAAATGAGTCAATGAGAAGACTAAAAATATCTACTTCTACCTGAATTCCAATAATAATTCTTTGCTAGTTAAAATTTCGTTATGACATCCCATAGTTTGAAATATTATAACCCAAGTTTGGATGTTCATAATAAAACTTACCACACATTCTTAGATACTTGGCAAAGTTGGTCACAATGGGGCTCATGTTCTGCTTCATGTGGTCAAGGAGAATACAGGAGAACAAGACAGTGCTTGTACGGTAACGTTGTGGCTGCCCCCCAAAATTGTGGGGGATTTGCAGAAGAGGTTGGCCAGTGCTTTGCAGCACCATGTGGTAAGTTCATTTGAGAGTATTTTTCATAGTTCAAAATAGTTAATCTATTCTCAGTTTTTTGTGTGTTGTGTCAGTGTGGTCTGTCAATGCCCCATTCTTAAAAAAAAAGATTTTTATATGAAAAGGGTAATTGTACAAAATTTTTGATCTGATTCATGATTTCGCGAATCATAAATTATCCAAATCGATTTCCCCAGTGATTTGAAATCAACATATTCAAAAAATATTAGTGTATTTTGATGTTTTAACAATTTCTGGAAAAATCTTTTTGTTCATTAATTGGAATATTACGGATTCGATTCAATTCGTAAAAATTATTTAATTCAATTCTGAATTCAAGAGATATTCTATTTTGGCCACTCTTTATAGGAACGCAATCCCACCAATATCTCATTGTTGAGCATTGAGGCTCGTCCAGATATAATCTAATTCCGATAAGATCAGTTGTGGAACAGAAAAGCACATGTTAGTTATTAAATATTTTAATGCACTGAAAAAGTTCGGGTAATTAAATAAAATAAAAATTAAGAAAAATTATAAGATAACTGCTATACATTTTTTGGTATAAAATAGCCTTAGAGTGTGCGAATCTCATACCTCCATCTATGTCACCACTTGACCTTGCCTTTTCACTTTGTATTTGTGTTTAAACAATATTATTCATTCAAAACGTAAAATGAGTCGAGGCTAATTTTGTGCACAAATTAAGTGAGAAAATATTATTTCAACTATGGCCAAAAGAGATCACCAAATTTGATAAAATCTGTGGTAATGATATTTATTCGTGGAGCTTGTTTTATTAATATATAATTCTCTTGTTTGTCAACAGTACGTTATGGTTTATGGGCGGAGTGGTCAGGATGCAATCCAATATGCGGTCGAGGAAAGCAGAGTAGAACAAGGGTTTGCTACAGCAACGAAGAGATTACAACTTTGGCCGGCGCTTGTGATTCAATTGGATTTTCTTTTGAGCAGCGGGATTGCACAAACGGACCATGCTGTGAGTCACTTCTTCTCCTTTTCATCACCCCCAACCTCCTCTACCAAAAATTAAAATACTAAATTAAACCGAAACTGTATTTCTTTCATTTAATATCTTATCTTTACAAACCACCGATTTATAGGGGCATACAGTGAATGGGAAAGATGGAGCCAATGCAGTCAACCGTGTGGTCCAGGTGTTAGCACAAGAGTTCGTGGGTGTCTTTCAAACGGAAATCCGTACCTTTTGCAAGGAGATCTTACATGTGGAAATTTGATCGATTTCACTCAATCTAGAGCTTGCCAGATTAGTGCTTGCTGTGAGTACAATTTGAATATTAATATATTTGTATTTCAGTGTCTTGGGTTTGTTTCGTCAAATACAGGCTACAAATGTTCCAGTAAGATGATCCATCAGCTATCCACTCATCAAAATGATAAAAATTATTTTTTATATTTACTTGAATAATGATACTGCTTCACAATAAATATCTATACGTTTATGCTTCTAAAGCAGCAAAATTAACACAAGACTTTGATGTAAATAGTTAATAAGTTTTATTGAATCGATGATCGGTATTAGTTTGGGAGGCATGCCATTTACTAACTTACACCTTTTTCACAAAACCTCTAAATCCGCAAAATGAAAATCGGGGACAAGATCTATGTTGCAAAACATTCACAGGCAATATTTTACTACTTGTTATATTAAGCATAATAAGCCATGACCTTGCATTTTAAATAATTTCCTTGGCAATTTGCTCATTTCTGATATGTAAATAAAAATCAAGCGGGAGGCTGAGATGGCCCGCACCTTGGCGATACGATCCATCAGTTTTCAAACTTGAGATAAAAAAGTGAGCACAAAGTATTTCTGAGTCGGTCATGAGGTTGTTTTGGCGAAGATATTTTCTAATGACAAATTTTCCAAGTTTTAACCTTTACTCTCGACCCCTATATTTTAAACTGTTTAAATCTCTTTTTTTACAGACTCTTGGAGGGATTGGTCCACTTGGACTACTTGCTCACCAAGCTGTGGGCAAGGAGAAAGTACGCGAGCTCGTGTATGTGTTGCCGACGGTACTAGAGTAACAGCTCCAAATCAATGTAAAGATATAGGATCCGGAAAAGCTCTTGAAAGACAAGCTTGCACCCTAGGACCATGCTGTAAGTCGACAATTTTCTTGAAAATGGGTTTTTTGAAGGGGAAAGGTAACACACTCTACTATACATCACCTATTGCGAGCGGTTTTGACATTTGCAAATACCTCCTTTAGTGATGTCACACTTCAACCCCGTGTTTTTAAATATTATGGACTTTTGAGGGAGTCTATTTTTTGAAGCATTAGCCACTGATTAGTGGTGACTCATACTTAAACAAATTTTGTTTAATTGTGTAGGCCCGTTTTGCCTGTGATATTTTACGGTATAAGAATATGCTGGGTCTCTTCAGAAAAAGTTGATTTTCTTATCATTAATATTAGATGGTTGGGCGCAATGGCAGGCCTGGACAAAATGTAATGCAGTATGCGGAAGAGGACAAATCACACGTCAACGAAGATGTTTAGCAAATGGAGAATTTGCGAGAAACGATCAAGGATGTCTAAATCAAGGAGGAAGATCACTAGAAGAGCAGGATTGTTTTGGCCCTCCATGTTGTGAGTATTTTTTCACTTAAAAAAACCATGGCCGAGAATTGTTTTTATGAGGCTTAGGTGGGAAGATGTTACGACAAAAATATATGAAGAATCAATCATCGAGTTGAGTAGGTATATAAACATAATAAAAGAAGCTTAGTCTTGATAAGTTAGTCAGCACGCAACAAGATATTAGTGCAAAATATATTCCATGCCGATTATTGATGAACTTAATTTTTTTCTGATCACAATCTATTTCAGATTACTGGGATGAATGGAGTGTATGGACACCTTGCCCTGTTTCGTGTGGTGATGGTGAAGTAAGCAGGAGCAGATCATGTATGACTCGTAAACCGGAACCAATGGAACCCGGAGCATGCGACCGTTTGGACAATTTCGGTGCATTCCAAACAAACAGATGTAATCCTGGACCTTGTTGTAAGTTTCGCACATTCATCGAAAAAACTTGAAAAACCAGCCAACTTCAGTGCACTCCAGGCGGAAAACATTCCGAATAGAACTGAAGCGCAATGGCGAAGTGCAGCTAGTGGTATCTGTCCAGGGCGTTGGTAAAAATCATCCAACACTTCAATGTTTTTTAGTACAACACTTAGAAAATACATTACTAACTATTTTAAAGCCCGTTCTTATAGGACTGAAAAGCTCAACAAGGCATTTGTATTGACTAAATTTTGGGTTGGAAATGTGTAGTGTACATCTATATTTTTTAATAGAAAACTGCATTTTGTACAATTTAGTCACTCAAACTTGTGCTCAAAGTTTCTATTGTTTGCGTTCAACACAAACTCCAGATCACGAAAGTACCGACTAATCGTTTTACTTTGAGGTATTAGGCCAGTACTGTGTTACTATTTTAATTCAATAGAAATGCATATTTAGATCTGTGATCGGATAGTTTACCCAATCAAAAATTTTATTTTGCTGAGCAATGTGTATCAGATGGGCAGAGCCTCGGTGGCGTGATGCATCAATGACTCCAACGTAACAAAAAATGTATCGACAAACATTTTCTAACTTGCTTATAACAATTTTATTCTTCTCGTCTGATCAGACGCTTGGGGAGAATGGACTGTGTGGTCACCATGCACGGAGACCTGTGATGCCGGACAGACTAGCAGAAGTCGTCAATGTTATGCAAATAATGTTCCTGTTCGCAATTCAAATCTATGTCCGAATATTGATGGCTTAGGATCGTTCCAATCCCGAGGGTGTGAGATTGCAATATGCTGTGAGTTAGAATAGGAAATGAGATTTCATTATCAAAGTCGGAAGCGAGATTGAGAGATTTTTCCTGGGCGTGGACATGGTTGGTAAAGAAAGCGGAAACCATGGCTTACCTGCATTGGCAGAGAGTCCAGCAGTTGTCTCGCATATAATCGTTCCGCACAGGATGTTGCTGATGCGTAGCTTGAAGTGTATTCCCAATGCATTTACTGACTGAGCTAAACGAGCAGCCTAGTAAATCGTAAAAGTTGAAAAAAAATGAAAAAAATTAACAGTAACAATAGTTTCTGGAGCGAGTTGGTTAGTCAATAATGGAGTTTTTATTTTTACAGTTTTAACATTTTTGTCTCATGCGGACTGTAATTAACTAAAGTTTCTGACAATAATTTATTATTTCATGAAAAATATATTCCAAAAAAAAGAGGAATATAAATGATAGCAGGGGTTGATGAATAGGGTAGGTGTGGTGTAAGGTTATCTGTTATTCTGAATTATCTATGAAAATAAAATAATGTTTTAACGTCACTCATCAACAATCACTGCTATATGACTATATTTTGCGCTTGCAAAAGGTTTCACCACAAAATTAAGAATAATTGAAAATAATGTTCAATCAGAGTTTTAGAATACCGAAGTATTCGGAGGTGGACATCTCTGGTCCGGATTGCTATTTAAATCTTAATCATCATTGACACATACTTAATGAAACGTGTGTTTGTGACATAAAAATTCTTTAAATAAAATAACAAACTGTTTCAGATGGTTGGAGTGCTTGGAATGAATGGTCAGCTTGTTCAGCATCATGTGGACCAGGTGACATCAGTAGAAGCAGACGATGTGTCGATAAGAATGGAAATGACGCGCCTGACTTCAGTCAATGCACCGGCACAGCTAACTACGATAGAAATCAAGTCCTCAACTTCCAGACACAAATATGCAATATGGGACCTTGCTGTAAGTAGGACCGAGAAATTCAACCCGACGGTCGATTCAAAGCAAAAACTATTCATGACAGTTTTGAATTGGTCATTTTCAATCAGAAAGATATATACTCGAGCATGGGCCACAGATGACCCACATCATGACAATGCAATCTATCTGTGTCTCGTGCTTAACAAAAAATTTTCCCTAATATTTTTACGCCTAAGATTTCAGTTATTGAAATTAGTGATTCGGTTAGAAAAAAATATTCGAATAGGTTTCGAATTCATGCCCTCAAGGTATGATTCATCTGTGGCACATGCTTGTCAAAATAAAATTGCGACTGACATCTAACTGAGCTTAACAACACGGATGTAAATTTGAAATATTTTTCCCTTAAAGTAATATTATGAGTGATTTTTTAACAATTTTTTCAAATATTGCAGTTGTATGGTCGCTCTGGACAGAATGGTCACGATGTCCTGTCACGTGTGGTGAAGCTCTTATAAGTCGATCAAGAAGATGTATGACACAAAGAACTGAAGTAACATCGGATTATACCAGTTGTTCTCCCGATCAATATGGATCAGATACAGAACAAACTCAGCCTTGTATTTTTGAACAATGCTGTAAGTTCTTAACGCTTTCTTTTGTGGAGGGTAAATGGTGTTGATTTTGGGGTGAAATTTTAAAAAGTTGGCACGTGGGTGTGGTAAGACGTTGATTACGCAGTACTAAGTTGTAACGGATGGCAACGTTGTGGGCGATACAGAATATTCTACTGCTTTTTAAATATGGATTTTTGAATATATTTTAAATCCGTTTATATTTGCAATGGAAGACACCATTTTGGCTATTTTTGGGAAAATCTCCAAATATTTAGAAAACTATTCAAAATATCATTATTTTTTTTGCTCTGGCAGCAATGCAGAATTTTATAAAAGCGTGAATTCCTTTCTGGTAAAAGTGAACACATATATGTTATATTTACGACAAAATGGAATATATTAATCTAAAATAGATCTAAAAATTCAAATTGTTACTGCATAGAATATTTGTATTTTAAAATCTATTCAAATAGTCCATTTGTTTTGAACATCCCTGTTACGTACCAACATAAATTTGTGCAAAGTCTTGAATATATTCTTATTAATGTTCAATCTGACAATTTAAAAAATGACTGCATATTGCAGACTCTTTTTCACTATGGACCGAATGGGGACAATGCTCTGAAACGTGTGGAGCAGGACAGGTTACCAGATCTCGGCAATGTCTTGGAGTTCAAGATAGACGGGTCGCAGATAGAGATAGATGTGGAAGAGGTGAACTCTACGAGTCTCGACCTTGCACTCTTGGGCCATGTTGTAAGTTTTATCTTCATATATTATAGCAGAATGGAACGTTTGGATTTATAGTTTAATAATAAATACAAGTCGCTGATGGATTATGGCATTGGTGTGTTGACCCTGTGCCTACAGTGCGCAACTAATTGGATGGAGAATATTTATTCTCAACCAACAAAAAATGGATTTTTTATTGACATAACGCCAATCCCAATTGAAAATTTTATTTTCTCATTTTTCACTAATGGACTGAAAGTGACTCGTATCTAACAAAACGATTTCCCACCAGGAACATTTAACTTTATAATACTGAGCTGCTGAGCTATTCTTTTATAATATTATTTTTGTGTATCTTGCGACAAATAGAAAGAGGGTCCAGAAAGTAGTGTGGTATAGCACAGTGAGTGATATATATGTCTGCCTGGTTGTAATTTTTGTAATTGATTTTCAACAGACCGTTGGACTGATTGGACCGTATGGTCACAATGTTCAGCAGAATGTGGAGAAGGGTCAGTTTCAAGATCTAGAAGATGCGTTACTGGCAATAACCAGGATGCACAAAGTATTGACAGATGTGCCAATCTTCCTCAAGGGAAAGAAGCTTTTGAAATACAATCTTGTTTCTTGGAACAATGCTGTGAGTTTTAATATTATTTGTAATTTTTTCTAATATGTTGTCAGTATCATTTATCTGTCTAATCTTATGTTATGAAACATACAGAGTTTTGGCATTGGAAATGAAATGAACTTTATTTCACAGTAGGCAATTAACAATGTTTGCAATTATATCTGGTTACGAGATTTTTCTTGCATCTTGTCAGTCCATCTCGTGTGGAACCTATGTTGAATCAGTGAGGTTATCGAGCATAGTCCCAAAGCTGTGGGTTACAGTGACTCACCCAGGGTCAAGGTTGAACTGACCTTTTGGAACGGATTCACAATTGCCAAGTGGATTCAATCTTGAATAACATTCAGTTCATCATTTCGAAGCAAAACAATACACAACCTGTTGTAACTTTTTCACAACAATACATTTCTTCAGCGATTTATTTCATTTCGAATAATGTAATGAAAAGGCACAATACTGGACAAAAGTCCCAGATAAACGCAGGCGTATCTAAAGAATAAAACAAGAAGATCTCATTCGAAATTATTCCGCCTTCATTTGATGCGCCCATAGCAATTATATCTGGTTACGAGATTTTTCTTGCATCTTGTCATCCCATCCCGTGTGGAACCCATGTTGAACCAGTGAGGTTATCGAGCATACTTCAATTTTTCCTCAGATCGATTGACAGAATGGACGCTCTGGACGCAGTGTCCAGTTTCGTGTGGAGGTGCTCAAGTAACAAGAACACGTGAATGTTTGGGAGAGGACAATCAAGCTCATTCAGCACAGAAATGTAGCTTTGGCTCCACCGAGGTTTCACTTCTAGAATTCCGACCATGCGGCAATAGTCCTTGTTGTAAGTAAATCTTTTTAAGTGATTTTCTGTAAATGAAAACTATTATTTATTTATTTTTTTTATGTAAAAAAGGAGGCTTTTGGGACATCTAGTCATTAGGCAGATAACGGAGACCACGAAATATTTTTAGTTGCGAAATTGAATGGAAGTTAGATCATCAGCCATGGGACAAGTTGGAAGCTTTTTGCATTCCTCGACATTGAGCATCATTTGAACCATTGGCAAAGTATTATCTTATTGATCACATCACACAATCGGAACTTTGATTTTGTCACGTATTTGTCACAGATGGTCCGTGTCTTATATAGACCCGCTTCGTCTGTGACACATACTTAAAAGAAGAAGTTTTGTTTCCATAATAAATTCTCTAACTTATTCAGCCTGAACAAATATTATATTATTTTTAATTTTGCAAAGCTACCTAAGTTCCTGAGTGTGGGTATAGGCTTGCTGGGACTAGAACCCGAAGTCTTCAACTTGCGATGCCAACATGATAACCATCACGCCATCGAATGGAAAATCTTTAACTAAATGTTTCGATTTACAGACAGGTGGGCCAGATGGTCTCGTTGGACTGATTGTTCAGTGACCTGTGGGGATGGTTTTGTTTCGAGATCACGTCGATGTGAAGGTACCGATGGTTCTGATGGATCTTTTGAAAAATGTTTTGTTGGAGATGACAGAGACTTTGTTCAACAACAACCATGCAATCCCGGTGCATGCTGTAAGTAGACCAATGATTGTCTATGCTGATTGATGCTACGTTCAAGCTTACATAGGTTCAAAGGTTGTGTGAAAATGCTTGTGGGAACGCAAATAACGAGAAACCTAATATCTTTTTCTGTCTCAAAAGGAGCACACAGTCAAAAATAATGACAGTTGAAAGATGAATTTTATTCAATTAAATCCGAAGTGTAAATAAAATCGCTTACGCGATAAGGCCCGTCCAACCTGTTGTCAATCGACTTAGATCCGGGGTGGGCAAGTCGCAAATTCTTTTTATTCTTACATCGTAGAACAGTTGATTTTCAAATTATCATCACATAATTAAAGTGTATGTGTAGGTGGAAATGGGCAGTATAGGTGATGAAAATTTTCCAATACCGACACTTCAAAAATTACCGATGCTTGCTGATACCAATACGTCAGGCCCATCTCCACTTTTTATGTGAGGAAGCTGAAATGAAACAGAGTAGCAAACATACCTACTAATAAAAAATAGCGAATGAATGGAAAAAAATCTATAAAACGAGCATCACATTCCATCAACAGCCGCATTTTAAACAGTGTAGACATGAGAGCCAGGACACAAGTTAAGTTGTCTGTATCTCACAGATACTTGTTTGTCAATTTTAAATTAGTATTAAATGATTTTATTAATATTCTTTCGGTACGGTCACCTAATGAACCTTTTTCAATTCTCGTAGATGAGTGGGGATTTTGGTCGTCGTGGACTCAGTGTACAGCACCTTGTGGACCTGGAACTCGTAGCAGGAGTAGAAGATGTACATCAATTGGTGGCGATAACGATGCTCAATCATATGACAGTTGTGGTGGTGGAAATCCATTCGAAACAGAGCCTTGTCAGATCGATAAATGCTGTAAGTAAAAAGGTTTTTGTATGACGAATAGTTTTTTTTGAGACATAAAAACCCACAGGAACCCTTTGCTGGAATATGTTATTCAGTTAGGTATACAAATGGTGAAAATGTTAAATTTACCCTTTTCTATCATTCATTTTTTTTCTTTTAATTTTTTCACAGATATATGGACTACCTGGACAGACTGGACTATGTGCTCAAGCTCCTGTGGAGATGGATTTATCACAAGATCCCGTTCATGTCGAGCAAGTGACGGAACAACTGGCCAACAAGTCAAATGCTACGTGGGAGACGAAAAAGATGCTTTCCAACAACAACCATGCAAGATCAGAGCATGCTGTAAGTAATTTGAATGTAATAAGTCTATGCAACTTTGTTGGCATTGGCCAACACAATCAAAAATATTGCAAAACACTCTCCACTTTTTCTGGGGTTTCCCATTTCATGCTTCCGATTGAGAAGATGTATATTGTCAAACATGATTGATAAATATTCATGACTACATATGTCTTTGAAAAAAATTTCAAATTTGACTATTTTTCTTTGTCAGTATCGTTCGTTGCATCTATTCATAATTTCATATTATCCTAGATTACTTGGCTGAATGGTCACGATGGAGTCAATGTACACGAAGTTGTGGTGAGGGAATCAGAACACGTTCCCGGGCTTGCACAGAATCGGGTGGTGGTGCCGTTTCTTCCACCTTCTGCAAAGATATTGTGGGTGAAACATTCGAAACCAGTCCTTGTCGCGAGGATTCGTGCTGTGAGTACCAGTTACTTGTACCTCAACTTGTTTATATCGAAAACCTTCCCAGCGTAATGGTGAATTGATTCTGATAGTGTGAAACGCAGTCGGAATTATGTAAAAATCTGATCCTGATTAGAATGCCTACTTCTCATGTACCTGTACAGACTTGAAATGGGCTAAATTTCAGCAATATCTTTGAAAGAGTGAAAAAACTGTATTTTTTGGAAACTTTCTGTCTCTAAAACCACATGATTTTTCATGTAAAATTTCTTGCTAGCACTGTAATCAGTCACCATAATAAATATGTATAGTTTACCTAACTTTGTTATACTCTTTCATTTCAGACAAATTTTCTGTGTGGAGCAGTTGGACACCTTGTTCAGTACCGTGTGGAGAAGGAAGTCAAAGAAGGATCAGGTCCTGTGAAACAGAAGATGGTCAACCAGCACAACAAGATTCATGTAGTTTGGATGAGAGAGATTTCTATCTTGACATTACCTGTGTCAAACCAGCATGTCGTAAGTATAGTTTAGATTGGAAACTCCTGAACAAACTTGTGAAGATCAAAATATCCAAATTGAAATCTTGAGCATGAAATCGCTTCGGTTCAACATGTCGTTGACTGTGGAACATCCGAATAATTAGAAATATTCGCTCTAATGATGTTTTGTCAAGCATAACTCTCTTATAGTTTATGCCATCTGCAATGAATGCTGGACTAATGAATATATATTGTTTGGTTCTCAAAAATCTACAACATCTTTTCATTGATTTTGATTCAAATTGTTTGACAATCCAAATTTTATCTCGATGCCCTGGATAAGTTGGTAGGCTATCATTAATACGAGATTTAACTATATATTACTAGTTTTTGTTCTTGTGAATGATTTGTGACTGACTCGAATAAGTTGTGCTTGATTTCGAACACTACAATGAACAGAGTATTCCTAGCGGTGCTAATGTGGCTATTTCTATAAAAGTGGTTTTGGACTACTTTTAGTATAACTTTGCTCTATGCAAATTAAGACAAATGAAGAGTCAAAGATGAAAAAAAGGTTTTTATCTACTTATTCCAAAATAAAAATTAAAATATGATTCAAATTTACTTCAGCTGGAGCATGGAGACAATGGGGTGAATGGTCAGCATGCGATGCAACTTGTAACTCTGGATCTCAGAGAAGAGTGCGATTCTGTTCAACACAGAAATGTATCGGTCGATCAAGAGAAACAAGAGTGTGCAATGACGTTGAGTGTATACGTGAGTTAATTTGAGTTGCAGAATCTTGATTTGGTAGTTGAGAGCATTGTCAGTTTTGCAAGCTCTTTTCCCTATCGAAAAAAATTTTCCAAAACATCTCTTGCTAAGTATGAGTCAGTCACTGATAGATCAAGTAAATGGGACACTGTCCATCTGTGACTCATGCTTGACAATGTAAAATTTCCTCTTAGTGATTTTTTCTTTGTCTAACGTCGTGGCAACAGTTAAAACTGCAAAAAAAATAGACACAAATTTTTTTGCTTCGTTTTCGAATTGTTAAATTTTGATTTCGGTAATTTTTTTAATAGGTTGACTATAGTTGTTATCTAAGCGTTTTTAAGGCTTCTTTTTACTATTTTGAACTTTATTGTCAATCCCATTTCATTTTTCGAACAGCAATTGAAGATTCTGGAAGGTGGTCACCATGGTCATCCTGGTCATCTTGTGGTGGAAGATGTGGAGAATCGATTTCCACCAGAACTTGCATTGGTGGTAGAGAATGTGGCGGAGGAGGTACGTAACAGTACACATTTTTCTCTCTGATTTCAACGATTATACAGTGAATTTTATTAGACACATTGTGATACAACGCTTTTTTTTTATTTTATTATTTAAAACAATACTGTATAATTTATAACATTACAGTAAGGCACAGAAAATATCTGTGCCGTAAACAAGGAATTTATTATGACTTACAGTTTGAGCCTTCTGAAGTCCAAATTTTCAAATTTTCACTAATCTACCTTAAATTCAGAGTTTGAAAGAAAACGTCAATGTTGTCCACCTGAACTCGGAGGTGGTGAAATCTATGTCACTGGCGGAGGTGGTTCAGTGATAAGCGGTGGCAGTACAGTCGTTACTGGTGGTAGCAGCAGTAGTGGTTCTTTCACAAGAACTCAAACTGTCTGTGCTATTACCGGTGTCCGCAAAGATTGTGGTCAGCCAGGAATCAGTGAACAGGTAAGCAAGAATTTTGGTTCCAATTAACTGCATACTCGAGCCTGATATTGAAAATTAGCCAGAGTGACAAAGCAGTGTACTTTTCTGTTGGTTATTCAACTAGCAACTGAAAAGCAATATTCGCAGATTTTTTGACAGACATTATTCTCAAACTAATTCTCGTTCAGATTAAATTGATGTACGATTTGTTCCTAAACAAATTAAAAACTTTTCCATATTTTCTGACCTGCAAATAATTTATGAAAACTTTTGCAATCAATCTGCAATAAAAAAGAATTGATAAATTATATCCTGGCAACACTCAAAATTAGACAAGAAATAATTGAAATCGAAATGTACCAGGCTTTTCATTTTCAATTCAGTGAAAAAATATTCAAACTGGTAATGTGAACTTCAAATTTTTAATTTGTTCGATTTGTTCACAGGAATGTACACGCCGAGGCTGCTGCTGGGATTCATCAATCCAAGGTGTAGCATGGTGTTATGAACCAGGTAATTTACATAACAACCTTAAGAGTTATCCGAGTAATAAAACAACCAAAAATCATGTTTTGTTAAACTTGAGTTAATGATGGAAATTCTGAAATTTCTGCTTCGGATGGAAGCTCTTATCATCGTTACGAAATGTTATTGATATCGTTTTATCGCATCGAAAACTATATCACTGAAATGCCTTAAGCTTTTCAAGATTCTGATTTAAGGCGTTTCACGGTGTTTCCAAAAATTATGTCACGTATTCAAACATAGACATATAGATAGGGTGATTTCAACACCTCTATCACCTGATAATGTTAAACAAAGATTGAATGAGAGCAACACAGAGACTGATATATATCAAAATAAGAGCAGGTGACAATTATTTGTTTATTGTGGAAATTCACTCTAAATAAGGCCGGAAACAGTGCCTAAAAGGAACCAATTAACGGCCACTAAATACCAAAGAGTTACCACTAGATATAGTACCAGCAACGGCACTCAGAGCAAAAAAACATTGCAAACAGAACTGAACCGCTATGGCAAAGTGCAGTAGGTGGTATCTGTCATGGGCGATGGTAAAACCATCTACCACTTGTTTGTTTACTTTTAGTCACCTCTTACTACGACATGCGGAAAATATCTTAGGGCTATTCTGAAGCCCTTACCTACAGGGTTATACTTGCATGGGAATGCATGTCCATGTTCCTGTACAAGACTCTATTCGACACTCCCAAGTTAGTAAATACAAATAACAATAAATCTTAACATAGACTAATCAATCCATCAATCCCTGTTTCAAAATCAGAATCATCCTCTACTACCACCGGAGTGATTGTTGAAGGTGGAACTGGAGGATCAAGCAGCGGTGGTGGTTTCATTTCTGGAGGTGGATCGAGCAGCGGAGGCGGCGGGTTCATTATTGGGGGTGGATCAAGTAGCGGTAGCAGTGGAGGATTTAGTGTATCAGGAGGTGATGGCGGTTTCACTGGAGGACAGGGAGGATCAACCATTACAACGTCATCTAGTGGTTCGCTCTTTGTTGTTACTGACGGCGATGGTACCACAAGCACGGTCACTCAAACCGACAACAAAGGTGATACAACAATGAACCAATTCGAAGGAATTTTGACAGAAGAACAACGTGAGTGAAATACATTTAAAAATTTCTTTTAGCCCAACAACTCTAGGATGAAAAAAAACCTGTTGGTGAATGCCCAACGTGTTGTACTATTCTGTATACTTTATATATGAAACATATCTGGTCATATATATGCTATTTTTAGGCAGAAAAATGGACGACCTAACTCGATGTAGTACAACAGCAAAAACTTAGTGGTAAAATTAGTTTTTTAAATTCCACTCCTAAAACACGAAAAATAGAACTGCGTACACAATACTTACTAAGGTTTCCGCCTGACCATGATAAACACTGCCATCACTAGATCATCCATGAGTACTAGCTCATGCTCTAAAAGATGTCTCACAGAACAAAAACTTTCAGCTGACCAACAAGGTGACTTTTCATCCATAAGACAGACACAATGTGAAGTCTTGAAATTATAATGGCATGATACATGTCAGAACTGTGTCAAACTTATCTTTGCACGCATTTTGATCGAATCAATGTTATAGGCACGGACCATGCAAGGGATGGACAATCATTTATGCTAGTATTTTGATAAATCAGTTCCAAAAGCAGTCCTTCATGCGCTTTTTTATCAAATCAATGATATAGTTGTGGGCCATGCATCAGACAAATACAGTGGAGTTTTTAAAAAAATATTGAAATTCACCATTGTATTGTAATATGGTGCATTGGACACAGTCTTGAGTTACGAAATTATAATTTGCATATTTATGTCTAAAGCACACCTTTCTACGATTTTGATCGATTCAGTGATATATGTATAGGCCATACATGATACCACTACCGAAATTATAATTGGGAGCATTTACATCAGGATTTTGTCTAAACGCATATTTACAGGCTTTTTGGTTGATTCAATGATATATATGTGCGAGTCATACATGGAACAGACATGATGTTGAGTCTTGGAATTATTGAAGAGGATTCCTAATATTTTTAGAAATCGCAAAACATTTACAACGACCTTCAAATTTAATATGATACAATATTTTTAATAAATAGCGCAAATCAGAATGTCAGACTCCTGGCATATACATTAGACATAGTTTATTTCAACACCTCTATCGATACAAATGAAGATATCACATTAGAGTTATCGCGGAGGAAACAAAACCTGAAAGAATGTTTAAAAACGTGCCACGGAATAAGTTTCAAGAAAAAATTCCAAAAAAGTAACAGGCGTTTGCCCACAGACTGTGTGGACTTTGTCTATAATGTCACTCATCATTATTCTATCAGCCCAGTGACAATTTTTACGTGGTTAAGTCAACAAACTCCGCGGCATAAGTTTTTCCCTTGACCTTTTGACTACTATCCAACTTATAAATCCCATTTCTAAATTTTGTCCAGCAAAAGCCTCATTCAATTCATTATGGTCGCGGTGCGTTCCATCAACACCCCATATTTGGCCAAAAACATCAATTTTGAATTTTTTTCAATACCACCAAGTGAAAATGCTGTCGGAGATCAGCGATTATTTTGCATTTTTTGTCAAAGTATATATATATATATATATATATATATATATATATATATAAATGCGATTTCAGAATTTAAAAGCACTGTTCTAACGTTTGTTATTCCTTTAATTTTTCAGTTAGAGAACTCGGTATTCCAATTCCCGGGATCAGTGACGGCAATTAGAAATTGATTGAAATAATGTGACGTCATAGGAATAAATGGCACCACAGCCGTTCTTTTCGAAGAAAATTCAAAAGTTGTACATTTTCAACACATTAGAAAATCGTAGACACATAATATATGTTTAAAAAATACTTGAGCATTCTTTGTCATTCCCATTATTAGTACTTTTTTTCTAATGTAAAAAAGAGTTTTGTCTAAATATATGTTGTCAAGTACGAGTTACTGATGGTTTACGCATTCAAGGGGCGTCCATTAGTAGCTCGCACCTAACAAATATCATTTTTGATAGAATTGTGCTTGTATTTTAAAGAGTATACGTCATAGATTAACTGTTAAACTACAAATTATCTATGGCACATATTTGATGTATTATATTCAGTCCTTCATTTCATGTCTAATAAGTACATTGTTAAAAAAGTAAGATATTTGCGAATTTTGTCTCGTAATATAGAATTATATATTTTATTATTATGCTGCCATCCAACATTTCCGAATATCTTCCCACGTACATCCTTTTTTTATTCAAATTCCTTTTGGATAGCCGACAACAGTCAACAGATTGATTGATTTTTCATCTGGTTCAAAATAAAAAAAAAATGAAATGAAACCTTCCACTAAATAAATATATATGGAAAACACACCATTTTGCCTTAGTGTTTATATTTTATGAGTTAACCTATTTCAAACATCTACCTGTTTATGCGTATTATATGCGTATAATATACTAATAAAACAAATTTGTGTTGAACTATTATTGGCTTGCACAAACGTATAGTTTTGTAGCAAGATCTGTCAAAGAGTGGTCGGACAAAGCGTAATTCAGGTTTGAGCATATACAGTAATACAACGCAGTAGGTAACGGTCTGCGCCCAATTGAAAAGATAGTTTTGTTAATCAAGAGCGACTCCAACTTGTTTGCGTTGAAAAATTCGCGACGACCCATAATTAATCTCTATTCCTATATCCTTTTCGTCCGATACTTTTGTTGTAGTTCTATCATTCATTAAGACTGCATGCGACGGCACGTTGCGGCCACTTAGACCGTCACTCAGCGAACGGGTTGCGGGATTTTCACAGATGAGATCCACAGGGGTTTCGCCCGAGTTGAAGAGTCTTTCGGACAGCGGAGTGGAGATACACTTGTAATGTAAGCTGGGTGAGCGAGGACCTTAAACCTGCCAGTTTCGTGCTTGGTTGGGGGCAGGTCGTAGGGTATTCTTGTCTCCTTAAGTAGCATGGAAACAAAAGTAATAGCACAACCAAACTAAAAAACACAATACCTAGAATGCGTTTCAGCACACGAGGCCACCTCGTTCAACCCACGCCAACAACACTTAAAACGAAAATGATTTCAGTTGTGACTTCTAATACATTTGTCATGGCGTTTTATATGACCATTATGTAAAATTTACTCATATTAGTACATTGGATAGGAATCGCAGATCACACCACTGAGTTTCAAAAATTTTGAGGGCGCTCCTCAAAATTGGCTTTGTTAAGCACAAGTCGCAGATGCCTCGCGCATAAGCTCGACGCGTGGGCGGCTCCATCTCAGTCAGAAAATTTTGTGTGAATGTGTTTATGTATACTTGAGCTATTTGTGCAATGATATTACTTCTAATTTATGGTGATATCGTATTGATCCCATGCATCATTTATGGCAATTGAAAAATGGGTTATGCATTTCAAAATTGTCTTTTTGTCAAAGCTGCTCTTCCCAGCTTTTACAAACACACCATTATTATAACACATATACTAAATTGGCTTTCATTGGGCGACTAATACATTGGTTTGCGTAAAACAGTATGGATGTATACTCAATACTACATACTCGAGCGACCTCGTGATTGTTTGCGACAGATGGATTCTACTCAATTCAATCGGCGACCTCCTGAGTTTGTGAGCGAATGTTCGAGAATAGGATCTTTCGGCGTGTGGAAAGAGAACAAGGGCAATTCCTTTCTTACTAAAACCGACTCTCTCACTGTCGTCAATGGACTTTCAAGAATCGCTTCTGCCTCGTTTGTGGGAAATTAAGTGCTTTACGACAAGATTATTGATTAATGGAGTTTTGTGAATGGGACCCCAGGTTGTTTTATTATTTTTCATTGATCTAATAAAGCTTGCCTGAATGGACATGTCGGCAAATAACACTGCTTGTATTTCATCGGTTGAGCATACATGCCAAAGAACAACGAGTCTACCCGCCGGCAGTGTTAGCGCGTTGAATGTGACAACCACTGACGAACGTAACACCTAATTGTGAGTAACCAGGTTACATTGTAAACAGGTCAGAAATCGAATAACGAGCGAAAATTCATGGCATGAATTATAGCTGATGAAATCCGTGTACAAGTTAGTCTGAATAGTTGCATTATGCAAAGTCACAGTCGTTTATATACATCATAGGAGTCTATATTCCCGGTGTTACAGTAGCGGCAATCAATTCACCTATCTTCTGAATCATTTTAATTTGCCCATCATCAATCCTCGATTGTACAAAACACCTCTAATTTCGGCGACATCTTTGAATTCTTGTTTCTGCGATGACGGCATAGCGATACATGTGCAAAAATCTAAAATTCATTCTTCATTGTGTATGTGTAGGGTGATGTGAATAAAGTGCTCCATATGTGTATTCGAAAGTCATTCATTACTAAATTGTGGTTGATGATGATAACGGAGGTTTCGTTTTATCAATTCCTCTCGGGAGTATATTATTAAATAAATATTCTTCATACCTCAACAATTTTGTACAGTGATTCGGAAAATGAAAATACAGTATCGATGATAAACGATAAATGCGGCACGAGTTAGAAATTAGAACAAAATATTGCTCAAGGTCCAACCATATTTAGAGAAAATCTCCAAATAGATAAATGGTTTTACATATACAGTTGCAATCGACGGTCAAATTTGACCGATATCGATTGCATTTTGACGTTGAAAATGAAAATAAATTCACTATATTGCGCAAGTTTTTGTTCCTATTGGCGATTCATGATTAATTTGAATGATCTATGCTTCTGATCAATTCACAAACACCAAATCAAATTGCCCAGCGGTGCTTGTGATAAAGTATTCGGGGACTTGGCTAACTAATCATGGTTTGGATGCTACAATTGCTGTCTAATTAAGAGTAATTATATAAAAGGGGTAAAGTATTAAGATGGTTTAAACTATCATTTAGAGTGATTGAAATCTAAGAAAGCAATTATACGAAAATTCCCAATAATTTTCAATATTCCCGGGCCCTTGAAAATTGCGAGCAGTTTTCCAGGTAATTTTTCAAAATTTCACCCACTTGCAACCCTACTCGGGAGAATGACGCGGATTCGAACTCGGCAACATATGGATAAGATTTATGAACGGCTCGAATAAAAGAGTTCAAAAAGCAATTTGACCTTTATGCAGGGTGTCCCTGGGCGAGGCACTGTAACCCAGAGACTTGGGACGATGCTCGATCTTTTACCTCTTTCTCATCGGTTCCACAATGGAGGGAATACAAGACACAAAATAAATCTCGTAACCAGACTGTGTAATAAAGATCATTTCATTTCATATTCGGTGGCAACAACTCGCCTTAATTTTGAGTATTTTGGACGATTTCGGGCAGTTGATAGCACGAGCCGCCCGAGGTTTATCAGCGGTTCATATTTCTTGGCATTAATCAACAAGGCGACTGAAATTTGGAAATATGCTATTACTACAAAATGAACGTAAATGGACTACTCTTTCGTTACAATGTAGCTAGTGGTAGAACAAAGTATCGCCGCCATGTATTGAACCAGGATAAATAAATACTCGTTAAAAGCGAAGGTGACAATACCCACGCAGTAATATATTGCAGTGTGCGAAATATTATTAAGATCATATTTACATTATACTTATTGTCTGAAGTGACAGAGAATGACACATGGAACGCTCTAATGTAGTTACAAGATTGGCCTAGTCGAAATTATATAGATTTGCTCATTTGCGGTATAGACTAATTAGATAAATCCTTGATAGTTCGAAACAGTACTTAGTACGAATCGTTCAGTTCCATTCAGTGCTTTGAATTGATTCGAACACATTATTCGAGCCGCACATAGGAACAAAGAGGAGTTTTCATGCAACCAATATATTTTGGTTTTGACGAATTTCATTTCTCATCTCAAAACTCAAAAACGGAGTTTGAATTGTATTTTTGTTGCATTTCACAGTTTGTGTATGATTTTTTATTGTTAAACTTGGAGCTGTGTATCCATTTGTTTTGAGGAATCTGAGCGTAATTGTCATGGCATAAACGGAACATAATTAGTAATGTTGAAATGCCCATTTGAAAATATATTCGATCAGATTAGAATTTTAAATGATACGGGTTTGTCCAATCTTATTTCCCAGCAATATATGCCTGAAAAACTCTCAAACAATTTCTTGGTTAGAATGAACCAGTAAAGTAAACTAATGTTAAGAAAAATACAGGGCAAAAAATCATAATAATTATAAAACCCAGCCAGAAACAAAATATGCATATATATATATATATGTATATACATATCCCAAATCGATTGTAACGTTCAAGAAATTATTCGTACAACAGTTACTGGGGTTTATGAAAGGGTCTGTTGTATCTGACAAAAGCCCATGCTTATAAGACGCAAACACCATCCAACAAATCCAACAGATGATGCTGTTGATGATCGAGAAAACTTACCTGACTGAGTTTAGCTGGCGACTTTCTTTCCACTTTCTTCCCGCTTTAAATTCTGACTATATAGGTGGACATGAACACTGAACCGCCAACCAGTTTCATCGGAATATGTTTGACATTGGGTGTCTTTATCAGCGATGAAGTGAAGCGATAAAGTGAACTGAAATTCAATTTAACATTGATTACAATATGCGCCGAAAGCGCGCCATACGTTTTGAAATCATTTTGCAAAATACTACAAATTTTAGTTAAAAATATATATTCAACCGTGATGATTTTGTTTTCGGCGCTCGCTGTAAGGGGAAGATTGTAAAGAAGGCGCTCGAAAATTTTGCAGGTTTTAACAAATCTATCTTATTTTTTGTAAATTAAGGGTGGTCAATAGGAGACTCAAATATTTGGGATTAGGCTCAAGGCGCTGAGAAAACTTTTTTCATAAAATGGCTATTTAACTGTAGCGCAAAACACACCTAATTGTACTAAAATTTGATCTTCGTGAAATGAGGACTCAAATATATCATCATGTTTTTGTTATTTCAAAATGTTCTTCGTGGAAGGTTTCTGTATGTTCAGACAAGTACTTCGACGTCCGCAAAGAGAGATATATTTTCATCACCATTTCAAGTGCTCTCGATCTCTTTATCGATCAATAAAGTATCGCTAGAAAGCGTAATGTGTAATATTTTTTCTATAATCATAAACACAAATCAAGCTTAAACTGAATTTGGTCATTTTTGGATATGCAGGTTACCCATTGACATTGATTCGATGAACATTATTTTGAGCATTTAGTCACATTCAGGGAAACTTTAGAAATTAGTTTTAAGCGTTACAATAAAAAGGAAAATCGAGGAGTAAGATATTTTCTTTCAACTTGGGACATTGTTTTCTACCAAGGTTTACTTTAATCCTTGAAAAAAAGAATAACTATCAACCGCTTAAATTCCGTCAAATCAATATTTTTATTTAAAGATGAGGCATACATGTCACTGTGACAATCATTGCCCCGAAAGTAACTGAACAAGCTTTGCAAAATCTAATTGGGAAGTATGGCATATTATAGACTAGTATCATAATTTGGAGAAAAGAGCAAGATTTCCTTATTGCATAGTGAAAAGATGATCTAATTATTATTTTTCAGGTACTAAGATTGTTGTTCGAAACAGAAATATAATATTCTAGCGAGCATTGAAAATCCGATTGGTTTGTGTCACGTCAAGTGACGTTGCTTCGCTATGTTTATTTTACCGATATGAAAGTCGGGTCTTGTTGTACAAGCTTTCCACTCTTTTTACGCAAACGAAATACGTGTTCGAATAGGAATTCACATTCTATTACTTTACTCGAGAAAAAATAGACCCCGGAACTATCTTTCGCCTGTTGCTTCCTTGATTAAATTGATGTCGTTGTTTGCAGTTTTTTTTTTGTGTATTCATGGGAGTGAATGAAGATAAATTGAATTTCACGATAAACTTAAATTGTCCTATCGGATTACACGGTGTAGGCTATCAAGCTTCACAGTTCACTCAATAGAAACTATTTTCCGACTACAACAAACACGGACAAACTATTTCAGTAATTTTTTATTAAAATTCACTCTGAGCAAGGCCCGTAGCAGTGTCTAGAAGGAATCAACAATTGCCAAGGGATAGCAAAGAGCTACCTGAAAATGTAGTTTGAAATTCCACTCCCGAAATATCTAGACGAAAAAACCTTCATTGCAATTAATGCAACATATTTTAAAGATAATTATGGTTGATTCAGGTGATTTTTATGGGGGTTTACTGATCGACATATTCAAATAATTCGCTTTTTTAAACACAAAGTTAGTTCAGCTAAATAGAATACACCATTTTTCATGCTGACACACAATGATTGTGCGAACATACGGTACTGCACGCACGAAGGTGGTGAGATATAAAGGATGGTCATTAGGAATAGCAACTTTCTTATTTTTTGTCATTGTCTTCACGTTGCGAAGTCACGAAGATGAAGAAAAACAAATATTTCACGGCATGTTGCCATGGAAGCCCCCTCTTCCACATAATGATGAGCACCGACCCGCTGTGGAACTTTCTGATCTATCTGATCTTCCACGAGAACTAAAATTGTCTCCAGATCCTTCCAAAGACAAAGAATGGGATTTTCTAAAAATTGGCGAAGTTGGTCCAGTTTTTGATGACCCATTTCGAGGAATATTTGAGCCTCAGACAACGACTGAGCCTGCCACAACAGTCAAACCTCATCCTAAGGGTAAAAAGTCTTAATTGAAAAAGTCTGACTTTAGGGAGCCTGGAAGACCTCGCATTTAATAAAAAGTTTTTTTCTCTGTTCAACTGATCATCAATAAAAATAGTAAAATATTCAAAAATTCTCAACGCGGAAACAAATTTAATCGATTTTATCCTGTTTTCAACTTAAATTTAAAGAGGAATTGCAAATTATTACCTCAAAACAAATGATCAAAGTTTCTTTGTAGCTTAAACCTGGATGATATTTTGTTTTTATATCGGGAACCGAAACATTGCGTAAAACTGTAAATTAAAAAGTTGGTTGGTGTTAATGAAGCACTTTTTACGACGAAACAACAAAAAAGATGTTTTTTTCGAGTACCTTAATCCTAATAATAATTAGAAATTTCCATTTATGATGGTCTTGTTCTTTTTTAGAACACAGTGGTAAGACATAACACAGTGGTAAGACAAAGACTTAGCCTACTTGAATAAAGCTATATTGGAATAAAATAAATCGATTTTCATTTTTCATTTTTAGAATTTGACGATGATGGGAATGAATTTTCATTGAGATTTCTGATTGTTGGCGACTGGGGTGGTCAATCCGACCCTCCTTATACTACACCGGTTCAACTAAACTTAGCCCACGCACTGGGTGAATTTGCGAGAAGATATGAAACAAAATTCACGTTATCTCTTGGTGATAATTTTTGCGATGAAGGTGTCAAAGACGTTGAAGATCATCGATTTAAAGTGAGTCTGTTTAATCAAGAATCCCCGATAGAAATTTTATTTTGTCAAGCATGAGCCTCTCAAATACTGAATAATTTCAATACACAAAACATGGATGGGCGAGCGTTTCTGATTCTGATTGAGTAATGCTTAAACTAGGGATAAGATAGGATTTTCATTTTATCCTGCAGGTGAGGAAAGCCAAGAATTCAGCTTAAGCATAAGGCGAACCACGAGGTGAACGAATTTTTGGTTTATCCTATTTCTCATTTTTCTGTGCTTAGACTTGGTTGATAGAGGAAGCCGTAAGCAGTACTCAAGTGCACTGACGTTGCGTCCAGCAGACCTTTCGCGTATAATCACCATACCTCACGGGATTCGAATCTCTGAAATGACGATCAGAGAAACACAGCTGAAGCGTATTTCCAACGCTTTTACCAATTAAGCTAACCGGGAAACTGATATTTTTATCCGGTTCATTACTGGATATCAAAATCTAGCGGTTGGTATATATATATATATGCACCTTGACCATTGGTATATATATACCATAAAAACATATGCACCTTGGCCATATCTTAAAATATTGAAATACCATAAAAAATCATTGACAGACTGTGGACAAACCATTAGTGTATTCAACGAAAATTGTATTCGCGGGAAATTTCTATTTATGCTTCTACAAGATATAGTTAACAATGTTCTGAGGTCAAGTGGATAGTTAATCGTGAATTGGATATAAATCTATCAATATCCTCAATAGTGTTCAGAAATGTTAGACAACTTACCAAAATGTCCGACCATTAGTGAAATTTTAGAATCTTTTAGATAGTACGTTGTGTGTTGGATGCTCCAACTGTGGACAGCCACCATTTTTCAGAGTGAGATATTTAAATTCCCTATTTAAAATTTAAAATGCTTGTATGCTCTCTATGCGAGATATTTTCAATTTTTAGCCTGTTTAGGTTCTGGAATTCCAACTTTCAAAAAAAATTGTAGTTTGTTGATTGAGCATACGATAACAATGCTATTTTTTGCAACATTTTAGCGACACTCATTATAAAGCCATGATTTGATTATAAAAAATTTTCAGGATACTTTTGAAGATGTTTTCACAGAACCATCATTGAAACGACCGTGGTATATCATTGCAGGAAATGATGATTATAAAGGAAATGTAACAGCTGAAATTGAATATACTAAAAAATCAAGGTAAACTTCCTCAGATAAGCAAATTCTGCAACTAATTTTTCGACAATATAGTATTAAACTTTATACAATAGTCGTTAATGCTTCCGTCTGATCAGAATGTGACCCATACTTGTAAAACGAAATTCGCGGTTACAAAATAAAGCACTCTTGTGATTGAGGTATAGGTAAAGACGAAGATTTGCAGACAATTTAACGGGTAAAAATAGTGTTCAGGCTAAACATTTTTATTTCTGTCTCTGAAGAATGTCATTATTTGCTGATTTATTTCAGTCTCATGAGTTCCCTATATTTACAATGAGAAGAGAGATCATATTATCGTATGACGCAGCCTGACTAATATAGGTAACCGATATCCTTAATGGCGCACGTAACACACGTATTTCGAAGCCTACACTGAAAGCAATACGTAACAGAATATAATTATCCAGGTACATATCCTTTAACACGAAAAGGCGAATTCTAAGCTATTGGTCTGGACGACGTGGACTAACTACTCATCCTTCCTCTGTACCTTTGTGTTTGCGGATCCATATGCAGTACATGCAAAGATACAGTAGCAAGAATAACTATGACTAACTAGAAAGGTTCAAAGTCTTGTTTCACATTTACGCAAATTTATTTCTGTAACGTTTCGTCTGAACAAAGTAAGACTTTTTTAGACAAGCATTTTAAAAAATCTCAACGTTATGGAAATTAATTTGTGTAAGCGTGAAGCAAAAGTTTGAACATCCCTAGTTCTTCAATTCTAAGTTCTAAGATTTTCCAGGCGATGGTTTTTTGAACGTGAATATTACAAGCTGTCTTTCCAACTTCCATCTTACCGTAACGTAAGCATTGATATATTGATGATTGACACTGTACAACTATGTGGGAGAATCCAACCTGGAGAAACTCAACCTATCGAACCAGACGATGAAGAAAAGGCAGAGCAACAATGGAAATGGATTGAGAAAAATCTAAAAAAATCCTCGTAAGAAAAACATATTGTATTTTATAAAAGAACCTTACCTGATACTTTCTATGCATTTGGGTTTAATTTTTTTAAATTTTTATAGTCACTTCTTAGAGTGATTTAGATCTTAGTCTTAGATCACCCTTTTCAAGGCCTTGTAACAGCCACCACTTAAAGACGAACAGGATTACAATTGCTGGAAAGGTATGATCTTTTCCTGTTCGGCTTAGTCTACCCAAGTTTTTACACCTTGGGTTCTAGCAATATCTAATTGATTCATTTTTTGAAGCAAGGCTGGAACTATCACCCAAAAAACTGAGCTTGCGAACAATCGGTATAAGAAGCTACATAAAATCCAATCAGATCACTGCAACCTAAGCAGAAAATATTCCATACAAAACTGAACAGCTTTCTGTACATAGTATAATTCTGCTAAGGACAAATTATCAAAATAGTTCGATGTTAATGGTAGGAACTGAAATTTTCGACGTTCTTAATCACCTTGTACAGTATGCTAGCTCTGTTCGAAAATGTTCAACTATAATTTTCAAGTTCCGCTATTATCAGTTTTGGAAGTATTCCAGTTGTAGGAGTTTATCACGACCACACCCTCAGTACCAACCCATTTATAAACATATTTACAGCGCAAGTTATCTTCTTGTCGCCGGACATTATCCAGTGGTATCAGGAGGAAAACATGGCTCAACAGTTTGTCTAAAACGACGACTAAAGCCTATGTTGGAAGCACATCACGTGTCAGCATATTTTTGTGGACATGATCACAGCGTACAGCATTATAAAGGTCTCGATACAAAGGGAGTGAATTATTTTGTTACCGGAGCAACTCATCCTCGAGATGACACCCCTGATCACCTGGATGGACTGATGGACTCAAGCCAATTCTTTTGGACTGCAAGTTTTGACAAGGAGGTGGGGGCGTTCACCTATTGCGATGTTACAAAAGATTTGATGTCCGTATTATTTGTTAATACAGATCAAAAATCATTGTACTACACCACGATATTGCCTCGCGCTAATAAGCACGTAGTTGGGAAAAAACTGCCAATAGACAAAGAAACTTTAGATTTTATGCTAGAATTAGAAAACTCAACAAACAGTCAATATGATGTCTGAGCACGGCACATTAAAGAAATATTAACTATACATAATGCGGAAATACCAAATGCTCAAATATTTATTAGGACAGCAACCAACAAGAAAATATTCTTCGGGATTTTAATCCGACGACTTGAATGATGTAATATACTCTTGCAACCAATCATATTATTCTTCGGTTCATCCGATGAATACAATAGGATGGACATTAAACTTTGGATGTTGTCACGATATTGGCGACATCAATAAACGTGGGTGTTAATGCATTTTAAAACTGTATTTTTGCTTCTGAGGTGAAGTTGGATAGTTTTAATCGGCGAATTAATCAAAATCAGTTCAGTTTTTTTCAATTTTTCTATCAATATCAGCTCAATTTCCGTTCATACAAAGAAATTTTAGAATAATTAAATTACCAAAATGTCCGAAATTATCTAGTTTTCATTTTTAAATTTTATTTGAATCTTTTAAAGGATTATTATTCATAGTAATTATAAAGAATATTAGCAGGTTGAGATACTACAACAGAAAACTCGACAGGAATATATCGCTGGCTTGCGTCTTAGCTTGATGTCTCAAACACAAGCAATTTTATTTTAAAATATACTTTCGGTTGGAGTTGTGTAATTTTCGGATGCCCAATCTGGGAACTCGCCGAGGTCAAACAACGTAATGCCGTATGTGTTTACGAATATCATCAAAACTAATATTCCGATGAAACACAACATGGATCCAGATTTAACCTGAAATGAAAATCAAAAGTGAGTAAAACAGCGGATAATAGTTTGGATTTCTGCATTTCGAACGAAATCGAGGACAGGTTTTGCGAGAAAATTTGTTTTTAAAAAGATTTTGAAAAAAAAAATTCGGTTATTTTTAACTAACCAGATATTATCTCTTAAATAATTTATATCTCAACTTAAACCTCAATAACAAATTGAGGACCGTGATATTTCTATTCAAAAGAATAATACAACGAATGAATAAAACAAACGATATTGATATACATAGCACCATTGTATTTGTGTGCCTAATATGTTCGTTCATAGGTTTTATTTGAAATGTTTCGAAACGATTCCAATTTTAAAACGTTGAGAAATGAACCAGGCGGCGAGAGAAAACTTAACAGCCATGATGCGTAAAGTTTTCCCTCGCCGAGCGGGTTCTTGAAAAAAAAAATAACCGCAAGAGTTGTGTGCAAAACATTTTAAAATTCTTCATCTAAAACCAAGTTCCCGTCTATCAACTCAATATAACTGCTAAACCCGAAATCAGAACAATTGCCTGTCCTGGTTAAAAAATAGCGAGAATTCCATGGGTATTTTTCTATTATTGAAATTCGCTTATCGCAAGGCTGCAGGAGACACATTATACTGGAAAAGTACCTGAAACCACCTGTGTGTAAAGAGCTGCATGACATGCAGGAATAGGAACAAAGAAATCTCCATCCCTGACAGATGTCCATTGGCGCGAGTTTTAAACCCATGCAGTGCAACAAGACTAGGAAAACCGTGGAAAGGCAAGTAATTCCGAAATGTAGAGGTTTTTGGAAAAAAGTTTTGCATTAAACTGTTTGTGGCACTGTGGAACTTCCACAGTTAATATGTGTGAAGTAGAAGCCAAGCGAGCAGATCAGTTGAGTATATTTTGTGTGGATGAACGAGGGCAGAAAGCTTCCTTATAAAAACCTTCTGCTTCCATCTTAACAATGATAATAATCTTAACAAGAAATAATAATTAAAATCAGAATTTATTGCCGAGCACTTGTCAATTTAAAAGTTGTCAGGTCATGCGCTTACCAGATCAAAGACTTTGATATGACCATTTGAAAAAGCAATGGCATTTGAAGGAGTGGCAACCGGTAGCATGTAGGCAAGATTAGTTGATGTCACGACAGGTAGGAGTAAATACAGTGGATGGATCTGAGTAGCTTGTGCCTAAAAGAAAGTCAATAAACAATGGTGAGATTGAAAACCCTTCAAGCAGATGGGTCAGGCTATATCTGATTCGTCCCTACATATGTCAGTTTAGAGTTCGCATTTCTTTTCCAACGTCTGATTGATATCCCTGTACCACCCGGAATTGTCTGTTGTTGTGTATGTTTTCAGCTAGTTGACGTGGTGATTTGGCAAAGACAGAAAACGGAAACTAATGTTTGCACAGTGTTGCGTCAACGCAAGTAATGAGAAAACGCACCATAGTCAAAAAAACAGACAGTAATGAAATGTCGCTTTTGCAGATTTGTGTACACAAAATAAGATAACGCTTGCAAAACACGATTTGCCAGTCGGATTGAGAACCTACTCTTTGACTGCGTGAGTCATGTCACATTGAAGTGTTTTCAGTTTTAATCCATCATTAGTTTTTTGATTTACATTTGGTACACGCACAGTGGTCCCTGTTTGTCACTTCAACATTCGTCGCAGTTATTTACGATAATACCCGCTCTCCTCTACAATTCTATATATTATTATTATAAAAACAAATGAAGCCTACAACAGCCGCACAAGCTCTCCTTTAACTAGCCTATAACTCTGTTCCCATCTAAACTCGGAGAAACAATGTTTGTTTCGAATTTTCCATAGCATTATGCATATTTAGCGATCACAACAGAAACCAGTGGGAAAATCTAATTACTTTGAGGCTAATTTCACACTCTCACTCTTTCAATAATAAAAAAGAGAAACGTCGGCGATGCGCATCTCTCGACTTACTTTTGGCGGATATACAAACGAGCTACAATTTACGACCAAAAGCGTGGTCTGTTTTTGTTTACGTCTATGGCGCCGTTGAATTTGAAGCACGATAGTTCGCTGTTGTTTGATGTAGATCCTGTTCCCGAGAAAAGATGTGGCAAATCATGACAAAAATATGACGGTGTTTGTTGTTGTTTAGGTCAAGTGACAGTCGTGCAAGAGATTATAACCTCTATGCTACAGTTCCATATTTTTAAACTTATGTGGCGCATCGATAGTAGCTAGTTCCTTCGAGGAGTTACTCCCAACCTTGCTTATGTTGCATTCTAAATAATTAGGGATCAGATACAACTTTTATGTGTTATCTTTCAGTCTCCGGTTTATTAATACTTGATAATAAAACCAACTTACCAGATCGGCAACTATCGGAACAAATAGTGACGTTGCAGCAAGATTACTAACACATTGTGTGAATAAGCAGGCAATAACAGTAATGAAAAGACACAAAGCCCAACTTGGAATACCCCCAAATACAGCAAGCTGATTTCCAAGCCACTCGGAGAATCCTGACACCTAAACATTTTGAAATATCATCAGTAGTGAAATGCGGTATGTTGATAACCTATCTAGTATATTAAGTTTTAATTCTGTAAGAAATTCCTTTCGATCAATGATAACAATAACAAGCGTTTTCGTGCTTTCTATGACTAAACTTGAGCAGGATCTCAGGTTTTTGTAACCCTAAAAAACCGTTGTGACCAATGGTCATGAGTAATTTTCGTGTTTTTTTTAATATCCTTTAATAAATAAATCAATTGAGTCTCTACTCGGAAACGGTATGAAAATGCCACTACTACCAGTAAGAGAAAATTTTGTCAAAATTCTACTCACCGTAGCCCCTTCGGCCAGAGCAAATCCGCCGCCAAGTAAAAATACAATTCCCCATGGAAACATTCGATTCGCCGTTGACCAATCAAGTATGGGAGGGACTGGTACTATGTGATCTAGAAACACCATTTGATCAGAGTAAAGGATAGAGAGTTAATCGTGGATGCACAACCCTAAACCTGTCGGCTTTAATGGCCGATTTTATATACTGTTAGTCTACAATCTGAAAGAAATCGCCAAATGTATTCATATTCTAGAAAATAAAGTATTACATTGCATTTTCTCGGTAATTTGATTCGGAACCATTAAATTTTTCAGTAAAACTATTCGATATCTAGAACATGGGATGATAATAGTAATAAACCGATTTTTTTGTATGAGTATTCTATACCACTAAAATCACCTGCATTGCTCCAATTTCTCGTGAAAAAAGTTGGTTTCTTCGACGGCAGAAAAAACAGCAACGTTCCCATAGTCATTGCAACCGTACCATCACTGACATAGCCATCCTCAAATATCGACGACCAACCTGGTATGAATCCTGGATCCCTGAAGAACCATAACACGACCGTAGTTGCCAGAACTACGCTCACTGTCACCTCTGACCAGCTGGAAAGCATGTTACATAATATAAGTCTATATAGGTATTTGTTGAAATTTATTATTTTGCCTTTTATTTTGCCCCTTCTTAGAGTGGATCACCCTGTCGAAGGCCCTGTAACTGCGGCCACTTAAAGACGGGCAGGGTTACAATTACTGAGATATAATCTTTCCGGTTCGCGTTAGCCTACCCGAAGTTATTACACCCTGAGTGGGGGCATGGATAAGCGAGCCGGACTCGCACCCGAGATCTTCAAGCTGCAATACCAACATGTTTAACCACTAGGCCATCGCGCCCACAAAAAAATACCTACTCATAGTGCTAACACTTTCAGAGTATATATATATTGTTCTAGCTATAAAAAAAATGCAAAACATGGATTAATGGGTGGAATGTAGAACTAAAATTATGAACCTGGTGGAATTTCTACTTTGTCAAATTGTTGATATGGTTCTTAAATTGGTTTTCAAAAATAGTTAACGACTTTGCGATCGATTACAATCTACGTCTCAGGGCACTCTATTGCTAGTTCTTTAATAGTATTGAATAAACCTTGTAATACTGTGAGGATTACTTTACCTGATTTTACCAAGTTCTTTATACTCTTGTTTCAACAACTCGCGTACTTTTCGTTCAGATTCACTTTTATGCCGCTTGCAAAACTGTACAATTATTTTCGCACTGTCAAAAATAGCAGTTCCAATTTAAATTTTATGCATAACTTTGGCTTGATCTCTGGACTTGTTTATAGGTCTCATTATGATTGGAACGATCCTCCTCAAGATTCTATTGCCTTAAGAATATCTGCGCTTATTTGAATAAGCTGTAAGTACATTTTTGCTATATTACCCCGGTAGGTAGGTAGGTCATCTTGCGCAACAGTTTTGTTTTATAGTCTGATCTTTATGCATGCACTGATGGCTCAGAGTGAGTTACAAAAAAGACACCGGGCACTTTTCTGGTCGCTGTGAAAATGCACAAGTCTTCTATTACCTTCATTTTTATTCATGTCATTTAAAAATTTTACTTGGCCAATCGAACTACTGCAAAGCAAACTACATATGTTATAAAATATGGTTTCCACATCACACCGTGACTCGACAATTTCCTATAATTCAATGCAAGACTTGCACAATGTTTACCAACCTAAGCTTACTGCAATCATCAGTTACATAAATTAAATTATATACGCTATTAGGTATAGTTAACAATTCCTGTCGGGAATCGCCATTTATAAAATCTTCACTTACTTTAGTCCAAGGTAAAGCCACATCAACCAAATATAAGCAAATATAAAAATTGTGAACGAAACTGGTAGATGGTATGCCATCCAATTACTGAATGTGATTGGTTTGTCAGTGTATGGAAATAACCTGTAAGAGAAATAATAAGGTAACGAACGAGGGATTCAAGGTATTAGCATATTATTGACACAATAAGTAATGTGTTGTTTTAGTAAAGCCCTGATCCAATTCGAAATAAAAAGAAACTCAGATTTTCACTTTACGTTAAGCGATCTTGATAAAATACTTTGAAGATTTAACCTTCTGGATATGGGTTTTGAATTCCGCAATTCATGAATCCTGAGTATATGTACCATTTTACTATGCTTCCCAGTCAAAAATACTGGCATTTTAACGATTTCTACACGACGTCGACATATTTGATTGGCAGGTTCAGACAGTTTAGGTATCCCCTAGAAGTTAGAGTTTCTGGAGAAAAAACATGAACAGTTGATCTGATGAAGATAATTGAAAACGAGTAAAAGTGTGAAAATGAAAATATGAATGCGAATAAAAGAAATGAGCCTACAGCGGGTACTGTCCAGCAAGCAATGCATTCGGGGCCGCACCAGTAAGTGTCGTCATGCCTCCGATACTTGCAGCATATGGGACGCACAAAGTCAAACCTTTTTCTAATTTGCTACTTTCTTGTTTTTCTTCTGGGATGTTTGAAATATCATGTTCGACCTAAATGCAGAAAGAAAACAGAAAACGGATTTGGTCATAGTATGTAGTATTATATTTTTCTGCTTTTTATTTTGCGCGAGAAAAAATACGGTCAGGGTGTAGATAAATATATTTGTGGGCTCCCAAATGTGTAAAACCCGAAAACTGAATAACTTGGCCATGTTGGGTTTTGGTTTGGCCAAACAGTTGGTCAAATTTATTTGGCTAAATTTTGAGAAACAAAAACTGGAAATCTTGCCAATGTGAAGAACAAGACATAAAACGAGTGATGGGCAGGCACATCTTTAAATAACTTTTGAATGCAATTTATACCTCTGTTTCGGAATCACTCGAATTCATTGCTTCGTTTGTCTGTTTTTCTTCATCCTCATCCTGAAACGACGCATTTCCTGAGTCTATTTCGTCATCATCTTCGTTGTAAGAATTGTTCACAAACTCGTTTCCAATTTCGACAGCTATTTTGTCATTGACGTTACCTGGTTCATTATCTACTGTGATTATTTTCTGCAATATATAAAATGCGTAAGCTTTTATCGTACTTGTAGTAGACAAATTGGAAATTTCGAATAATAGATTATTTCAAACCTGGCTAAACATCGTAATTATGTATGGAAAGACCTTATTGGAATTTTCCTACATTTTTGTTGACCGGCGAGGCACCATGGCCATCTAAATGCATGTCCACAATTACCCTTTTGACGACTCAAACACAATAGTTCTATTATGCCAGTATAATTAAGTTACTGATTTTTATTAAGATACTAATCTGTGAATTACGAAATTCTGTAGGACGTTCGCTAAGCATCCACTTGCTGAATTTTTCGTAAAACGCTGAAACGTTATCCGCTATTTTTCGTAGATAATTCGAGATTAATGGCAATTCGGCAAAATCGCCTTTTCTTCATCTATCGTTCGGTGAATCCGTACGATAGAAGGGGGTGTCTCTCTCTCAAAATATTGGGGAGATCAAGCCCCCTTCGGTTTCGCTTCCAATGGTCGCATTTTATACCGAAAAAGGAGGGCACCCAAGTACCGATGTGTCCACGTAGTTATCCAACAATACGTAGCGCTAATACGACAACAGATACAGCTGCGGATTACAAAATTATTTGATAATATCTGCTACTACAGAATTAGGCTCCTTGCTACCTGCTTCTGCAAACCTACTTTTTGATTTTCCAATTCCTCAGTTCGCAAAACATTCAGTACCCCCGTGACAATTGGAATCATCATTGCAGTTGTAGCAGTATTTGATATCCACATCGATAGAAAGTATGTAGTCAACATGAATCCAAGCATCAAACTGTAAGAAAACAATGCATTTTGAATTAAAGATAAGCGGTTCTGTGATCTTTGAAGAATTTGGTTGACAAATTTTTCCAATTCACTAAATTCTGCTTTGGTATCACAGCATCTGTGTGTATCATTGTATATCGTGCATCTTTATTTTGATTTTTGTAATACTGCATTCTACTTACCTGTGAGGCTTACTCCCAACAGCAAGTAAAATTCCTAACGCAATTCGAGGGTCCCAGGGCAAAAGGGCGAATCTTGAAATTTCGAAAAAAATTTTATTGAAAAAAATTACAGAATTAAACATGATCTTTCAAATGGTCAATAAATCATTACTGTAGATATGTTATTTCCTGAGATAAATTTTGGAATAAGGGCGAATAGTATACTTTTATACCTGGTGAAAGGGCGAAAATTGAGTTTAGCCTTTTTGCCAAAGAGTAAAGTTTAGAATTAGATGAAAATTCTCAATATTCGCCTTCTCACTAAACCTTGTCAACTGTTCATAAGGAAAATATTATTGTGCTTCGGCAAAATTATAGAGAGACAAGGGTTGAATAAGATGTAAATACAACGATTTTCTTAAATAACCTTGCCATACTGAACTTTCATGTCCAATTGGAGTCAAATATAAAAACGTTTCTGACACTGCTATGATCCTAATGTCAGCGCAACATAATTAGTTTCATCGTCAAACAACAAGTAAAATATTACTAGCATAACTCAACAATAAAAACAATTAGAACGAAACAACTCTCAAAGAAATAAGCTAAGTCAAAAGCCCTCAACTGAATTTCACTTAGTCCATAGCTCAGGCTTTACTCCAATCCTCACTTAAATCTTCAATTTCATTCTCATCACCATTTGCATCATCTCTTTCTCTGCTACATAGAAGGTTTAGGTAAACATGGTGATGTCGCTTGGGTATCACTCCTTGCTGACACAGTGACATTGTCTTGATATTTCTTTTTTTTTTTGGAATTGGTATGGGTTAAGTATATGCCATTGGCAAATCTAGGAGAGTACTTGGTACTTTTTCAAACCTTTTGATTGCTAATATCTTTTTAAATGGCTCTGAAATTGTATAGGAGTCATGTTTGTAAAAAATAGATTGCATGTGGCTCTTTTCTAATCTCAACCATGTTATTCCAGTCCTGCTTTTGTTAACTGATTTCCAATCTACAATATTTTGTTCAATGTGTGTTACAGCATACGTTTTTTGCTTTTTCTAGCCAAAGATGCCACAACCTCCCATTCATAAGGCACATTGATCCCTAAGTGATTAGCCCTGGTTTCGATGACAGCATCCTATCAACTTCCATATGAGAATGAACAGATGCCATAAAAATATAATCAATCTGCAATTGAGTGGATTGGAATTTTAGCCACTGCATGCATGTATATCATATCATGCAACATATTGATTCAAATTTTGGCCACCACACTTGTCTGAAAAAAAACAATGCTCTTAATCTTTGGGTCCGCTTTAATTTCCCTTTGAATTAGCTGAAACAGAAAACTGGTCATTTCGTTTGCCCCTCCTTTAGATGCGGTCTGGTCTCAAATATAAAACAATATCCATTAGTATTTCCTACATCATACATTGTCAAGTTGTAAGTGCTGAACTTTCGCTTAGGTGCTAACCTTGCCACATGGTGTATACAAAACTGATTTTGAATCAAAGTTGAAACAGAAGAGGGAGGAATTATTTTGCGTGTGAGATCTCCCTTTGAAGACAAATGCTCCTTTTCATTCTGAATTATCTGTTTTGTATTTTGCACAATACATGCATTGATCCTTTTTTGGTTTATGTATTGCTTAGTTCATTCCATGAAATTTGCTCGCGTATGTGGTATAGCCGGTAAATTTAGCTTTACCGAGTCTTCCTTCAGGATTTTTTGTTTGTAGTCATGCAGTACAAGTTGCTTGTATGTAAAGCTTCCATGTACCACGCCTGCAGTAATGACTTTCTGATTTTGAAAAGAATTGAGATGATCTATGACACCTTTCCAAATCACGTCATTATGCTTATTTGAAGGGGGAAAGTTTACCTCTGAGATCAGGTCTCCAAAGCCACCAAACACATTTTTGGATAGGTCCGTTCTGACCATTTTTTCTCCACTTTGCAAAGTGGCAAGAAAAACTTTTCTACACACTTCTACTCTCCTGGTTGATGTGTCAGTCAAAAAAAACCTTGACCTCATTATTACTGTGCAAGTTATTAGTCTTCCTTCTTTTTGGTGGTTCATCATCAGAAGATGAAGAGCTCGTCTTCAGACGATTCATCAGCACTACATGGATGATACTCTGGCTCCTCATCTGAAATATCTTCAGATGATTCATTAGTGGCATCAACTGCTGAAGGTTTGTCATAAAAAATTGTCAAGAGTTTACACAAGTTCTATACAGCCATTATCACATTCAACTTTTACCAGACTATCAATTTGTGACTGTACAGTTCCATAAACCCGTGAATTACCTGTACTGTAATGATTTGCTTTCTTTTGAATTGGATTATCGAAAAAAGTTCCATTTATCATAACATGTGCACCAGTTGCAAAGTGTATCTTGTTGTGTTGTCTTAATTTTATAATATCAGCCGTTATGGAATCAACGTTTGGTAATAATATTATTATCTTTTTTCAACCTTTATCGAAAAACAAACTCTCATCAATCTCGTAAGAAAAACTTACCATAATATCTTGTGCAACATCAAATTGTGTACAAATTTGCTGTTAGTTCTCTAACTTAGGTGTTTGCTAACTAGGCCATGATTGTGAATGCTCTCAGAATAATTTTTCACTAACCTAAAAATTTGTAAGCCTAGATGATCAATAGTCTGATTGCGATTGTTTTTCGATGTACATACTCTTAATACTCTCACTCTTACATAAACTCTTAAAGCTCAAGGTACTTCAGTGCCTACTAAAACTAGCTACTAGGATACAGTTTTAGTATTTTTTCAATAAGGATTATTGAGAATGATTCCATGAACTCATGGTCTCAAGATGCAACCTAAGCACTCGCCCTCCCGATCAAAATAAGACTTTGCTTGACCTACTGAAGCAGAGCTTTGTTCAGAAGTCCTGGCCTACACACAATATCAAGGTTGAACTGAAACAAACCAGCAGAAAACATCATTAGCTGTATATTTCCTTTGTGATATCACAATGGAAAAAATAAACAAACGGCGAAAAGCGCATATCAGACTATCTTGTGTGACAGAAAAAGGGCGAAAATTAAAAATGTCGTATTTTCAGAAAATATGGCTTTCATTGCAAACCAGTTTTTAATCAGAAAATAAGACCTTACTAATATCCATCTTGACCCAGAAGGAATATTTGCTACAATAAACGGAAAAAATGTTAGACAGGTTCAAAATTGAAAAAAATACGTTTTGCTTGATTTCTCAAAACAGCTTTTTCAGGATTCGCCCTTTTGGTCTGAGAGTGTCGAATTCTCTTATATAACATTGTGTGTTGGATAGCAACCGCAATGAGCAGTCCTCCTACTATCAGCCATGCTGTATCTTTCATGTAAACAATACTTGTATCTTCCGCTGACATTATGCCCATTAATGGAAACATTATGAGAGGTAGAAAAGACGTCACAGCTAACGGTAGAACTTCTGATACCCAGTATGCTGCCATGATGATTATGACGTAACCGCATGATGCCGCCTGAAATATTGAATGATGATATTCAACAATATTTAAAAATCTTTTGCAGTATTGCTATAGAATCTTTGAATCAAAAGTCATTATAAAAGTAACTATAATGACATTCTTCTATCAGATTCTCATTCACATAAAATTCATACCTACCTTTGAAAAAATTCAAAATCACCTTCCTGTTTTTTTGGAATTTTTGCACTAAACGAATCTAATGATTATGCCTAGCGAATCACGAATCTCAATATTTTGGGCTGCCCTAAATAATATTTACTATGAATATATCTGTATTGGCCTGAAAACGTAAACTTTATCAAAAAAACAAGGAAAACTTTTGATAGGCAATGGGTAGGAAGGAGAATATTTTTTAGACAATCTTTTTGTCCAATATAAACGAAATAGCCCGACTAAAGCTGGAAAATTTACTTGGAAAACACAATTAACATCCAAGTATGAGTCTGATGTGCAAGTTCCACCAAGATCAGGACTTTTTTCACTTCTACAGACCTAATAAGAATCGTATTCATAAAAAAATTGATCATATTTTAAGATCTATTTGTACAATAATTGTATGCCTTTCAATTCATTTGACCTAATATTGCATTGTCAACCTGTTCCCCGTAAATATAGCCAGTGTTTCGACACACCATACATAGGAAATTTAAATACGACCTTTTAGTAGCTAAATAGAATTCCAATGCAGCACGATAGCCTGCGTGTGGCGATGATGGCGACATAGCAACCTTTGTCAAAATATCAGAACCAAGTCATTTTAACTGGAAAGTTAAAGGAGTTTGAGCAGTTTTGAAGGCATTTGTGTTGAGTATCGGTACCATTGCCACTCGCACGCTGTTTTAGTAAACAAGCATGTTGTAGTTGCGAATTGCAGAAGTTGAAAGTAAAAATAATCCTCTTCGCACTGTGACGTTACATAGCGATTATTGTTCGATATGTATACACTCTTTTCTTACTTTTTTATATTAAAAGTATATTTGAAATTGTGATGGAACTGGAAATATAGTTGTCAGATAAATAAAAAAAATAAATACATCACTCACCGTATCGTCCAAAACAATAGGTATTGGTAGAAGAACGATTGGCAGAAGTAGTAATAACAATGTTGATCGATAATTCCAAACAATCCTTAATATTTTCATTTTTACATTTACTTGTTATCTGCTATATCGAAGTCTGATCAAAAACTGAGCCAATAGTTTTATAGCGGATGTCATGAAGGAAACAGTCCTAGGTCGCATGCATATTTACTCGATTGAAGTACTTTTCTATCAATTTCATTTACTATTTGAACAGTGTTTAACCTGAATCACTAAAAAATATTTTCTCGTATAATAAGCAAACATCGTAATCAGTGTCAAAATGCTACTTTGGCATTCAGCCAATACGCCTGTTGTGAATTGAATCAATAGGATGTAACAAAAATCTTTATTTTTTGACCTATTTTAATGAGAGTAGCAATTGTTCCAAAACTCAAACCCATTTAAGAGTTTTGATCACGTCGAGCATGTGCACACACCGACCGCCCCTCGGCGGTGCGATATTTCTGCGAGTAATACTTAACCAAGATGCTTGTACAAATTTATAATCGGCTATAAAATTGAGTTTTTCAGTCGAATATAGGCTACTGAATGACGCGGCGCTCATGGAGCAGTCCATGATAATCGGTTGATCAGAGGATAGTATTACTCACAACACCGAGTTTTTCCTCTTTTAAGCATTAAATTATTGCCTAGATCAATACGACTAGACAATACTTCGTTCTTCTCGGTTTTCAAAGATTGCCATTTAAATGTACAATTTTGTGCTATGCATTAGTTGATTCGTATAATATGTGTTCTTATGCAATCCAGTCGTGCAAACATTGTGCTCGTGCATTCGAGTTTAAACAAACCGAGCGGTCACTAAAAGGACAGTTGAAAATATTTCGAAAATGATATCATCAATTTTGCAAAAACAAATGTTACTGTTAAGAATATTTTGAATCTGTATAGCAAGCTCCCTAATCACTTGCAACTGTTTATCACGGATATCTGCACGGGTGGCTTAAATATATACCGACGTTGATGCGGAAGAAACCGGCGAGAACAATGAAGTTAAAATATATATAAAATATGAAATCGTTAGAACGCTTATACTCATCAGATATTTTAAATCTAAAAATATATAGCTCTGAATATAAATACAATATTGAATCAATAATATTTTTATTATCAAAAAAGATTCTACGCGTTCGCATCAACAGGGATTATGTAATCCTACAAAACTTTCTAGAAAGCTGAAAAATTCTGCTTCAAATTTATATATGTAAAAATTAGATGCTCCGGTAGTTTACCTAAAATTATGAGCAGGTATTAATGTTTTGATTTTATACTCTTAAAGGATATTTGAATAAAAATATATAAAAATGGGATTGTGACGCGGGTAGACAAATACGTACGTTCTTGGCATTTCTGACGCTTTTCTATCTGAGTAACTAGTCGATCCGATATCCAGAATAGGCGGAATCAGATAATAAATTTGAACCCGATTTTAAGTCTTTATCTTTTATGTATTATTATTTATATTGTTTACAAATCGTTGTGTTGCAATGAGATATTCAATATTTGCTCACAACCTGTATGACGTGGATAGAAAATTAAACACGACCAGGTAGAGTTTGACACAGCTGAAGGCGAAACATTTTGATTCGTATTCAAAACGGTAGATGGTTTTACAATCGCCTTCCTCAAGCATAACCCACAATAAACCCTACTATAACAGATCTTTTTTAATGGAATTTTCCACCATTGGTGTATTTGTAATTTATTTTTATTATTCGTGTCATACCTCGTTGTCATATCACTTCGTGATTGGTCGCTTTTATTTTCAATCGGATCTGTGGTGTCTGCTTCTAACATTCTAAAATTCAATCAGAGAATTATCAAATGAAATATAATTGAGAATCGATCATAAAAACATAATTGCTATTATTTTATAGCGAAGCGAACTGAATTTATGTAAGAAGTTACGACGTGTGAATGTGAAGAGAAATTTTGTTTGTCTTCTCTTCGACAAATTGATTGTTTTGATTTTCAATCTTATTCATCGCAGTACACTTATTGCATCTGGCATTCGGGACAATTTGTAGAAAACAACATAGTAAATTACTGCAAATTTGCATTAGTTATTTTTTGTTTATTGAGTTATCATATTTATATGAAACAGATGGAACTGGCTATTTGAATTAAAATTTTTAACTTAATTCTCTCACAGAATTTATCTCTAGCCCTGTCTGGTCATGTACCCATACCGATTGCTCAGAAAGGGCAGATCTTTTTACAGAATATGTCAAATTACAATGTTTTTAAATAGTCCAAAACTTCAAACTAGCAGGGAATAGATATACAGAGTCCAAAAAGTAGCATGTTGAAAGCTAGCGCAGCTAGTCCCGGCACTTCAATGCACTTTTGATAAAATATTTTTTGTCGAATCGACAATACTAACAGTGACGGCGATTACTGCATGCGTCTTCGGTGCGTTTGGTCATCTCAATGTTTCAAATATTATTGTCTCATACCAAAATTTTTTATATTGTATATTCAGCAATTTTGATGTATCGGTATCGTTGACGGCGGAACATAGATAGGGAAAGTGGCATCCCCCCTCAGGTTATGGGAAGGGGAAGTTTTTGCTCCAAAATGGTATATTTTCAAACAAAAAGTCAATAAGGTTTCTGCTCTCCTAGGCGCGCGCCCAGCGACCTCTTACGCTTTGTTATTCCGTACAGCGATAAACAATTATTATAAAGGAGACTGGTCGCACATCGTTTAAAGCAGCTTTCACAACCTTTTTCACATGCGTGCCATTACTACGTTTTATGCTGTGCTCGCGTACCATCTAGATGAGTTAGGCGCGCTGATGGCGGTCACAAATTTCCCCAGCTTTTACGACGTCATAATCACATACGTGACCTAGCGAGGTGTAATAAAAAATTCTATTAAACTGGGGGCCCGGGTTGATGGGATAAATGAAAATGTTTTTTAACCACCTGTCACAAGAAGAACAATACAATAAAGAAACAGCAAACCAGAAAAGTCAATTTAGTTAATAGCTAATGCGATGGCTGCAATTATTTATTTGCTATAGCTGGTCTATGCGTGGCATACATTTGCCCACAGCGCATCGAAAGTCATGTATGGGCCCAACAAGTTGGTTCCCTTTCGTATCGTCGATTTGATGAACGCATTGAGAGCGCTGTCGAGAATTTAAACATTTATATATTTCTTGCTCTCCACGTTCTTCTTCCAGAGATCTAACTGCAGGACAAACGCTCCCAGTTTTGAAATGAACTCCACGGCAGTGCAGTTTGGTCCTTGAAATGACAGATGTAAGTGGTTTCGAAAATGTCTGACAAGTTAGCCAATCTTATGATAACTTCCTCGTCTTCCAGATCCTTCTCTCGTAAAAATACAAGTGGCTCATCCCTCAATTCAAAAAGATGCTTTGTTGAATTCCCCCTGGAGAGCCAGTCCACCTCTGCGTGATAGAGAAGACAAGTGTGATCAGAGCCGAGATCTTCACAAATCAGCTTAAATTGCCGGGTATTTAGAGCTGACGTTTTAACGACATTTACCATTTTGATAATTCGGTTCAAGCACGATAACAACTTTGGTGGGAGTACCTTAGCGCTAAGGCGAATCTGTGTATGGAGCATTGAACATCGGTGACTTTGGTGACACAGCTTTCACATGGCGGGAGACCCAGACTTTCGTCCAAGCATTGACGAATCCCCATCTGTCGTGCATCCGATTGATTTTCTCCAATCCAGTTCATTCAGCTTAAAGAAATTGTCTAAAACGTTGGAAATATCCCTTCCTTATATTTTACTACACATATCTTGGCTTAGCAATATTTCAGTTTTCACAGCATTGTTCTAGGTGAATCAGACGTAGAAAAGTAGTTGACAGCATTTGGCAATGTCTGTAGATTCGTCAACTTCAATTGCAAACCGCCGTCTGACATTTCCCTATACGGCGTTTTATCGTGTTTTTAAGAGAGGGACACATTCTTTACCTTTACCATAGTCTCCTCCCCCATCACACGTCTGACCAAAATCTCTGCCGCTGGACTGGCATTATAAGGGACTCCACAATGGTATGAGCCTACATTCTTTTAGCTACCAGAAGAGCAACTTTATACTATAATTTGACAATCTCTGCCCCAATCTGGTGGAATAGGCCAGTTTTGTCCAGACGGAGCAGGCTGGATTTCGTGGACGCACTGGAAAGGGTTTTCATGCAGACCACACATTGCGGAAGAATTTCTCCTCTGTGTTCAATTGAGATGAAACCATATTTTAAATGCTCTGGAATATATATACGCTTGGACATGGTTTAAAATTTATCCCGACTCGTACTAATCTAATGAAACAAAATGGAAGTATTGCTAGGGTTATTCAAATTGAATTATGGTATCTGACTTATAATGACCGTTAGCCGGTCGTTATGGCTTAGCGTCTTCAACAGTAGGGCTAACGTTGCTCAAACAGCATATATTCTATTACCGAAAAAATTTTAAGTAATAACTGCCTTGATTTTCGTACGAAGCACGCATGATTAACTTGGCTGACATATTCTTTTCTGCCACTACCAAACCTTCTTAAATAAACTTCCACGTGTTCCCAGTACATCTAACCCAGACATTCCATGACACCACAGTGGTGAGAGAAAAAAGTCGTTCCTTACCACGACGTCGACGACTTCAAAAAACTCAAAATCAACCCAACCTGAACTAAGTACCTTCGGTCTAATAAAAGCTTACCACCTGGAAGACCTTTGCCTACCACTAATGCCACACCACAGGTTGGCAACCACTGGTTTAAAGAATGTATTGTCGAAGGGCTCGAGTCGCTGTAGTATACTATCATATTTTTAGTACATCGTATCGACCTGTTCTCAGCAGACCCCGCTTCGTCTTCTGCTCTTAAATGATTATGGACTATATTCGCTTTCCTCGTGCCGCCGGGGCATACATGCATTTCGCTTGTAATCTATGTACTATTGGCTATTCTTTCTAATATAACAGTGTCCACTGACGAACTCGCCATTTGTCAAATTCAGTTGACGTCGACATTATTCCACAAAAGGGCTGTGTGGAATTTTGTTCGTCATTGAATTAAAAATAGGAAAACAAATCAAATGTTGACGGGATGTTTGCGAAGCCAGAGTCGGCACTATGGAAGTAATATGTCTATTATAGTGTAGTCTCTTATGTCACCAAAATGGAGTTTGTGTGATTTTTTTTGTGGAGAGTGTAAACATTACATTTTCTGAGTCAGTTTTGTACTGTTTCCAGAAAGTTATGTTGGCATTTTTGTATTCGCATATTTCACCGGATATGACGGACTACGTGTGCAGGTTTTGAAATTGTTCAAACAAGTATTCCTGATTATCGGAAGACTAAGAACGCGATAGATGATTTTACTATCACCTTGGGCAGATACCATTTCACTGCATTTCCTTACCATTTTCTATTTTTTACTAATTCTGGAGGAGAAAATAAAGAATATATATTAATATTTAGTATTTAATATCCATCCGAAGTGTTTGTCAGAAAAAACGAGGAATCCCATTTTATGTGATTGATAGATTATGAAACCGCAACAGTAAAAAATATGAAAGTTGGTAGCTGGTCTTGCAGTTCGCTCAGTGACGTATTGGCCGAAACCAGATGAAATCTCCGACAAATAAAAATCGTTTAACAGAGTGAAAATGTGATTCTAGAAGGAAGTAAGAAGGAAATCAACTTCATCAATCGTCTCACAGAACAAGTAAGTTTAGCAATACAGCAGTACCATAAACCCCATTGGCGATATCGCGAGTTTAGTAATAATTTCAGCATTATCGACGAAGAAAGAAATTAAGTGAATACATGGGACAATCTTTAGCCCATGAACTTGGATAAAGTGAAATGCTAACGTGAACTTAACTATGGTGAAGCACATCAGTTTGTTTCATTTGTCTAATTAACTACTAGTCTATCTTTTGTAATAACATTGTAAACTAGGAGCTGTTTTTAGGACGCGGATGAGAGGAGTAAACTGCAAGCTTCGATTTCTATCATTGCGATCATTTTCATACTATTTGTTGAGTGATATTTTACGCAATAGTCGTCGTTAAAATGTATGTCTGCAAGAGTGTAATGGGAAATTATTTGGAGCGTACATTTGTTGGCAATGGCAATAGTTTTGAACTCGTTGACATAACTATTGCCTGAAGACTAAACTCGTCATTGCTTAATCGTGTAACTATTTCATCATAAATAGGCATCTGCATTCTCAGTGAAAATTTTGCGTCAACGTTTTATTTTTGGTGAAATATGTTTTAATTACTGTTTTCCAACATATTTCCTCAGTGAAGATAGCATCGTGAATCACGTCGTTTCGGTATGAATCATGATATCGCTAGAAAATGCATCGACTCAAAGTATATGAAAACAAAAATTTTCTTTCAAAACAATATTTAATCGGGTTTGCCACTGCGTGCTTGGATCATCTATTCGGCTTCAAAGGAGTTCGTTTGTCCGCTTACCGGTAAAATGCTCCATCGGAAAGCTTAAAAACGATTTATTCCTCGATATGAAGATGTAGCTACTTCACTCTTCGAAGCCTTTATCTATGGCGTCATTAAATGAGTTTTGATTACCCAAAAGAACTTCACATTTCCAAACAATTTCGATAAGTAATTAGTTTGCTTTATTTACGAAGTAACAGAAGTGAATATCGTAAAGATTATTGTTACGAAAATTATTGATATACCTCTAGCGAACACACTTATTAACGCTCCCCCCCCCCAAAAAAAAAAAAAAAAAATTATCATCAGTGATCCAAAATGGATAAACAAGTATTTGCATCATCCTAACATGACATGTATAATATGAACATAAAACTGCCATACTTACCGCGATTTGGATTTTTTTTATATCGATAATGTTTCTGAATTACTTGCGAAAAGCACTGTTGCGTGTTTTTGTACGATATTTATGAAAATTTAAAAGCCATGAGGGCTAAAAAGAAACTCGAGCTGAAATAAATCTATAACAAAGATGACAGAATGGTTGTAGGAGGATCAGTAGGACCGGTATAATTTTCCTATGCCCAATAAGGAAACTCGTTCACGCCATATATAACCTCTGCATAAGTATTTATAAAAATCATTAATATCAGTATTCTCAGTAGGTTCAACATCCATCCAGCTTTTACCTAGGGAAAGAGAACAAAATAGTTTTGTATTATAAGTTTAAGTATTTGTATAAATACCATAATTGAACCACTTAGTAAGACAAAAATATACATCGGGGTATTTCAAGAGTCTGTTTTCTGTTATTATTCTGATGAATGATCTTAACATATGAGTTTAGCTATTATGTGAATATTTTCAGCATTTCTTTGGAACAGAAGCGGCTGAAGAAAATGGCTTCCATCTATAGAAAATTTACCAAACAAATATTATTCTGTAATAACGAAAACACGAAGCTTTAAAAGGCTACTTTCTAGTGTCTTGTCAAAAAACTTCAAAATTGATTAGCAGTGTTGATGAAGTTGAAACTTTTTGAATCCGTGGAAGAAAATTAGTTGAGTGTGATCGACGCTTAAAGAACAACAAGGTTCTACGACCCCGCTTTGTGACAAAGGAAATGCTAGACCTCGAAGGACAAACGAATATTGAAGCACGCCCAATAAGTTGAACATCCTGTCGATTCATCCAGTGTTGGCAAATGTTTAAAAATAGAAAACAATCGCAATACTTTCTTCAAAGCATTTTTATCAAGTTTGTTTCACTGAGGGATCGCATCGACGAGACCCGGTCCATCTTTGCAGCATGCTCGACAGAATAACTTTGTGATTGGAAAGTAGCGAGATTTCAAAATTAGCGAGATAGTTCCTGGCATAGCCAAATCCTTTTAGGCTGAGAGTATCGAATCCATGCATCAATTTTGTTTTTGGTATTGAAAATATGTGAATCGTCAACTTTGCAGAGCGCAAAATGTGTAGTTCCCCCAGTTTACAAAGTAGCCTAAATTAACAAATGTCGATTATTATATTGTCGTTCAGAGAGGAGCTAAAATGGAATGTCAAAAACGAACAAGAGCTTTCAAAGTAGCCCGATCCGCTAGTTTTAAGTTCAATGACAAAGTTGAAATCATTTTCGATAAAAATAAGTTTTAAACCGCACAAAAGGCTGCTGAACGCGGGATTATTTAAAATGATTTACCAAGTCGATGACTCGCGAGTGTCCGTCTTGTGTCCGCGGGGTCCACTTGCTATGCTCTACATAGTGGCTGCAATATATAATCGCTTACATTTGCACCCTCGGCAAGTGCAAATCCCCATCCGATCAAAAAGACGACATTCCATGGAAACATCCGATGAACTGTTGGCCAATCTAAGACTGGTGGGACTGGCTTGATATCCTCTGCATATGTGAGAAAACAACTTGATGAAATAACGTCGTACACACTATTTAAAAAGTTTATTAATGGTTTAATGGTAGCAAATTTTAAAAATATGTAGCGAAAATGTTCAAAACTAAGCGGAAACATAACATTCTATACCTGCACTTTGGGGTTTGAGCATACTAGACCTGTTCCGTCATCATGTCGTAAACATAATTTATAGCTTACAGCTTGAAACTGGCAAAATATTCGTTCAGTCAACACAATTATTGAGATTATAGAATCTTCCTATGTTTATTAGCGCTCATGCGAATGTATGAGCAATGCTAATGAGTGACATCAACGGTTGCTGAGATTGATTTACAAATTATCTCATGATATTTTGTCAATAGTTACACCGCATCGTTAAGTACACATATCAGTTTTCTCGTCCTAAATGTAATTCGTACCACGTAACTCGAAACTGACTGAATATTAGTGGCGTCATCCTCTGGAATGTAGAATCTTGATGAAAAACATGTCATCAATAATCTCATAGTCTAATACAGATAGCTTACTTGGATTCTCTGGTCTTTTCCCCCAAAAATGCTGGTCACTTGGAAGGTAAGAGGAACAACAAACAGGACATCGTCATGGCTACAGTTCCTTCGCTAACGTAACCTTCTTCAAATATAATTGACCATCCGTTAATGAATCCTGGTTTTCTGAAGAACCATAATAAAGCCTTAGTCGTGAGAACCATCAGAACTGTGACCTCAGCCCATCTGTGAATAAGCGCCGTAAAGTTCAATTTTCATTCGTTTCTCATTTTCCGAATTTGCCGGTGAAGGGAATGAATTTTCATTGAGATTTCCGATTGTCGGCGACTGGGGTGGTCAATCCGACCCTTCTTATACTACACCGGTTCAACTAAACTTAGCCCACGCACTGGGTGAATTTGCGAGAAGATATGAAGCAAAATTCACATTATCTCTTGGTGACGATTTTTGCGATGAAGATGTCAAAGACGTTGAAGATCATCGATTTAAAGTAAGTCTGTTTAATCAAGAATCCCCGGTGGAAATTGTGTTTTGTCAAGCATGAGCCTCTCAAATACTGAATAATTTTAATACAAAAACATAGATAAGCCAAAATTTTTGATTCTGATTTTGATTTGATTCTGAGTAATGCTAAGACTATGATAGGATTGGAATGAGGAAAGCCAAGAATTTAGCTCAAGCATATGGCGAACCACGAGGTGAATGATTTTTAGCTTATCATATTTCTCATTTTTCCTGTGAGCGGACTTGGTTGGGGAAGGAAGGCCTAAACAGTGCTTACGTGCACCGATGTGGCGTCCAGCAGACCCGTCGCATATAATCACCACCCCTCACGGGATTCGAACTTCCGAAATGAAGATCAGAGAAACGTAGCTCGAAGCGTATTCCCAACGCTTTTACCGATTGAGTTAACCGTGAAACTGCGTTTTTCGCCGGGTTAAATATTTGATATGATTATCTAGCGGTTTGTATATATATATTTATATGGTCATTAAAAATCGCAATATCATGAAAAACTTGACAGGTAAACACGTAAGCTAAATTGTTTTCGCGGGAACTTATCTTACAATATAGTTAGCAAGATCCAGTCAAGATGACCATGAACGTGTTGGATATAACCTACAGTCCAAAGTGTGTGACTGTGGACAGTTACAACAATTAGGGAATTTAGAATGAGAGGACATTGTGATATTACATTATACATTACATTATACACATTATTTTAATTCAAAATGCTTGTGCGCTCTCTACGCAAGAGATATTTTCAATATTCTGTCAGTTTAGGTCCTGAAATCCCGTTTTTCCAGAATTTTGTAATATTTTGCTTTAACGTACGGTAGCACTGCTATTTTTTGCAAATATTTTTAGCCTTTCACACTCATTATGAAGACATCGGGACTATTCCTCGCAAGGAATGATTCCACAGAAACAAAGTTTTCTCTCAACCCACGAACGTTGGAAAAACAAATTGAAAAATTGTTGACCTCCCCTATTACGGGCTGCACGGAACTGGGGGCCATTGGCTTTATTCGGACGAGTCATAATATGTGAAAAAACAGCAACTGCACGCTGAGCAGGAAACATTCCAAAGGAACTGAACTGCCATCGTTGAATGCAGTGAGTGGTATCTACCCTGGACGAGAGTATGAACTCTCTACCACTACTTGAAATTAGAATTACGTTTGGTTTACCTTCTGTCTGTAGAACTTCCTGATAAGGGTGAGAATATCTTCAGTCAGCAAAGCGCTACAGATTACAAATGTAATAAGCCCATCCGCCACGACAGGCAGTAATCCCATGGATGGGATTTCAAGATACTTCAAATTTTTCAAGATACTTTTGAAGATGTTTTCACAGAACCATCATTGAAACGACCGTGGTATATCATTGCAGGAAATGATGATTATAAAGGAAATGTAACAGCTGAAATCGAATTTACTAAACAATCAATGTAAACTTCTTTAGCCAAGCAAATTCTGCAACAATTTTTTGGACTGTACGGTTTATACAATAACCGTTAATGCTCAGAAAATGCGAATTTAATTCTAAGCTATCGGTCTGAAAGGCGTGGACTAACTACTTATCCCTCCTCTGTGCCTTTGTGTTTGCGGATCCGTATGCAGTACATGCAAGGATATAGTAACAAGAGTAACTATGACTAACTCGAGAGGTTCAAAGTCTTACTTCACACTTACACAAATTTATTTCTGTAACGTTTCGTCTGACCAAAGTCAGACTTTCAGACAAGCATTTTAAAAATCTCAACGTTACAGAAAAAAATTGTGTAAGTGTGAAGCAAAAGTTTGAACATCTCTAATTCTTCAATTCTAAGTTCTAAGATTTTACAGGGGATGGTTTTTTGAACGTGAATATTACAAGCTGTCTTTCCAACTTCCATCTTATCGTAACGTAAGCATTGATATATTGATGATTGACACTGTACAACTATGTGGGAGAATCCAACCTGGAGAAACTCAACCTATCGAACCAGGCAGAGCAACAATGGAAATGGATTGAGAAAAATCTGAAAAAATCCTCGTAAAGAAAACTTATCGTATTTTACAAAAGAACCTTACCTGATATTTTTCTATGCATTTGGGTTTATATCTTTTAAAATTTTTATACCCCCTTTCTAGAGTGATTTAGATCTTAGTCTTGGATCACCCTTTTCAAGGCCCTGTAACAGCCACCACTTAAAGACGAACAGGATTACAATTGCTGGAAAGGTATGATCTTTTCCTGTTCGGCTTAGTCTACCCAAGTTTTTACACCTTGGGTTCTAGCAATATCTAATTGATTCATTTTTTGAAGCAAGGCTGGAACTATCACCCAAAAAACTGAGCTTGCGAACAATCGGTATAAGAAGCTACATAAAATCCAATAAGATCACTGCAACCTAAGCAGAAAATATTCCATACAAAACTGAACAGCTTTCTGTACATAGTATAATTCTGCTAAGGACAAATTATCAAAATAGTTCGATGTTAATGGTAGGAACTGAAATTTTCGACGTTCTTAATGACCTTGTACAGTATGCTAGCTCTGTTCCAAAATGTTCAACTATAATTATCAAGTTCCGCTATTATCAGTTTTTGAAGTATTCCAGTTGTAGGAGTTTATCACGACCACACCCTCAGTACCAACCCATTTATAAACATATTTACAGCGCAAGTTATCTTCTTGTCGCCGGACATTATGCAGTGGTATCAGGAGGAATACACGTATCAACAGTTTGCTTGAAACGACGAAAAGCCTATGTTGGAAGAACATCACGTGTCAGCATATTTTTTTTGACATGATCACAGCGTACAGCATTATAAAGGTCTCGATACAAAGGGAGTGAATTATTTTGTTACCGAAGCAACTCATCCTCGAGATGACACCCCTGATCACCTGGATGGACTGATGGACTCAAGTCAATTCTTTTGGACTGCAAGTTTTGACAAGGGAGTGGGGGCGTTCACCTATTGCGATGTTACAAAAGATTTGATGTCCGTATTATTTGTTAATACAGATCAAAAATCATTGTACTACACCACGATATTGCCTCGCGCTAATAAGCACGTAGTTGGGAAAAAAATTCCCGATAGACAAAGAAACTTTAGATTTTATGCTAGAATTAGAAAACTCAACAAACAGTCAATATGATGTCTGAGCACGGAACAATAAAGAAATATTAACTATACATAATGCGGAAATACCAAATGCTCAAATATTTATTAGGACAGCAACCAACAAGAAAATCTTTTTCGGGATTTTGATCCGACGACTAGAATGATGTAATATACTCTTGCAACCAATTATATTATTTTTCGGTTCACCCGATAAATACAATAAAATGAACATTAAACTTTGGATGTTGTCACGATACTGGCGACATCAACAAACGTGGGTGCGAATGCGCTTTAAAACTGTATTTCTGAGGTGAAGTTGGATAGTTTTAATCGGGCGAATTAATCAAAATCAGTTCAGTTTTCAATTTTGCTTTCAATATTAGCTCAATTTCCGTTGATACAAAGAAATTTTGAAATAATTAAATTACCAAAATGTTAGAAATTCTATAGTTTTCATTTTAAAATTTTATTTGAATCTTTCAAAGTATTATTAGTCATATCAATTATAAACAATATTAGCAGATTAAGATACTCCAACAAAAACTCGAAAGGAATATATCGCTGGCTTGCGTCTTAGCTTGATGTCTCAAACACAAGCAATTTTATTTTAAAATATACTTTCGGTTGGAGTTGTGTAATTTTCGGATGCCCAATCTGGGAACTCGCCGAGATCAAACAAGGTCATGCCGTATGTGTTTATGAATATCATCAAAACTAATATTCCAATGAAACACATCATAGATCCAGATTTAACCTGAAATATAAATCAAAAATGAGTAAAACAGCGGGTAATAGTTTGGATTTCTGCATTTCGAACGAAATCGAGGAAATTTTTTGCGAGAAAATGTGTTTTTGAAAAGATTTTGAAACACAATTTTGTTTTATTTTTGACTAAGCCGGATATTTTTTTTTAAATCATTTATATCTTAATTTATACCTCAATAACAAATTTAGGACCGTGATATTGCGAGTTAAAAAATAATACGACGATTGAATAAAATACATAGCACCATTGTTTTGTGTGTACAATATGTTCGTTAATAGGATTTATTTGAAATGTTTCGAAACGATTCCAATTTCAAAGCATCGATAAAAGAATCAGATGACGCAATTTAACAGGAATGTTACGTGAAACTTTCGCTCGCTGCGCGGGTTCCTGTGAACCAATCCAATATAACTGCTAAACTTTTAGAACAATTGGACCTGCCCTGGTTGAAAAATAGCGAGAATTGGATGGGTATTTTTTAATATTATAATTTGCTCATAGCCAAGGCTGCAAGTGACACAAGATACCTACATACCCTGACGGACGTCTATCGGCACAATTTTTGAAGCCATGCAGATCAACAGGACTAGTAAAAGTAATTAAAATCAGAATTTATTACCGAGCACCCCAAAATATATTTGTCATTTTAAAAGTAGTCAGGTCATGCACTTACCAGATCAATAATTTCAATATGCTCATTCGCAAAAGCAATTGCATTTGAAGGGCTGGAAACCGGTAGCATGTAGGCAAGATTAGCTGCTGTTACAATAGGCAGAAGTAAATATAGTGGATGGATCTGAGTAGCTTGTGCCTAAAAGAAAGTCAATAATCAATGTTGAGATTGAAAACCCTCCGACCAAATGCATCAGGCTAAGTCTGATTCGTCCCTACATAAGTCAGTTTAGAAATTGCATTTGATTTTTAATGTCTGATTGATATCCAACAACCCGGAATTGTCTATCTGTTGTTATGTACATTTTCAGCTAGTCGATGTGTGATTTGGTAAGACGGAAAACGTAAGCTAATGCTTGGAAAGTGTCGCGTTAAGTCGAGTAATGAAAAAACGCGCCACAATACTTGGAAAAAATGTCATTTTGACCCATCTGCCCGCTATTATCAAATCGACTGTGTTTAGTTGGTAACGGTCACAGTTTCTGTATGTGATCTTTATTTATACTGTGACGCTAAAATCTGCTTCCTGGCACAAAGTTTCGTTCACACAGACAGTAATGTTGCTTTTGTAGATCTGTGCACACAAAGTAAGATAACAAAGAAAAACAAATATTTGCCAGTCTGATACAGAACCACGTGAGTACGTGAGCTCTCTCATATGGAAGTATTTTCATCAGCTTTAATCCATCATTAATTTTTTCGATTTATATTGTGATGCACTCACAGCGGTCCCTGTTTGTCACTTCAATTATATTATTATAAAAGCAAATAGCGCCTACAACAACTGCAAAAACTCTCTTCTAACTAGCCTATAATTCTGTTTAAATCCAAACTTCCATCGAAACTAAACAACTGAAAATGTTGTTCCGAATTTTCGATAGCATTATGCATATTCATCACAACGAAAACATGCAGTACCGGTGCGAGTGGGAAAGTCGTGGATGGCGAATTTCACACTCTCAATCTTTCAATAATTAAAAACAGAAAAATCGGCGATGCGCATCTTTCGACTTACTTTTGCTCGTTCGACCAAAAGCTTAGTCTGTTTTTGTTTACGTCTATGGCGCCATTAAATTTGAAGAACAATAGTTCGCTGTAGATGTGGAGGAAGTTGTAGTAAATCATGACAGAGAAGTGATGGTGTTCGTTTATTGTTTAGGTCAAATGAAAGTCCTGTCAGAAAATATAACCTGTAGCTCTGTAGGTTACAGTTACAGATTTCCGAACTGATGTGGCGCATCCGTGGTCGTCAGGTTGTTTGAGGAGTTATTCCTAACCTCGCTTATGTTGCATTCTGAATAATTAGTGATCAGATACAACTGTTATCATTCAGTCCCCGGCTCATTAAGACTTAACAATAAAACCAACCTACCAGATCGGCAACTATTGGAACGAATAGTGATGTTGCAGCAAGATTACTAACACATTGTGTGAATAAGCAGACAACAACAGTAACGAAAAGACATAACGCCCAACTTGGAATACCACTAAATACAGCAAGCTGAGATCCAAGCCACTCGGAGAATCCTGATACCTGAACATTTTGGAATGACATCAGTATTGTAATGCGGTGTGTTGATAACTTATCTAGTATATTAAGTTTAAATTAGATAAGGAAGTCCTTGCGAAAAATTATAACAATACCATGAGTTTTCATGCTTTCCATGATTAAACTAGATCAGTATCTCAAGTTTTTGTGCATTTTTGTAAAAATTGGTGGCGCAATGGTCATGCGTAATTTTCGTGTTTTTTCGGAATATCGTGCAATACATTGAAATCAATTTCTACTCATAAACACTATGAAAACGACACTACTATTGGTAATGAAAATTTTGTAAAACTCTACTTACCTTGGCCCCTTCGGCCAGAGCAAATCCGCCACCAAGTAAAAGTACAATTCTCCATGGAAACATTTGATTTACCGTTGGCCAATCAAGTACCGGAGCGACTGGAACTATGTCATCTAGAAGTAACATTTGATAACAAGAATAGAGAATAGAGCTTTAACCGTGGATGGACAGCGCTAAATTCGTCGGCTTCAATGACTGATTCTGTATAATGTTACAATCCGAAAGATGGAAATTGTCAAATGTATTTATATTCTGAACAATGAATTATTACATTACATTTTTCTCGATAATTTAATTCATTAATATCATGCGGTGTGTAGAACGAGGGTGATAATGGTAATGAACCCATTTATTTGTATGAGTATTCTATACTAGTAAAATAACCTGGATTGCTCCAATTTCTCGTGAAAAAAGTTGGTTTCCTCGACGGCAGAAAAAACAGTAACGTTCCCATAGTCATTGCAACCGTACCATCACTGACATAGCCATCCTCAAATATCGACGACCAACCTGGTATGAATCCTGGATCCCTGAAGAACCATAACACGACCGTAGTTGCCAGAACTACGCTTACTGTCACCTCTGACCAGCTGGAAAGCATGTTACATAATATAGGTCTATATAGGCATTTGTTAGAATTGTTTTACTTTTTTTCAAAGCTCCTTCTTGGATCACCCTGCCCAAGGCTATTACTGGAGAGATATGATCTTCCCGTTCCCGTTAGCCTCATCTTACCAAAGTTATTACACTCTGAGTTGAATGGTGGGCATGGATAAGCAAACCGGACTCGAACACTAAATTTTCAACCCGCGATAGCAACAGGTTTAACTGCCATGTCATCGCGCCCACAAAATAATGCCTACTCGTAGTGCTAACACTTTCAGAGTATATTTCTATTGTCCAGGCTATTAAAAAAAAAACATGCAAAACATGGATTACTAGGGGGAATGTAACTAAATTATATATATATTGTATTGTCCAGGCTATTAAAAAAAACTGCAAAACATGAATTACTAGGGTAATATAACTAAAATTATGAACCTGGTGGAATTTCTACTTTTGGTGGAATTTCTACTGTCAAATTTTTGATATGGTTCTCAAACTGGTTTTCAAAAATAATTAACAAATTCAGTTCTAAAATTGTCCGACTTTGCGATCGATTGCAATCAACGTCTTGGCGTACTCTATCGTAGTTGTTGAAGAATATTGAATAAATATAGATAAATATTGTAATATTGTGAGGATCACTTTACCTGATTTTACGAAGTTTTTCATACTCTTGTTTCAACAACTCGCGAACTTTTCTTTCAGATTCACTTTTATGCCGCTTGCAAAACTGAACAATTATTTTCGCACTGTCAAAAATAGCAGTTCCAATTTAAATTTTCTGCATAACTTTGGCTTGATCTCTGGACTTGTTTATAGGTGTCTTTGTGATTGGAACGATCCTCCTCAGATCCAATGCATACAAGATTTTATTGCCTTAAGAATATCTGCGCTAACTTGAATAAGCTGTAAATACATTTTTGCTATATTACTCCAGTAGGTAGGTCATCTTGCGCGACAGTTTTGTTTTACAGTCAGATCTTTATGCATGCACTTATTGCTCAGAGTGAGTTACAAAAAAAAAACACTGGGCACTTTTCTGGTCGCTATACTGATGCAAGAGTCTTCTATTACCTTCATTTTTATTCATGCCATTTAAAGATTTTACTTGGCCAATCAAACTGCTGTAAAGCAAACTACATACGTTATAAAATATGGTTTCAACATCGTACCGTGACCAAGGGTTGCAGTACGGTACGGTACGAAAATTTTATTGTATTTCTAACCAGCAAAACAATTTCGTACCGAACTTTGTACCGTACTTTTCGAAAATTTTATGTACCGTACCATAATATATTATTTTTTTCGTACATCGTACCGAACTTCGTACCAGTACGAAATTAAGTTCGATTAATATTTTTCATTTATCGTACTATATTTCATACCAGTACGAAAACAGGTACGATTTGCTGGGCAGCAATTTTGTACCATACCAACTACCAATGTCCAAATCAGCTTTACTTGTAAGATCTGGCCACCGCAAGAAACGTCACCTACATCTTACATCAAAATGACGCAGTTTCATTCTATCTGGTTTAAAATCCAGGACAGTAAAGCATGTGCGTAACTAAGCATATGTCACCCCAATATCATTGTTCACATTGCGCATAATATGCGAATGGTAGACCGTTGGTGATAAATAGTGGTAGGATGAGCTTAGTTTTCGCGAAAAAACCTGGCATGGTGCAATATTTAGCATATTAGCAGTATTGTGTCGATACAAGAAATTCTCTTACGATAAAAGAATGTTCGCTGTGTAGACACACGGGTTTCGTACGGTCTCATTCGAAGGCATGGTTATAAGAACATTATCATTGTACATTTTTGCATCTGGTATTTCGGGTGAAATTTACGCTCTCTTCACCTTACTGAATAATGCTATTTATTTTTTCATACCAGACAGACGTATTCCCGACATGCCTCGTAGTCTATATTGTGACTTGGCTGTTTTTTTACAAAATATATCTTCTAATTAAGATGAGCATCACCTAACATCCAACTCAAAACAGCCTAAATATATCTTTATATTCTTATGTTTCTGCTCTGATCATATACTTCCTCGTAACAAAACGTAATAGCGGTGGTTACTGGTTAACTTAGTTGCATAGTTGGTCAGCGGGACAGAGTTTTTAATTTAATTTTTAAAAAATTTTCGCGCGCCTGCGTTGCGCAATACTTCGTAGCATTTAGCCTTTAAAATGAGAATTTTTATTCAATTTTTACAAAAATTTCAGCGGGCTTCTGGCGCGCAGATACAATTTCCTGTCTGGTAATGTTTATTTCACTCTTAAAACATGTATTCTTGTTTCGTCTTCAATAAAATTTTGGCGCGCTTCCGACACTCTAATCTTTTTTGTAAATTTGCAAGCCTATGGCTGCAAGTTGGAAAAAATATGCCCCCCTAATTCTTTTTCTGGATCCGCCATTTTAGTTGGTATATTCGGGCAGTGGTTTCTACGCCCTTGTGAATTTACATAAAAACAGCTTATCTTGTCAATTTTAATTGGGCTATCACGACTTTCTTTATTACAGAAAAATGCAGTCAGATTAGGACGGCATAAATCAGCGGCCCATATGTATTTCCACGCAATCACAAAATTTCACGCCACTGCAGAGAAACCGATATACAACATAGCTGATCTAATCAGCTCAAGTAAATCATTCATTTTTATTACCATACCTGGGCCGCTTTTAATCATTTCACAATTGACTATCAGTTTAAAAATTCTTTGATAGACACAGTTAATATTATCAGAGGCCCGTTATGAAACGTCATAAATGTTGAATGAAATTATTTTTTGAATGCATTCGAGAAGAATAAAGTGTAACGCGAAGTTACGAAAAATAGTACGGACGGTACGAAATAAATACCGAACTTCGTATCATACTAAGCACGAAAATTGAAAAATAAATCTTATCGTACTATTGTACCGGAAAATTCAATCGTACCGTACCTACCGTACTACCAGCCTTGACCCGACAATTTACGATAATTCGATTGACAAGACTTGCACAATATTTACCAACCTAAGCTTGCTGAAATCATCAGTTACATAAATAAAACTATATACGCTATTATATATAGTTAACCTTTCCTGTATTAATATGCCATTTATAAAATCTTCACTTACTTTAGTCCAAGGTAAAGCCACATTAACCAAATATAAGCAAATATGAAAATTGTGAACGAAACTGGTAGATGGTATGCCATCCAATTACTGAATGTGATTGGTTTGTCAGTGTATGGAAATAATCTGTAAGAGAAATAATAATGAGGGATTCAAAGTCTTCGTATATTAATGACACAATAAATAATGTGTTGTTTAAATACAGCCCTGACCCAATCCGAATCCGAATCCAATCCGAAGAAACTCATATTTTCATTTTACGTTATGCAATATTAATAAAATACTTGAACCTTTTGGATATGAGTTTTGGATTCCGCAATTCATGAATCCTGATTATATGTACCGTTTTACTATGCTTTCCTGTCAAAAATACTGGCATTTGACCCATGTCAACACCCCGACGTCATATTTGATGGGCAAGTTCATACAGTTTAGGTATCTCCTGGAAGTTTGAGTTTGCGGGGGGGGGGGGGGGAGGGAATTTATTGAGGGGGGATAATTGAAAACGAGTAAAAGTGTGAAAATGAATATATGAATGCGAATATAAGAAATGAGCCTTACTGCGGGTACTGTCCAGCAAGCAATGCATTCGGGGCCGCACCAGTAAGTGTCGCCATGCCTCCGATACTTGCGGCATATGGAATGCACAAAGTCAAACCTTTTTCTAATTTGCTACTTTCTTGTTTTTCTTCTGGAAGATTTGAAATATCAGGTTCGACCTGAATGCAGAAAGAAACAGAAAACGGCTTTGGTCATAGTATGTGGTATTATATTTTTCTGTTGTTTATTTTACACAAAAAAATTACGGTTGGAGTATATTCAAATATAGTTGTAGGCTCTCAAATAGCCACCAGAAGCTTATTTAACATCATTGAAAACTACGTACCATCAAGTTTCACAATGTAGGAATCCAAACCTAAAAACTTGGTTGGTCAAATTTATTTGCTAAATTTTGAGAAACAAAAACTGAAAATCTTGCCAATGTGAGGAGTAAGACATAAAACGAGTGATAGGCACATTTTTAATGACATAGCATGCTTAAGCATTCGTACTTTGTTTTCGTGTTTAGAAAGTGTTACATCTTTTATGAGTATGAATGCAATTTATACCTCTATTTCGGAATCACTCGAATCCATTTCATCGTTTGTCTTTTTTCCTTCATCCTCATCCTGGACCGACGCAATTTCTGAGTCGTTTTCGTCGTCATCTTCGTTGAAAGAATTGGTCACAAACTCGTTTCCGATTTCGACAGCTATTTTCACATTGACGTTATCTGGTTCATTATCTAATGTGATTATTTCTTGCAATATATAAAATGCGTAAGCTTTTATCGTACTTGAAATGGACAAATTTGAAATTTTGAATAATAGGCCAGATAATAGCCCTGGCTAAACATTGTAATTATGTATGAAAAGACCTCATAGGAATTTTCCTACATTTTTGTTGACCAGCGAGACACCATGGCCCTCTAAATGCATGTCATGTCCACATTTACTCTTTTGACCATTCGATCACAATAATTCTATTATGCCAATATGATCAACTTACTGATCTTTTTAATATACAAATCTGTTAATTACAAAAGTCGTTAGGACGTTCGCTAAGCATCCGCTTCCTGAATTTTTTGCGGGACGGTAATAAGTTATCCACTAATTTACGAGCGTCGGGAAAATCGCAATTCCTTGATCTATCGTTCCTTCATCTATCGAATCCGAACAATGGAAGGGGGTGTCCCTCTCTTTCAAAATCTAGGGGATCAAGCCCCGCCCGGTTTCGATTACAGTGATTGCATTTTTTAATGAAAAGGGAGAGCACCTAAGTACCGATGTGTCCACGTAATTATCCAACAATCCGTAGCGCTACCACGACAACAAATACAGCTGCAGATTACAAAATTATTTGATAATATCTGCTACTACTGAAGTAGGCTCCTTGTAGCCTTCTTCTGCAAACCTGCTTTTTGATTTTCCAATTCTTCAGTTCGCAAAACATTCAGTACCCCCGTGACAATTGGAAGCATCATTGCAGTTGTAGCAGTATTTGATATCCACATCGATAGAAAGTATGCAGTCAACATAAATCCAAGCATCAAACTGTAAGAAAACGATGCATTTTGTATTAAAACTAAGCGGTTCTGTGATCTTTGAAGAATTTGGTTTTCACAATTTTCTCAATTTACTATATTCTGCTTTGGTATCACTGCATCTGTGTGTATTATTGTATACTCTTGCATCTTTTTTCGATTTTTGTAATGCTGCATTCGATTTACCTGTGAGGCTTACTCCCAACAGCAAGTAAAATTCCTAACGCAATTCTCTTGTATAACATCGTATGTTGGATAGCAACCGCAATGAGCAGTCCTCCTACTATCAGCCATGCTGTATCTTTCATGTAAACAATGCTTGTATCTTTCGCTGACATTATGCCCATTAATGGAAACATTATGAGAGGTAGAAAAGACGTCACAGCTAACGGTAGAACTTCGAATACCCAGTAGACCGCCATGATGATTATGACGTAACCACATGATGCCGCCTGAAATATTGAATGATATTTAACAATATTTATAACTTTTTTCAGTATTACTGCAAAATATTCGAATAAAAAGTCATTAAATAAGTTACTATCATGATATATTTCTATCAGGTTATCATTTACATAAAATTCATACATATCTTTGAAAAAATTCATATTCATCTTTCTTTTTTTGGAATTATTTCACTAAACGAATCCAATGATTATGACTCGTGAATCACGATATTTCAATATTTTGCCCTAAATACCATTTAGTAAATATTATCTGTATCGGCCTGAAAATGGAAACTTTTTTGATAGGGAAAGATTAGAATGGAGAATATTTTTAGACAAATCTTCTTTTTCAATATCAACAGAATAGGCCGACTGAAGTAGGAAAACCTACAAGTTCAACCAAGATCAGATTTTCTATTCTACAGACCTAATAGCAATCGTATTAATAAAAAAAATTGACCAAATTTTAAGATCTATTTGTGCGATAATTTCATGGTTTTCGATTTCTTTGACTTAATATTGCATTGTCAACCTGTCCCTCCCCCGTAATGATAGCCAGCGTTTCCATATGTGCGAAATTTTAATACGACCTTCAAAGAAGCTAAATAGAATTTCAACGAAGCATGATGGTCTGCCTGTGGCGATGATGACTACATAGCAACTTTTGTCAAAATGATCAAAACCAGGTTATTTTTAACTGGAAAGTTATGGTTTGTTTGAGCAGTTTTGTAGGAATTTGTGTTGAGTATTAGTACCATTACTATTAAGGCACCGTTTTGCTAAACAAACATGTTGAAGTGGCGAATTCCAAACGTTGAAAAATAATAAAAAAAAATCCTCTTCGCACAGTGACGTTACATAGCGATAATTGTTCGATGCGTATTCTGCCTTTTATATTAAAAGTATATTTGAAATTGTGATGGAACTGGAAATAGTAGTTTGTCAGATGATCAAAAAAAAAAAAAAATACATCACTCACCGTATCGTCCAACACAATAGGTATTGGTAGAAGAACGATTGGCAGAAGTAGTAATAACAATGTTGATCGATAATTCCAAACAATCCTTAATATTTCCATTTTTATATTTACTCGTTATTTGCTATATCGAAGTCTGATCAAAAATTTAGACAATAGTCTTTTTACGGATGTCAAAAAGTGAACAGCACTGGATCGCATGAATATTTTTAGTCGACTGATGAACTACTTTTGTACCCCCTTCATTTACCGTTTAAACAGTGTTTAACCTGAATCACTAAAAATCATTTTGTCGCATAATAGGCAAACATCGAAATCCGTGTCAAAAGGCTACTTTGGCCTTCAGTCAATACGCCAGTTGTGAATTAAATCAACAGGTTGTAACAAAAATCTTTATTTTTTGATCTATTTTAATGAGAGTAGCAATTGTTCCAACGCTCAACTCCATTTAAGAGTTTTGATGCATCGAGCATGTGCACACACGGACCGACCCTCGGCGGTGCGATATTTCTGTGAGTAATACTTAACCAAGATGCTTGTACAAATTTATAATCGGCTATAAAATTGAGTTTTTCAGTCGAATATAGGCTGCTGAATGACGCGGCGCTCATGGAGCGGTCCGTAATCATTGGTTGATCGGTTGATAATATTACTCACAACACCGAGTTTTACCTAATTTAAGCATTAAATTAATGCCTGCCCACAAGTTTTTTCTAGCTATATTAATACGACTAGAGATTACTTTGTTCTTCTCGTTTTTCAAAAATTGTCATTTAAACGTACTATTTTATGCTATGCATTAGTTGATATTTGTATAATATGTTGTCTTATGTGATATGTGGAAATATTTCGAAAATAATATCATCAATTTTGCAAAAAATGTTACTGTCAAGAATACTTTAAATCCATATAGCAAGCTTCCTAATCACCTGCAAATTAATTTAGGATGTGTGGCTTAAACATATATTGACGTTAATGTGGATGAAACCGGCGAGAACAATGAAGTTAAAAATGATATCGAACATGAAATCATTAGAACGCTTATACTCATCAGAAATTTCAAAACCAAAAATATATAGCTCTGGATTTAAATACAATATCTAATTCTTAATATTATTATTATTAAAGAACATTCTACGTGTTCGCATTGATTATGTACTCCTACAAAACTTTCTAATAAGCTAAAAATCTCTTTAAATTTATATATGTAAAAATTGGATGCTTCGGTAGTTTAACTGAAAATATGAGCAAATCTATCTGAGGTACTAGTTGATCCAATATCCAGAATAGGCGGAATCTGATAATAAATTTGAACCCGATTCTAGGTCTTATATATATATCAATATTTGTTTACGGATCGTTGTGTTGCAATGAGATATTCAATATTTGCTCACAACCTGTATGACGTGGATAGAAAATTAAACACGACCAAGTAGAGTTGGACACCGTTGAAGGCGAAGCATTTCGATTCGTATTTAAAACGGTAGATGGTTTTATTATCGTCTTCCTCAAGCATACCCCCATATTATTTCGTGTACCCCAAAACCTCATTGTCATATCACCTAGTCATTGGTCGCTTTTATTTTCGATCGGATCCGTGATGTCTGCTTATACCCTTGGTTAAAATTCAATCAGAGAACAACAACAGAGTTATCAAATGAAATATAATTTAGAATCGATCATAGAAACATGATTTCTATTATTTTATAGCGAAGCGAACTGAATTTCTGTAAAAATCGAGGACATGTGAAAGTAAAATAAAATTTTTTATGGTTTTTCTCCGACAATTTGATTGTTTTGATTTTCAATCTTATTCATCGCAGTACACTTATTGCATCTGACATTCGGGACAATTTGTAGAAAAAAAACATTGTAAATTACTGCAAATTTGCATTGGTTATTTTTTCTTTATTGAACTACCATATTCATATGACACAGAAGGAACTGGCTATTTGTTTAAAATTTTCAACTTGATTCTCTTACAGGATTAATCTCTAGCCCTTTCTGGTCATGTAGCCTGCCGAAGGACAGACTTCTTTCACAGAATATGTCAAATTACAATGTTTTCTCAACTTCAAAATAGCAGGAAATATTTACAGAGCCCAAAAGTAGCATTTTGAAAGCTAGCGCAGTTAGTCCAGGCACTTCAATGCACTTTGATTAGAATATATTTTGTCCGAATCGGCAATACTGGAAGTGACGACGAAAACTGCGTGCGTCGCTGGTGAATTTGGTCATCACAATGTTTCAAATAATATTGTCTCGTAACAAGAAATTTTTATATTGTACATTGAATAATTTTGTTGTATCGATGTCATTGACGGCGGAACATAGATAGAGAAAGAGGCATGCCCCCTCAAGTTATGGGAAAGGGAAGTTTTTGCTACAAATTGGTGTATTTTTAAACAAAAAGTCAATAAGATTTTCGCTTTCCTAGGCGCGCGCCTAACTTTACGCTGAAAATACTTTGGCCTATTGTTATATCCCTCTCAAGATGACATCTTCTGCCGCCAATTAGCATTGACCGCCAATGATCCAGGAGAAAAAATGATATGAATACCTCTTACGCTTTGGTATTCCGTCCCACACTAAACAATTGACTCACAAGAAAATGATCGCACATCGTTTAAAGCCGTGTTTCCCAACCAATTTTCACATGCGTATGATTTCGAGGTTTTATGCTGTGCACGCGTACCACCTACATGAGTTTCGCGCGCTGGAGGCGGTCAAAAAATTTCCCCAGCTTTTACGACGTCATAATCACATAGTTGACCTATGAGAAGGTGTTATAACAAATTCTATTAAACTTGGTAGTCCGGGTTAATGTGATGAATGGAAATTTTTTTAACCACCACTCACAAACGGGACAATACAATGAAATAACAACAAAAGTCAATTTAATTAATGCGCTCACTGCATTTGTTTATTTTCCACTATGTGGTCGATGCGTGGCATACATTTGTCATAATTCAAAAATTTAAACATCCCATATTTCTTGCTCTCCACGTTCTTCTACCAGAGATACAACTTTAAGACAAACGCCCCGAGTTTCAAAATAAACTTTACGACAGTGCAGTCTGGTTCTTGAAATAACAGATTTAAGCGGTTGATGGCTTCGAAAATGTCTGACAAGTAAACCAAACTTATGATAAATTCCTCGTTACCCAGATATATTCCGAAATCGTGATACTCCTCTTTTAAAAATACAAGTAGCTCATCCCTCAATTCAAAAAGACCTTTTGTTATATTCCCCCTGGACAGCCAGCGCACGTCTGTTTGATATAGAGAAGACAAGTGTGATCAGAACCGACATTTACCATTTTGATAATTTGTTCAAGCACGAGGTGGGAGGCGTTAAGAGCGAATCTGTGTAAGGAGCAGTAAACACCGGTGACGTTTGGTGACACAGCTTTCACATGGGCTTGAAACCCAGACTTTCGACCAAGCATTGACGAATCCCCATCTGCCGTACAACCGATTAATTTCCCCCCAATCCAGTTTACTCAGCGTGAAGACATTGTCTTAAACGTTGAAAACATCCCTTTCTTTTGTTTTACAACAAATACTTGGCTTAGCAATATTTCAGTTTTCACAGCATTGTTCTGCGTGAATCGGACATAGACAAGTAGTTGACAGCAGTTGGCTACATCTGTAAATTCGTCACCTTAAACTGCAAATCCAAATTTTGAAGTTCTTACTTCTGCAATAACTTGGTCGACAATGTCAACATGACATTTCCTCAATACGGCGTTTTTCAGTGTTATTAAAGAGAGACACGTTCTTTCATTCAGCTTTGCTACAGTCTCCTCTCCCATCCTACGTCTGATCAAAATCTATGCTGCTGGCATTATAACTGACTCCACAATGCCTTCATGCTTTTAGCCATCAGAAGAGCGACTTCATGCGATGCATTGACAATCTCTGCCCCAATTTGGTAGAAGAGGCCAGTTTTGTCCGAACGCTCTCGCTTCACGTGTTTCGCAAGTCTGTGGAAGTATCTCTGATATTTGTGCTTCTTATGGGATAGGATATATAATTTTTTATCCCGAGGGAGAGGAAAGCCGAGAATACAGCTTAACCATATGGCGAACCAGCTCTCGTGCAAATACCAGTTCCGAATCGGGGTGGAGATTTTTTTTTTAATTATCGTATCTCTCGTTTTTCCGGTGCATGGACCTGGTCGGTGGAGGAAGTCGTGAGCAGCGCTTACGCGAACCGGCGGCCCAGCAGACCTCTCGCATAAAATCATCCCTGACCGGATTAGTCGTTACGATCCGAGATGCGTAGCTCGAAGCGTATTCCGATTCCGAAGGCTTTACCGATTGAGCCAACCGAGCACCAGGTATCAGCATTTTTGTTCCAATTTGACGTTGCAGCACGCTGGGTTTCATGGATGCATTGGAAAGGGTCTTCATGCAGACCACACATTGCGGAAAAACATCTCCTCTGTGTTCAATTGAGATGAAACCATATTTTAAATGCTCTGGATTATGCTTACGCTTGGACATGATTAAAAATTTATCCCGACCTACACTAATTCCATAAAAATAGAAGTAGTGCCAGGGTTGTTCAAACTGAACTATGGTATCTGACTTATAATGACCGTTAGCCGGTCAATATGACTTAGCGTCTTGAACAGTAGTGCTAAGATTGCTCAAATAGCATACATTCCATTACCGAAAAAATTTTGAGCAAAAACTGTTTTGACTTTCGTACTAAACACGCATGATTAACTCAGACGACATATGCTTTTTTGCCACTACCAAACCTTCCCTAAATAAACTCCCACGTGTTTACAGTACAGCTAACCTAGACATTCTATGACGTCACATTAGTGAGAGAAAAAAGTCGTTCTTTACCACGTCGAAGGCTTCAAATAAATGAAAATCAATCCAAACGGAACTAAAAACTACCTTCGGTCTAATAAAAAACATATTCGACTCGCATACCACCTGGAAGACCTCCGCGTACCACTAGTACCACACCACAGGTTGGGAACCGCTGGTTTAAATGGTATAATTTCGAAGGGCTCGAATCGCTGTACTATACGATCTCATTTTTAGTACATCGTACCGAACCGCACGCACCTGTACGAAAATAAGTTCGATTAATATTTTTCATTTATCTTAATAAAATTTCATTCGTACAAACACTGGCCAATTCGCTAGGCAACAATTTCAAACCGTACAACGTTCCAAAAGAGATTTATTTGAATAATATAAGACTCCGCGTGTAACATCTTCAATATCCTATATCATAATTTATACAGTTTTATGCTATTTGATTTAAAAACTCTGGACAGCAAAACCAATATACGACATAGCTCATTTAGGGTAGATAAATCAGTTGCAGTTTTTATACTCTACCGGCCTTTGATGGTACCGGGAAGTCCAATCGATCAATAACTATTGACCTTTTTTTTCAGCAGATCTTGCTCCGTCTTCTGATCTTAAATAATTATGGACCTTCTTCGCTTCTCTCGTGCCACCGGCACATACATGCATTTCGCTTGTATTTTAATATGGTCTTTTCCCACTAATATAATAGTGTCCACTGGCGAAGTCGCAATTTGCCAAATTCAGTTGACGCCAAACTTTTTCCCGAAAACGTTGTGTGGAATTTTGTTTATCATTGAATGAATAATAGGAAAACAAATCGAATGTTGGCGGGATGTTCGCGAAGCCAGAGTCGGCACTATGGAAGAGATGTGTCTATAATAGTGTACCATTTTCCATTTTTTACTAATTCCGGAGGAGGGAATAAACCATATTTTAGTATTTAATATTCATCCAAACTGTTTTTCAGAAAAAAACGAGAAAAGTCTTTTTATGTGATTGATAGATTCTGGAGACGCAACAGTGAAAAAAATATGAAAGTTGGTAGCTGGTCGAGCAGTGACACATTGGCCGGAACCAGATGAAATCTCCGACAAATAAAAATTGTTTAACAGTTTAGCAATACAGTAGTAACATTGGCGATATCGCGAAAACTAGAGTTTGGTGATAACTCCAACGTTATCGACAAAGAAAGGAACTAAGTGGATGCATTGTGCAGCTAAGCAATCTCTAGTCCATACTTTAGTCTAGTCTTTCATTTGTCTAATTAACCGCTAGACTATCTTTTGTAATAATATTGTAAACTAGGAGCTATTTTCAGGACGCGGGTGAGAGGAGTAAACTGCAAGCTTCGATTTCTGTCATTGCGATCCATTTCCTATTATTTGTTGAGTGATATTTTTACGTGATAGTCTTGGTAAAAATGTAATTCTGCAACAGTGTAGTGGGCATTAATTTGGGCGTACATTTGTTGGCAATGGCAATACTTTTGAACTCGTTGACATAAATAATTACTCGGTGAAAATTATGAGTAAACATTTTATTTTTGGTGAAATATGTTTTAATTTTTGTTTTCCAACATATTCCCCAAGTGCCGATAGGATCGTGAATCACGTCGATGTAAGGTTCGGTCTGAATCCTGATATTGCTAGAAATGCATCGACTCGAAGTATCCGATAAACAAAAATTCTTTTTCATGAAAATAATTAATTGGATTGCCACTGTCTGCTGTAATTGTCTATTCGGCTTCAAAGGAATTCGTGATTTCCCAAAAAACTTCACTTTTCCAAACAATTTCGATAAGTAATGAGTTTGCTTTATTTACGATATACTATATTTTATATATATTTATATATATTTACGAAGGGAAGATCATAAAAATTTACTTTTACGAAAATATTATTAGAATACCTCTAGTGCAGTGTTCTTCAAACTGGGGGTCGCGACCCCCTGGTGGGTCGGAAATATACTCAATGGGGGTCGCGGAATGTTTCAGAACAGTATTAAAGTATTAACAAGACTACATTTTGAACATTTTATTTAGAGAAACAAAGTAAGCTTAAACCTCTCCCAGCAAGAACAAAACCGAACTTAGACGAGCCATCGTGTATGACAGAACTATTGTTACATCTCAAAACTCTTCTAGTTGTTTAAGATTCTGTGTAAGAGAGCATGCTGAAGAATGATAGGGTACCGGTGCTGGGGGAAGTTAGGCTTCTTTTGGGTTAGCGTAAAAACAGAATATCTATTATTGTCAGAACTGGCCATGCTTGCCTTTCTTCCTTTTGCCTCCACTTATCTGTGAAAAATCTTTTTCGACTGTAACTTATGTAGAAACAAAATATCGATCAAGCACATCAGTCTTTGATTATCATTTTTTCAATATATTCTGTACTATGAAATCTTACTTTATTGTTATCCCTTTTAGTCCGTGGGGGTCGCGAAACAATTTGGCCGTGCGAAGTGGGTCGTGATGAAAAAAGTTTGAAAAACACTGCTCTAGTGAAAACACTTTTTTAGCCAAAAAACAATATCAGAAGTGATGCAAAATTGATAAAGGAGTATTCGCATTATCCTAACAAGACATGTATAATATGAACATAAAACTGACATACCAACCGTGATCTGGATTTCATTTTTATATTAATCATGTTTCTGAATTACTCGCAAAAACCTCTGTTACGTGTTTTTGTACAATATTTATGAAAATTTAAAAGCAATGAAGACTAAAAGAAAACTCGAGCTTTAATAAATCTATAACAAAGATGACAGAATGGTTGTAGGAGGATCAGTAGGACCGGTATAATTTTCCGATGCCCAATAAGGAAACTCGTCCACGCCAAATAAAACCACTGCATAAGTATTTATAAAAATCATTAATATCAGTATTCCCAGTAGGTTCAACATCCATCCAGCTTTTACCTAGAGAAAGAGAACAAAATAGTTTTGTAATTGTATAAATTTAAGTATTTGTATAAATATCATATTTGAACCACTTAGTAAGACAAAAACATATCTCGGTATTCAGAGAGTCTGTATTTTTGTTATTATTCTGATGAATGATGTTAACAAATGAGTTTAGCTATTATGTGAATATTTTGGGCATCATTTTGAGCATATTTTGATCATTAACACTTCTATTCAATAGCAGTGTTGATGATGTTGAAACTTTTTGAATCCATGAAAGAAAATTAGTTGAGTGTGTCTTATTCTCGAAGAACAACAAGGTTCTTTCTACGACCCCGCTTTGTGACAAAAGAAATGCTAGGACTCAAAGGACAAACGAATAATAAAGCACGCCCAATAACTTAAACATCCTGTCGATTCATCCAGTGTTGGCAAATGTTTAAAAATAAAGAACAATCGCGATACTTTCTTCAAGGCATTTTTATCAAGTTTGTTTCACCGGTCCATCCTTGCAGCATGCTTGACAGAATAACTTTGTGATTGGAAAGTAGCGAGAGTTAGCAAGATTAGTTCCTGACATAGCCAAATCCTTTTAGGCTAACAGTATCAAATTCAGGCATCAGTTTAATGTTTGGTATTGAAAATATGTGAATCGTCAATTTTGCAAAGCGTAGAAAGTGTAGTCCCCCCAGTTTATAAAGTAGCCTAAATTAAGAAATGTCGATTATTATATTATCGTTCAGAAAGGAGCTAAAATCGGATGTCAGAAACGGACAGAAGCTTTCAAAGTAGCCCGATCCGCTAATTTCGGTACAATGGCAAGGTTAAAATAAGTTTTAAACCGCACAAAAGTCTGCTGAACGCTGGATTATTTAAAATGATTTACCAAGTCGATGACTCGCAAGTGTCCGTAAGAAAATGCAATTGCATTAGGTGGTGTCGCTACAGGAAGCATAAATGCGAGTGATGTTGATACAACGGTTGGTAGTAAAAGATATAATGGATGAATACCAGCTCCTTTCGCCTGAAATAGATAAAATATATACACAGTTCCATATGGTCTTAACCAACGCACAACGAAAAAATAGTAGTAATATTTGCGGTGCATATTTTACGATTCAAACAATCCCTAAGAGTTGGATAGTAAGACCGAAAATTAGTTAAACTAGAGTCATATACCTACTGCAAAAATATCTGCAACTCACCAATTCTGACATTATTGGAATAAATAGGGAAGCAGTCGCAACGTTGCTTGTACATTCAGTGAAAAGACATGTTATGATGGTGACTATCAAACACAGTACCCAAGCTGGTAAATTACTTAAAAATAATAGTTGTTCCCCGAGCCAGTCGGAAAATCCAGAAACCTGAAAGTAATATGGAAAGTTTTAATTAAACAAAATACTGGTGGAAATTCTCGAAACAGTAATGCGGGGATTGCATCTTAAAAATTACCCAAATTTCAACTGTCATTGTCGAAATTCGCCCAATAAGGCGGACTATATATAGAAGGATTCGGGAACAGGTGGTAGGACAAGTCTAAAATAAATAGGCATTTAGGGATTAGAGACCTGTAGGTCAGGCATCAGTGCTAGGAGATTCTCCCACAGCGGATAACACCTGCTACGTTCTACATAGTAGCTGCAATATATAATCGCTTACATTTGCACCCTCGGCAAGTGCAAATCCCCCTCCGATCAAAAAGACGACATTCCATGGAAACATCCGATGAACTGTTGGCCAATCTAAGACTGGTGGAACTGGCTTGATATCCTCTGCATATATGAGAAAACAACTTGATGAGATAACGTCGTACACAATATTTCAAATGTTTATTAGTGGTTTAATGGTAGCAAATTTAAAAAATATGTAGCGAAAATGCTCAAAACTAAGCGGAAACATAACATTCTATACCTGTACTTTAGGGTTTGCGCATAATAGACCTGTTTCGTCATCATGTCGTAAACATAATTAATAGCTTACAGCTTGAAACTGGCAAAATATTCTTATGGTCAACACAATTACTGAGATTATAGAATCTTTTTATGTTTATTAGCGCTAATGCGAATGCATTAGCAATGCTAATGAGTGACATTAACGGTTGCTGAGATTGATTTACAAATTATCTCATGATATTTTGTCAATAGTTACATCGTATCGTTAAGTACACACATCAGTTATCTCGTCCTAAATGTAATTCGTACCACGCAACTTGAAACTGACTGATATTAGGGGCGTCATCCTCTGAGAATGTAGAATCTTTATGAAAAACTTGCCATCAATAATCTCATAGTCTAATACAGATAGCTTACTTGGATTCTCTGGTCTTTTCCCTAAAAAAGTTGGTCTCTTGGAAGGTAAGAAGAACAACAAACAAGACATCGTCATGGCTACAGTTCCGTCGCTAACGTAACCTTCCTCAAATATAATTGACCACCCGTTAATGAATCCTGGTTTTCTGAAGAACCATAACAAAGCCGTAGTCGTGAGAACAATCAGAACTGTGACCTCAGCCCATCTGTGAATAAGCGCCGTAAAGTTCAATTTTCAAATCGCGATCTCAGCCTAAGCTAACGCAAGCAAATAATACAACAAACATCAGGTTTTGGGAATACTAAATTATGCGAAAGAGTATTTCGGAAACAGGCAATCGGATTCAGTATAAAATATCAATGAAAGAATAAACCCCGAAAGCGCCACTTTGACAGCGGATAGTCTTTTTTCTAAAACTGTTGGGAAAAATACATTCATACCTGATATCTCCTAGTTTTGCATATTCCGATTTTAGTAATTTTCTCACCCTTCTGTCTCTTTCAGTTTGATTGCCACGTTTGCACCATTCAGATATAGTTTTGATGCTGTTTATTTGAATAATAATATTTTGACATATTTCAGTAATAAATTTTATTTTGTCCTCAACGATCAATAGAGTTAATCAAGATTTCACCTCCTGGCTATTAAACAAGAATGACACTTTCTAAAAACCTTCTTTAAAACCACATTTTTTGTAAAATTCAGCAACTTTGACAAAAATGTTTATAATTTACCATATGAAAAAGGACTCAAGGAATCAATAAAATATTGAACTCGAATACGAATATCTGTTATAAAACTTGGTGAAAATCCCCTCGCAATAACTATACAAAATGTTGAAATAATCAATTTCTTATTCCTCAATTTACCCACCTCAGATCTAAGAACAGCCACATTAGCCATATGTACGCAAGTAAAAGCAACGAAAGTGACAGTGGTAAATGATACGCTATCCAGTTGCTGAATGTTAACGGTGGGTCTGCATCAGGGAAAAGTCTTGAAAGAAATTTGTAAAATAATTAATGATTTAGATATGCAGTTTTGACATTTTTTTTATGGAATTCGTCATTACTGTTGTACTAGACGGGAGAGGTAAACCGTTCGGGTACGATTTCAATTCTCAAAAATTTAAACTCCCCCTGTAAGTGTAAATATTTCCCTCTTTTTCACACTTTCGTGGAAGGCTACATGCAAATTATTGTTGTACAAGAAGAGTTTATATCAAGACTTTAAGTCAAATCAATCGACATAAATACCTTGAATATTTTCGTTTATATTGACCAATTTCCTTGCTTGATAGTGGTATCGTTAATGATAACCTTATTTGCATCAGGTTTTGATCTGACTACGATTCAAACTTGGTATAATTACTTTTTGTTACGCCATTTTAATTACATTTAAGTAATAAACCATACCGTAAAGCTGTGACGAAAGGCAGAGAAAATTGTATAGGTCATACATACATTGGATATTGACCAGCTATTACAACATTCGGGCCCGTTCCTGTGAGTGTAGTAATTCCACCTATACTTGCTGCATATGGCACGCACAGAGTCAAACCTTTTTCTAGTTTACCGCTTTCACGCCTTGGTTGAACAACTGTAGCCTCATCCTGTTTGATAAAAACAAATCAGAGTTTTTACTATTAAAATTGATATATGAATCATGAACTGACACTGATATAATATATCCATAGTGCATACCACGGTAACACTGTTATTGTCGTGATTTAGTTGATATGATTTCAATCTCAATACCTATATAATACCGAAGTATGAATAAATAACAAGCAGTGAGCAAGTATTAATTTATAAAAATTCACCTACTTCATTTTTCGCTGCGTTTGCACCAATAGATATGTCATTAACTGAATTATTTTCCACATCATCATCATCATCATCATTCTTGAATGAAGTGTTTTTATGACCTTCCATATTGTTGTTAGTTGACGCTTGTTCCGCCGTTTCAGTTACATTTGTAAACCCGGTTGATTTTTCCACATCTGTTTTTTCTCTGGAAGATTCTAAGGGTAATATTCCGTTCGCATGAGTCTAGACATAAACAAAGATTGAATCTGATGTATCTATGTATCTAGTTCCTGTTTTGTAAGTAATTTGTGAAAATTTTAGCGTTATAAATAAAATATAGGTTAGCGTTGCAATTGAATTGGTTTACCCCACATCAGAGTACTATTATTTACCTGAGATGTTATTCGTACAAGATTACTGTACAAGAAATCAATAAACACGTTGTCAAAAGGAATATTTGAGTTCTAATCAATCAGTTCATACATTTCTCCAGCAAATAGCGTTATTCAGAACGTTATTATGATATATCGGATGTGTTACTTAGCCATTCAAGGCGAATCTGAGCAATAAGATCAGAAAATACGTCGCTGTCAATACTTAATTCAAAATGCACGAACAAATTTTGGCCTAAATTAATAATCTTTTGAAGCTTTTTTTCTTCTTAGAATCGTGTAAATTTAATCTCCTTTTATACCCTGAAGTAAGGTTTTACCTAGGACTGGCACAAATAGTTTGCGGTCTAAATCGATTCTGAATAACTGTAGCTAATTCCCCCGACCCAATTGCATTTTACCTCTTCAATACGGTCTTCCATTGGACGCATCAGTTCTCCCAATACAGCGTTGACAATAGGAATCATCATAGCGGTTGTAGCAGTGTTTGAAATCCACATCGATAGAAAATATGTAGGAAGCATGAATCCAAGCATCAGGCTATATGAATACAAACATAACATTTTGAAGAAAATAATAAATCATTAAATATAAGTTACGTTTCCATGCACTGGAAATCTATGACTAAATGAACCTGTGAAAGTGTCATTGTCTTTTCCACCAGAAGAATTAAATCGGTTTGTGATAGTTTCATCCGAAGCAAGTGACATCAAGAAGGGCGCTAAATGATTAAGTGAATTATCTTGCAAACTCGAGTCATAGTTTCGATCAACTTTTGAACAATATACATTCTTTTTTGATTAGATTCGATTTTAGTATACGTGTCCTATATCGAACTCGTTTTTTTACAATCGTTGAGAACAGCTGAGCTGTTATTTGTGGCGTCATAGTATCGCCTGGGCGCCCATTAGCTATTTTTACGGAAGTGAGAGAGAAAATTCCCACGACATTGCGTCGAAATAGATGATTTTCAAATATTTTAGGGCTTGAGCAACCACCGATTCTTGAAGATTTGTTAACATTGGTTCAGAAAATCATGCTTTATCGATTGTACCCAAAATAAATTCTGCTGCAATTTAGTCTAGATAAAATCTTAGATTAAAATAATATGAAAGAAAGAGATTTCGCTTGGAAGCGACAATTCGCGTCATTTTTATTCTAACGTCACAATGATTCATCTATAACATGAGTTGAATAATTAGGAGTTGACTACAAGTCGCCCGAGGATGGGAGATTGAAATCCTTTATGAAAGGTAATTGTATATCACAGAAGTGTAGCCAGACTGAGTTATTGATTTTGGATTTAATGTCTTCGAAGGCGTCTTAATTAGTTGGCCAACAGAAGTAAACAATCGTCACCAAAAGCACTATCACACCCATATACATATACATATCTTCCCAGCAATTGCAACCCTGTCCGTTTATAAGTGGCCGTTGGTACAGGGCGTGGGCAGGTTGATCCACTCCAAGAAGTGGCTATAAAAAAAAATATAATGAAATACAAAGTAATTAAAATTTTTCTATCATACAATCTACCATATATTGGAGTTGACTCCAAAAATAAGAAAGCGGTTTTTAATGATCAGACTCCGCTGTCAATTCTCATTTCGTAGAGATGACATGCGCCCTCCTCTCCCCGAAGCTTTTAAAAGGATGGCCAAGATTTTGAAGTCTAACCAAAAATGCTATTGATATTGATTTCCGTGTGCCTACGGTACGCGTTTTTACACAAACATGTTAGATTTATATATTCTATATCGATATTCATTACTTTATGTACAACTTCATTATTTGTGATTTCAAAATGATCAATGAATGAATTGAACAAAAAATCTATTGAGATGAAAAATTACCTGTGAGGCTTACTGCCCATGGCCAGCAATACGCTCAAAGCAATTCTCTTGTGCAGGCAAGTATATTCAACACCTACAGCAATAATTAATCCACCAACAAATAACCAGTTCGTGTCTTTTAAATACACGACACTAACATCTTTTGCAGGCATTATTCCCATGAGTGGAAACATAATAAGAGGAAGAAATCCAGTCACTGCTAAAGGCAAGACTTCTGCAATCCAGTAGGCAGCCACGATAATAATACAGTATCCACATGATGCCTCCTAAGACGAGAATAAGAACATTTAAATAAATACTTAATAACGCTCAAAAAATATTACTTTCCACGAATCGTATTGTTAGGAAAAAACGTTTAAACCAAGTACGCGCATGATATATATGCCACAGTATGGAAGCAGTATAGATGGTATAAACTAGAAGCAGTTATTTTCTAATAATGATACTACATTCATTCTATCTGAAATTCATGATGAAAAATGATCATTTTAAAATTCTGATTGTTTTTGTTGGTGAAATAATAAAATAAACACCAAAATATAGTACGCGTTCACGTCTTGTAGTGCCTTGTTTTGGGGAATTTGCATACATCTTCGCAAATAAAATTACTGCCACCAAGCGATGACATTTTTTGTTTAATAAAGGAAACATCGGAAACCATGACCTTCGACTAGTTCATGGCTTTGAGCATGCTAATTCGAATATTTGCTTTAATTTAATTTATAATGCATGCACATTGTTGGCGGAAAACAAAATGGTCTAGCGAATCTGTTGTCAACGATCCCGTAATGCACATGATTTAACAATAACGACTTACCGTTGATTGGAGTACAATTGGTATTGGTAGCAAAACAATTGGCAACAGGATCAGTAATAACGTAGATCTGAAATTCCATAATACTTTGAAAAATTGCTTCACTTCCATTATTGAGACAGATCTTAATTATATGTTAGTTTCATTTACGTTGTAACGAAACCAAGTTCTAATGATTTTATTGAAATATTGCAACGTTGTTATATCTGAAATGGACAAGAATAAGTGGAGGTTCGAGAAATTTTCTAGATTTTTCTTGTGTTTAAAGAATTTTTTTGGCGATTTTATCTTGATTTTAATCTATCGACACAAGTATTTTCTAATAGAAGAATTGAAAGTCACACTCTTGTGATATATTACTAACCCTGAATCCCATCACACTTCAAAGCAGTTAAATAAAAAAGGTGATTTTTCACAGTTAAATAAATTCGATGCATTTTCACAAAATTTTACTTTCTAAACATTTTGTTAACTTAAATCTGAATCCTTTATAGAGAGAAATTTGATATTTAAATGTGAATTAGAACTCTAGCAGCCCAGTGAGACAATATTTCTGAAAATCTCTTGAGGCAGCCACCTTTTCTCTAGCCTTTGTCGACAAATAGAACTTTTTTCAGTTTCTCGTGCTATGTAAGAGAATGATTTGGCACAAAAACCTATACTGTAACAAAAAGTGAAACAAAATCACTGGTCTTCGACAGTAATTTCATTTATTCAAAATTGACGTTTTTGGCCAAATATGGGGTTTTGATGGAACGCACCGCGAATCAATAGCCCATAATTGGCGTAAATCTCATCAACATGACGTTTTTTAACTTTGGAAATATGGAATTACTGCAAATCACCAGTAAATTTATTGTTCTTTTGTTACAGTGTAAATATCAAACAAATAAGGATATTTTTAGTTGATTGTCGAGAAAAGTCCACCATTATTTTTTTTTCTGAATTTCTGCTTATTCATCTCCGCATCTCTAGGATGTCTTATTAAATATGAGTGAGTTACCAAATGCAAATACCCCGGCAAATATTTACTTTAACTTTAAAGCGCACGCATATAATAACTTAAGAATTCCTTCACTCTTTCCTTTAGTGGAAAATAAAATATTATTCGGTTACTCAGGCAGCAATCGATAAGAGCTCTGTGCCAAGCACGACAGAACACAGTCGGCAAAGTGTTTGGTAAACAGTTTTAAGCTACTTAACGATAGTTATTTTATAGGTGGACGTAGGTTCGGCTGCCCTGTGCAGAACGACTGCTAGGTAGAACTTTGGCGATCTGAACCAGTCTGTCTTTCCTTTGTTCCGCACAGTACTCTTATGACAGTCTTTTCTCAATGTATGGGCCGCGAGCCAAACATGGGTCGTGAATGATTATAAAAAGGATTGCACTGATTCGATCAAAAATTTTCAAAATCAGTAAATTTGTTAACGCTCTTTTTGTCGTTCCCTGTGTTTCAACGCCATCACACAATGCATCAATGCATTTTATTCGAATTCAGAAACTTCATTTCGTGATAAGCACTTTGTCGGTTAGGTTAATCGCGCATGCGCGTAGAGCAATTCAGTGCTGGTAGACAGCCTCGGTGACTCGGTCGGCCAAGCGCGAATGTTTGATGGTTGGCCGTTTTGCCATCGAAAGTGTCCTTCAGCAAACCACTCAAACTAACAATACAAACTGCGCCATTTCATATACCCATTTCTCTGTGGTGTTTGGTATAATTCCTGGTCAGGTTCACAAAACCAGCGGTAAGCAATAACTCAAAAAACCCCAGAAACGTCTCATGTAAAAATTATACATAACTGACCTCACCGGTGGGGATTTGTTCTCGTACACAGTCAACACGGCTTTCTCAGAGGCACCGTAAATACAGATCTAGTTGCTTACCCCCGTCCCCTATCTGCAGAAGCTGGTTTCTCTTTGTGGCACACCTGAAATGGGGTTTTTGGCAGTCTTGATACAAAACTGTACAAAATTTTTTGCGTGCCTGCAGAGCGATAACATTCTGGTTATTTACATATCGACGGAAGTACGCTGGTTGCTGCAATGAAAAAAAATATTTCTGTTATACTGGGCTTTTGTATGCCGTTACCATCCAGCATTATTAGATTTTAATTTTAAAGACAACCCCCACTACTTTCAACCAGTAGCCATGGTTCTGCTGCAGTCGTGCGAAATTCTAAAGTAATAGTTATGTAAAAGCTTTTTTGGTTAATTTTCGTTCTTTTTGGTAATTGCAGAGGTCTATTACATAATAGGCGAAGTCGTATTCTAAGAATTTATTTTCGTGGGATAGAATTATATCCCATTCTATCAATTTAGGTGAAAGTTTAGATGAATTATATGTGATATTCAAAGCTAGAGTCGCGAGATATTCACCACACACAGATTTGGCTCGGACACGAAAAAGTTTAATGAGCATTGTCGTATAGTTGTCATATTTGGCTTCGTAGATTGGTGTATTGGGTTTGACCTCTGGTAAATCCACTTTACTTATCGGAGATAGTCACTCCTAATATGGGTTCGATTTTTGGTGACCATTGAAACCCTTATGTCGGAATTCACAAGTGTGACTAGTTACTGCCAAATTCCGCCCAGGTTTAAGGTAGATGATTTTAACATCGGCCAAGGCAGATACCCCCTACTGCACTTTGTCATGGCGGTTCAGTTCCATTTGTGATGTTTTCCATTTTGAGTGCAGTTGCTGGTACTACGTTTTTTAGTAACTTTTTTCTATCAAGTGGCCGTTAGTTAGTTCCTTTTGCTGAGGACTGAGGATCAGTTTTGACAAAATACGCTTACAAATTTTTTCCGATAACATTTTGCGGTGAAAGCGCTTATACTTATTTCGCCCTCACTTAAAATTGCAGTGAAGGAGTTTTGGCAAAAGTATCATTAATTAAACATTTAAACATCCTCTTTTAATAGATAATACAGTGCGATGATGAAGTTTAGCTGTGGAAGCTTCAATATATGTGATTTTCAAAATATATGAAGAAATTCAAGTACAGGTATCAGATGGGCAGATATCAAACAATTACCCGAGTCAGGTATTTGCTGCGTTGAAGTAATTACTTCAAATCAACTGATTTTGAACCTATTTCCAAGCAATGGAAGTTTATGAATAGCGATGTGAAAGAATTACGCCAAACCAATGCTTTAAATTGTACATACGTTCTTGGCATTTCTGCCATTTTCCACCTAATAAAGTAGTTCGAATTGACCCGATGTTCAGAATAGGACGAACCCGATTTTAAGTCTAATTTAATATACATTATCATTTATAGTGTTTACAAATCGTTGTGTTGTAATGAGGTATTCAATATTTACTCACGACTAGTATAGATAGAAAATTAAACACGGCCGAGAGTTTGACATCGGTAAATGCGGAACATTTCGATTCGTATTCGGATTATTTGTCTGCTCACTAACAGGCAGTATGGTTTTCGTCGTTATCGCTCTACTGGTGATTTGTTAACAGGAATAACCGAACGAATATTTTGTGCTCTTGATCGTTGTGCGAGGCAAACTCGGTTGCTCTAGACATTTCCAAAGCGTTCGATAGAGTTTGATACCAAAGTCTGTTGCAGAAAATTCAATCGTATGAGATTTCTAGTCAAGTTTTTCAATTGTCGAATTTTTCTTATCCAATCGCAAGATTAATATTGTTTTGGATGGACAACGGTCAGGAAATTGTTCCATTTCATCCGGTGTCCCTCAGGGGTCGATTTTTGGTCCAACTTTGTTTTTGGCCGCGTATCTAACTGAGCTAACACTTGGCATGTAACTCTTAACTCGTAGAAGACCAAAGTTTTATCAAGTAATCGTTACACTAATACGAATGCAACTCATATTTCATTATCTGGTACTGTTCTGGGGGAAAACAATATTCGTCTCGGTGGATTCACAATGTCTAAGGACATAACTTGGAATGAATATGTCAATAGTATTGCTAAACAAGCCTCCTCTCACTCCCGAAATCATTCTCCATATGTACAAATCACTGGTTCGACCCTGCATGGAGTGTAACTGCCACATTTTGGGCAGTGCCGCTATCACTGTTCTCAGCATGCTCGACCGTATTCAAAGGCATGTGATCAATATGATTGGCCCTAAATTTTCTTTAGGTCTGCAGAGTTCGCCACACCGCCGCAACGTTGCCTCACTCCGAACAAAATTTTCAATCGGTGAACTACGATTGGTTACCAATTCACATCTATTCACTGTGGAGGTTCCGCAATGTCACAAACAGTTTTATGCAAGAAGCTTTTTTTCAAGGATCTCTAAACTTTGGAATTTCTTTCCTTCTCGCTGCTTTCCTGATCGTTCTTGATCTACAAGGCTTTAAAACTCGCGTTAATAGACATCTATCAGGGATGGGGGTTCTTTAGTTCCTATTCCTGCATTTCATGTAGTTTCTTGCACTTTAGTGGCTTCAGGAGAATTTCCGTGTAGATTTGTCCCCTGAGGCCTTGCTCTGAGCGAATTTTAAAGAAAAAAATGTGTTCTGTGGATATCGCCCGAATGCATCAAAACCTGAACCTGAGAAAAAGCTACAGAAATGTTCAAAGATACAAAAAATATAAACATCTCTCGCGGCAGGAAGCATCTGGGAGCATCTCATGGTTTTCGATATTATGTAGTCAGATGTGTCAGAAAAAGCTAATACCTGGAATACAGAATAATAAATTCTGTCTAAAATTGCAATAAAGCAACCCTATACTGCATATTCCAAATGTGTACAAGCATTCTCCAGTAAATGTACCTACTTACTAAGAACAATACCTAATATTCAAGATCTATTGAAACCCCCAGGACATGTTATTCATTCAATATTTCATCCAGCGTCGACAGGCAAGCTTCCTCCCTCGCCAGTAGAACGAAAATTAATTCCAGTACGAATAGGAGATCTCGGGAAAGTAGGTCCTTCCGCATTATTACATTAATAGTACTTACACACTCGTTGAAACGCCGCATGACACTTCTTACTGAAAAGGGAGGTTCGGTTTGGTTGCCTGTTCTCTCTCTGGAAGAACACGGCTTCTACGTCAAAAAGGGGGATTTCGTGATACAATATGTTTGCGACACAATTAGTCACTAATAATTTTTCCACAGTTTTCCTTATGTGCAGCAATAATTTTCACAAAAGCACGAAAAGTCTTGCCTACTGTAGGTTTCCAGATTGTGAGGGACAATGAAATCGGAGATATCAGAGCCGATCATGCAACCTCTGACAGGAGAAATAATAAAATTCCTTCTGGTAACGCTGTTGATGACGCGGTGATCAAGATGCATTTTTTGGCACGAGGGTGTTCAGTCCTAACGCATCAAGTAATTTTTCATCCAATCTTTCCTCATCGTACAACAAGCACGAACAAGCCAAGAAAAAATAGGAATACAGTTGCTGAGTGATGGAAGTGTAACACGGAGTTTTAGCGCCTATAGTGCTTTGCGCGACTGGCTGGATGGGACGTGAAGCGACGTTTTTCAAAAGATTGGCGGACAAATTGCTAGAGAAACGACAGCAGACATATGCAAAAACTATATCTTGGCTGCAATGTCGATTATCGTGACATGCATCCATGAAAGTGTAACATGGAGTTCTCACGCCTTTAGTGCTTTGCGCGACTGATGGAATGGGACGTGAAGCGACGAGATTGGCGGATTGGCCTTACTTGAGGAAGGCAGATTATTATTATATATATATATATTTTTGTTCGAAATGAAAGATAAACACCTCGTTCTCCAGATCCTCCACCTTATTCCCCGATTTGGTGGTCATGGATATATAAATGATGTGGTGTAATGAATCTTTATCATACATATAAAGCTAGTTGCAGATGGAACTGTATCGTAAGTATAGCAATTTGAAGTATTCGGAAAGTTTGACAAGCGAATGAACCGTCCCTTCAAAAATTAAATTCAGTCGAAAATCAAATTTTCTGTGTTTAAAGAACAAAAGATACCTTTCAATGCTTTTGCGAGATATTGTTCATGACACATATCTTTGTACACAACGATATTATTCAACTATTGGTATTTTTTTTTATCAATCTCACCTATATTACTTCCATTGGGATAAGATAAGGTTTCATTTTTATCCGGTTCGAACCTAAGGTAAAAAATGGGCCAAAACTTTACTCACTTTTCACGCGCTAGGAGATTGTTGGTGAAACAAGTCGTAAGCTTTTATGAACCACCTTGCTCCACCATGCGTTCGGCAAGCTATTCGCCTATCTTCGCATCATCTTCTACGGAATTCGAAACTTCGTCAGGACGATCAGAGTTGCGTAGCTCAAAGCACCGTCACTGGAAAGTTGCATCAATCACTGCTTGTGGCAATAAAATGACCACTATGGTCATCTTCTAGCTATGCGAGATTATATCTAGCTAAATAATAATAAAAAAGTTTGGTGCAAAGAAGCATTTCGTAATCAATAACCCTTTTTAACTATTGGTCAAATTATTAAATTTTTGTCCTTCCAAACTTCGCTAAGCATGGGTCATGATCAAAAGTGTATCACGTTACGACGTTATGGGCATTGTGCCTGATAAAACACAGTTTGTAAAAGAGTTTTCTGATTAAGTTGAGTGTTGCCGGGTTCAAGTTCTTGAAATATGTCAGCTTGGTATATTCACAAATTTTGCAAATTGCCATTTCGCTATTGCAAATAAATTACCGATAAATTGTATTTATGCCACCCGGTGCCGAAGGAGACCTAGACTAAAGCCGACATAGTTTTTCTGTCCGACCCTTTTCGCTCCACTCTATTGTGCCTGCCTTGCAAATAGTTTTACAGATTTGAAACAAAAACTAGCTAGAGCGTATTGAAAGAGCTGATGTCCATATGATAAGTAATAAATTTCCTTTCTTTGCGAAGTAACAATATTGAATATAAAAAAAATGATTGCTATGATAATATTATTCACATACCTGTAACGAATAAACATTTAGTCAAAGGTTTTTTGTTACAATTTTGCCAAGTGATACAAAATGGATAAAAACATTCGAATTATCCGAACGAGACATGTGTCTAATTTGAACAAAAAACTGACGTTCCTGAATTACTTGCGAATAGCTCTGTTGCGTGTTTTCGGAAAATATTTGTGAAAACTTTGAAAGCTATGAGGACTAAAATGGAACTCGAGATCGAATATTGATAAATCTATAATAAAGATGACAGAATGGTAGTAGGAGGATCAGTAGGACCGGTATAATTTTCCGATGCCCAATATGGAAACTCGTTCACGCCATATATAACCTCTGCATAAGTATTTATAAAAATCATTAATATCAGTATTCCCAGTAGGTTCAACATCCATCCAGCTTTTACCTGATATAAGAAAATAAAAAAAAACGCTTTATATTGGTATAAATATTTCAAGAGTCTGTTTTCCAATATTATCGTGATGAACGAAGTCGACAAATTATTTTAGCTATTATGTGATTAATTCCTGGGGCGAACGAATGATAAATAAACGTTAGGTGTAAACATTAATTAAATATTCTGTCGATCCGTCCAGTGTTGGTAGGTGTTGATCACCGGAAGTAGCGAAACATGAACTCAGAATTAGCAAAGTCTAGCGAAATATTTGAAAATATATGAAAGTTCTAAGCAACACTGGCCTGAATTTCTAGAAAAAATAGGAGTTTACTATTGGTTTATAAAATCACCTAAAGTAGCAAAGATCGATTTTCAATCCACCCAGAAGGTGGTAAACAGCTAATTTCAACTTTGTACAGTAAAGGAAAGAGCATTCAAAGTAGCCTAATTCGCTACTTTTAGTCCAATCTTTTGGCTACGCTAAATAATTCTCGAAAATATGTTCGCCCATGGAAAAAATCAGTTTTGAATCGTTCACAGTGCCCAAAAAGATGCCAACCCCTCGCTCAATGTATTCAAAAATGAATTACCAAATCGATAACCCTCAGGTGTCCGTATGAGAACGCAATTGCATTAGGTGGTGTCGCTACAGGAAGCATAAATGCGAGTGATGTTGATACAACGGTTGGTAGTAAAAGATATAATGGATGAATACCAGCTCCTTGCGCCTGAAATAAATTACATATATATATATATATATATATATATATATATATATATATATATATACAGTTCAATATGATTGCGAGAATGACAGTGGTTTCACGCAAGGGTTACCGCAAATTGAATGGGTCGCACATTTTTCTTTATTTCAAACTTCGGTTGCTGTTGAGGCATTATCATATATAACTTAATAAATAATATAAATAGGGAAGAGTTGTATTAAGTAAAAAATTCAATCTGTGCACGAAGAGGATCAGGGGCTGAAAGAGATTTGAAATGTACATACATGTGTACTGACAATTTCTTTCTTTTAATTTCATTAAACTGCGTCGTCAAACAATGGAGCAATATTGAAACATAATTCGGAAGTAACTTTTCAAACTATTTTTAGCATGTTTCAAAGGCTATGTTAATCGGTGGCGTACATTGAACTTTGAGAATGGCGCAAACTCATGATCAAACGACGTCATAATACGTACAACGGACGTTGTACGATAGCTTTTATCTTCGATAATAGGACAAATGCACATCAAAAAGTTGGATATCAGGACCTGAAGCTGGTTAAATCAGTGATATATACCGCAAAAAATATTTGAAATTCCATACGTTTTTAGAACTTTTTTAATCGCCACGCCACGCTCCACCAAATTTACTAGTGAAGATAAAGACACAGACGTTTATAACTTTGGCTGCGTTGCATATTGCAAAAATGTATATCGAGTATATGTGACTCACCAATATTGATATAATTGGAATGAATAGTGAAGCAGTAGCAACGTTGCTTGTACATTCAGTGAAAAGACATGTTATAACGGTGACTATCAAGCACAGAACCCACGCTGGCAAATCACTTAAAAATAACAATTGTCCTCCGAGCCAGTCGGAAAATCCAGAAACCTGAGAAGCAATATACGAAGTTTCTGTTGAATAAAATACTAGTGAGAAATCACGCGAAACAGCAATGCGATGCAGCCATTTTAAAAATTATTCAAATGTCATCTGTTAATTTCCGTATGGATTGTTTTCCTTTTAGATTTTTTTTCAATTTCTGTCGGGCGGGCAATGTGAGAATATAAAATTTGGCGTCATGTTGGTTGTGGCGATTATCAAAACAGTTGTGCGGTGTATATCAGCCAATTGAGATCTTTGTCAAGATTTTTTAAAGTTTATTAGACTGAACGTCTGTTCGCAAATGTACGTAGAGTCGAGTAAAACCAGAATTCTCCGCGCTGTCTTTCGATACCTGAGAAATCTAGCACTGCTTAGTGAAGCGCGAAACACATTCAACCCCCCGCATAATGGGTGCACTATGTTACTCGTAAACGTAATTTGTATCCATTAGACGTTCTCTAAACTTGTAAAACTTTATTTATTAACTTTATTAGCTTTGCAATATGTTTTAAAGTGCGCCCACAGTATGAATAGCAACTTATTAAGCTATGACGGCAAAACGGAATTAAATAAAAAGATTAATGATTCCATTCAGAGAAAAAAGCACTAATTTTAACTAATACCAATATCACGCAGAACAGATTGAAAGGACCAGCGTGTCGGAAATGGCCCGAGAGCCGTAGTTTGCATCTTTTTTTAGGCACTGCTTCCGGCCTTGTTCAGAATGAACTTCAATAAAAAAATTACGTACAGTTGCACCCTCAGCAAGCGCAAATCCACCTCCTAGCAAGAAAACGATACTCCATGGAAACATCCGATGAAGTGTTGGCCAATCTAAGACTGGTGGAACTGGCTTTATATCCTCTGCATATGTGAGAAAACAACATGATGAGTTAAACGCCGTGCACAATATTTTAATCTTTATAATGTTTTATAATTATTTTAGAACCATAGTAGCAAATTATAAAATCTGTAGCGGAAATGCTCAAAAAACCAAACAAAAGATAGCATAATATGCTATATTTGCACTTTGGGGTCATGCATAGTAGACTTATTCCATAGCCCGGACGTATTTCCTGCGTATCGTAGGAGGCGACTAAAAGGAAACAGAGAAATGGTAGATGGTTTTACCATCGCCCAGGGCAGATACCACTAACTACACTTTATCATGGCACTTTATCAGTTCTGATTAGGATGTTTTACGTTTAGAGTGCAGCTGCTCGTACCACATCTTTAGTAGCTCTTTGCTATTGAGTGTTCGCTTTCGGCCTTGCTCAGATTGAATTTCAGTGAAAAAAATTTATACCATGAAATCAGCAGAATATTAACGCAGTCATCACTAAAAATTGTGGAATCTTCTCATGTTTATTAGCACGCGTACGATTGCAATGGCATTGTCAATAAGTGACATCAAGTGTTGGGGAGGTTGCTTTACTCATAAATCAAACCATGCTAATTTATCAATAGTTACACTATATTTTGGATTTTTAAAAATATATCAAATCCATCTACAACATTGTTTAATTGTGCATAAGAAATTTGCAATGAACATTCACCGAGTATAATTCAGATAGCTTACTTGGATTTTCTGGTCTTCTCCCTAAAAATGTTGGTCTCTTGGAAGGTAAGAAGAACAGTAAACAAGACATCGTCATTGCTACAGTTCCGTCACTGACGTAACCTTCCTCGAATATAATTGACCACCCGGGCATGAATCCTGGTTCTCTGAAGAACCACAACAAAGCCGTAGTCGTGAGAACAATCAGAACTGTGACCTCAGCCCATCTGTGAATAAGCGCCGTAAAGTTCAATTTTCAAATCGCGATCTCAGCCTAAGCTAATGCCAGCAAATAATATAACAAACTTCATTAGCTTCACATGTAAAAATTCATATCCCACGACTAATAAACCTCGGTAAGATAGTGATTGATCATAGATTTGAAACAACTCAATGGGGGAATATGTATCGGGGAGATTTTTTGAAAAACTACTACTGACAGAATGAAACTTCAGCCGTAAACAAGTTCACATGCTCTTTTGGCTTGAGTGTGACATCGTGTATTAATTTCATGCTGAAATTTTTATTTTTTTATTTTTATTTCAAAAATTCATTCATACCTGATATCCCCTAGTATTGCATATTCAGATTTAAGTAATTTTCTCACTCTTCTGTCTCTTTCAGTTTGATTGCCTCGTTTGCAACATTCAGATATAGTTGTGATGCTGTTCATTTGAATCATAATAATTTGTCATATTTTATTGATCGCAGTACTTATAAATTTTTATATTGTGTAAAAAATCTTAGAATCAAACTATATCGAACACGAACGCGCATATCCAAATTACAAAGTTTATAAATTTCTAGTTCCTAATTCGATCGTAAGGGCTAGTCAAGCCCTTGAAATGACTATGAAGCTATATTTGATGTTATCTTCTATCTAAAAGTGTATAAAATACAAAATTTTGAGATAATCATTATGTTATTCTTTAATGTACCCACCCGAGATCTAAGAAGAGCCACATTAGCCATATGTACGCAAGAAAAAGCAACGAAAGCGACAGTGGCAAATGATAGGCTATCCAGTTGCTGAATGTCAACGGTGGATCTGCATCAGGGAAAAGTCTGAAACAGAAATCAGAAAATGTTATTATTTTTATGATTTGTATACGCATTTTCCAACATTTTCCGTGAAAAAGTTTGTTCGATTTCAGTTTAAATAAAGTTATTCCGCCTACACGTATGTGCACATATTTCACAGCTAATATACACTTCCGCGGTACATGTCAATTAATGATTCACTGGAAACAATACGAACCAATCTGCGAAAATATCTTACTTTTTTTGAATCATACCTTTTAGCAAGGCCGGAAGCAGGCCCCAAAGGGAACCAACCAACGGTCACTCAATAGCGAATAGCTACTAAAAGACGTACTAAAAGCAACTGTACTCTAAACAGAAAACATCACAAACAAAGCTGAAACGTCATGTTAAAGTGCAGCGAGTAGTATCTGCTCTGGGCGATGGAAAAGTATCTACCATTTCTTTGTTCCCTTTTAGTAGCCTCTTATACGACAAGCAGAAAACACGTTACAACTATTCTAAAGCCCGTACCCACTTACTTGTATTGATTTAAATTACTTTGTTTGCATAACTCTTGTTAACTCTTTGTTTGCATAAAATTATAACTAGATAATAAAGCACACCATAAAGCTGTGAATCTGTAATGACACCAATGTTAATATCATACATACATTGGATATTGACCAGCTAGTACAACGTTTGGGCCCGTTCCTGTGAGTGTAGTAATTCCACCTATACTTGCCGCGTATGGTACGCACAAAGTCAAACCTTTTTCTAGTTTACCGCTTTCACGCCTTGGTTGAAGTACTGTAGCCTCATCCTGTTTGATAAAAACAACTCTGATATAAGTTTTAAGTATTGGATTTGACATATGTTACGATTATCAGTGAGCATTTGACACTAACGTCATATTGCATACATATCATAATGCAAATTGTGATAACACTGCTTGAGTCGCGATATAGTTGATCCTAATTTCTGAATGAGACAAACTGGTGAGCAATGGTAAGTTTATCATAATAGGTTTATTTAAGTTCACTCACTTCATTTTCAGCTGTGTTTGCACCAATAGATATGTCGTTAACTGAATCATTGTCCAAATTACCATCATTCTCGAATGAAGTGTTTTGATAACCTTCGGTATTGTTGTTAGTTAAAGCATGATCCGCCGTTTTAGTTGTATTTGTAAATCCGGTTGATTTCTCCACATCCGTTTTTTCTTCGGAAGATTCTAAGGGTAATATTCCATTTGGATGACTCTAGAGATAACAAAGATTGAACCTGATGTATCTAGTTTCTGCATCATAAATAATTTGTGGAAATTTTGTAGTGATTTTTGAAATATGCTATTAAATATATAGGGTAGTATTGTTATTGGTTCAGTTTACTCCACACCAGAGTACTATTGTTTTTCAGAGTTGTTAATAACACGGGATTGCTGTCCATGAAATTTGTAATCACGTTGTCAGAAGGAATATTTGACTTCTGATCAACAGTTTTATACTCCTATCAAATAGCATTCTTCCGAAGTTGTCGCTTCGTAGTTATCGCGCATGTTCGGAAATACAGTTCGCGTTCGCTCATGTACATGTGTGTTAGGTTTTCTGGTTAGCTCCGTCGTAAGAGAATCACTTAATACTACCGGAACAACCAAATTGGAGAAACCAGTAACTATTAATATGTTTGAGTGAATCGAACTGAACAGGAAGTGATTATGGCACAACTTTGGTATCTTTCTAAAAATGAGAACAAAGATTTCCGTCTTCAATCGGCGAAGGTTAGTACATCATGTCTCACTTGGTTATTCCGCACTGATACAATTCGAGGAATACTATACAGCATGCGGAAAGCATCAATATAGACTACTTCGAGCTTGTGTTGATTGCAACATAGACGGATCTCACTTGTCTTTTTATATCACTTACACCTGTTAGATTATGGCCTATTACTCCAAGGAAAACAAACCAGCCAACGAGATATTTTTGCCTACGCAAAATATCAGGCAGCAATTAACTCCAACAAGAACTTGAATGGTTGAAACACGATTGCTAATTCCACTCGTACCCAATGGCAATATTTGGTTGATATCCATTGCAATTACTTATTGACTATAATACCAGTCTAGGATGTACAAATTATGGCAATTTCCTTCACAATGACGCAATGTAACAAAGAGCCCTGATATGTCTAAACTGTTTGCAAAGTTTGTTTGCGCCCAAGCCACTGACGTGATTGCAAACACAGTGTCATTATTATTCCTGTTTAATGATTACTTTTCGTACGGTCCAAACCGTCAACTGACGTTTCTATCTGGTGGTGGCCGGAATTTTTAGCTGAAACTAGTGATTCCCGCTTATTTCCTGGTGCTCTATTCTTCTGAATTCAATAAGTGCCTACAATATGAACACACCTCAGAAAACCAGTGGTTTAACAAAAGTTTATACCGAATACAACAGAACACTGGTATGTGCCATAAAATGCCTTATAACCTGCAGTAAGAGTTGAAATAAACAGCAAACATGAGAAAATACAATTGCGGCAAATTCTCCGACTCCGAGCCTCAACGTTACGCCCAAACAAATTACGTTATGGTGAACGCAAGGATAAATTGTGACAACCTTTGATGCAGCGTATGAATATTGGTATATCTGGACGCAAAGAACACTGTCGGTTCTTCACGCCACTCTGCGTGCGTGCGTGCAATTTTGAATTAAGTGTGAGAGCACACTATAGGTTTAATTGTCTGAAAAAGAAACAATCGAATACCGTGCTCTCACGCAGCAGTCAAGGACCGAGCGTGATCGCCAAAAAAACGCGACAAACGGTCAAGTGCCAAACAAGCCCGGACCATGCCTGACCTCGAGGTAGTATCATAGTTTTGAGATAATCAAGTCTAACTCATTAGAAACGGGCTGAATACACCCCTATATGTCGCCCGGACGGTCAAAGTGTAAACGAACATATAAAAGTCACTCGCATTCCGCTACGGCGTACAAGAATGATTTGGACCAAAAATAGCAAAAACAACACCCCTCAAATCCACTTAAACCTTAACATTTACGACTTGAGAACCAAACAGAAATCTTAGGGCCACGTTCTCGAGTCGTTATTTACTAATACGGTCACCACGCAAACAAACAAAACAATTTTGAAATACGAAAGTCCAATGATTAACAAATCATTTCAAATAATTGCGTTGGAAGATTTTCGACGGAGGACGATGAAATTGTAAACATGATTTCAGACAGGCAGACAGGCCAAATATAACACTTCTGTTTATAGCAATCTGCTTTTTTTCAAGTCATGCCAGGAAGATCAGACATCTCTTGTAGACATAGTGCTTTACGTCAGGAATTGTGAATTTTGTTCAACTTGTACATTCGTAGTTAATAATGATAATTGTATAGGTAGGATTTCATGTATTGAAACTGAATTAAAGCAAGTTTACATGTCCATGTTCGTGTGCTTATCAGAGATATTATCAGTCAAAATCAGTAAGCTGAGGACATTATAAGCCCGAAATGATTTTTCATGTTCCTTACCATCATTGACTTGCTTGGAGTTTCTATTCTCAGCCCCGTCTAATAGCTTACAGTAATTCCACAGAACCTTTATCGAGGTTGAATGTCGTCGCTTGTATAGACATCAGCGCATAATTTAACAATTAAATTTATGGTCAAGACATCCATCTTGTTGAAAACATATCAAAACAAATAATCGATACGCCACCATTGCACAGACTTCGGGCAAGTCACGGGCAAATACCCATATGGACCTAGTTTGATTTAGATATAGAATATCCTAGTACGCAGTTTATCTTATAACAACATCATAAAATAGCGAATAAGAATGCTTTCTCACTACTGTACCGGTATTCTTACAAAGTTAAAATATCATTGAAGCTATACAAAATTATTGCTACAATAAGTACAAAAGTTAAGTGAAGTTAAATCTGCTACGTGGAAACAAATTTAGTCTCTTTTTATACCCTAGAGTAAGGTGTTATCAATTTTATACTGGCAGACATAATTTGCGGTCTAAATCGACATGGATAACCGTAGTTAATTTCCCAAACCCAATTGCATTTTACCTCTTCAATACGGTCTTCCATCGGACGCATCAGTTCTCCCAATACAGCGTTGACAATAGGAATCATCATAGCGGTTGTAGCAGTGTTTGAAATCCACATCGATAGAAAATATGTAGGAAGCATGAATCCAAGCATCAGACTATATGAATACAAACGTACAATACAAACGTAATATTTTTTGAAGAAAATAATATATCACTCCTGAAAGTAGTAACCATGCATTACTCGACTCCTGGTATTCGCGAACTGTGATACCGAAGCATGAGCATTCGCTTGGAGGCGGAAAATCATTTGTAACGTCGTCACAATCTATTGACAATCTACGTGGAAGAGTTGAGAATGCGCTAGAATAGCCTTGAGGGTTGGAGATTCATTGGGTAAAAATTCGTACCACAGGAGGCTGATCTAGTGTTTATGAATTTAATCTCTGTGAAAAGTGTCCTATTCAGACAGGAACTACACGAATGAACGCCATGTTGAGTAAAATCGCAGGAAATATCATACACTGTAGTCTAGTCTACAGTTTTGTCAGAGGTTTAAAGAGAACAATGACAAAATTTCGCACGCGAAGTTTTAAAGATGGAACCAATTTGTTATGAATTAGTTGAAGAACGGAACAAAACCATCAGCATCAGAAGCACTTTCCGGGACATTCTGTATATTTATCGTACGTCCAGTTATAGCAAGTAATTGTTCCACTCCCAAGTTAAGTATTTGCTTTGCTGTAAGAATTTACTTGTAATTAATGATTGTGGACCAAATCTCCAACTGAGGGTTTTGGTTTGCGGATGGAATAGTTCCAAAAAAGTTTATTTAAAAAAATGGTGCTTGAATATTGTTGCTGAGTATCCAATGTCACTAAAGTTATTACTTACGCACTTATCAATGGTCAAGTATTCCTCTGGAATACGGACATAAAACCTCCAATGCATTTATAATTTCTTTTAGGCATTGCTTCCGGCTCTGCTCAGGGCGAGTTTCAATAAAAAAGGGAAAAAGTGATCAATAAATTAATTTCTTCTATTTTATATTAAATTCTTTTTCGTAGACATGCCCTCCCCAGAAAACTTTTAAAAAAGATGGGCATTCCCCCAAGATTTTGGAAGTTGATATTGATTTTCGTGGGCCTTCGGTACGCGTTTTTATACATGAATTTTTTTACAATTATGCTGTTTGTATCTCAAAATGACGAATCAATAAATTGAATAAAAAAAATGATTTAGATACAAAATTACCTGTGAGGCTTGCTACCCACGGCCAGCAAAACGCCCAAAGCAATTCTCTTGTGCAGGCAAGTATATTCAACACCCACAGCAATGATTAATCCACCAACAAATAACCAGTTTGTGTCTTTTAAATACACGACACTAACATCTTTTGCAGGCATTATTCCCATTAGTGGAAACATAATAAGGGGAAGAAAGGCAGTCACTGCTAGAGGCAAGACTTCTGCAATCCAGTAGACAGCCATGATAATAATACAGTATCCACATGATGCTTCCTGTGGTAGAAATAATGAAATTCAAATATTAAAAATTCTCAAAAAATAATACTTTACACGAATCATATTATTATAAAACCCCTTTAAACTTAGTTATTTAACATTCAATATTGATTCCACATTTCTTTGTTTCAAACTTAATTTACCTTGGATAAATAATGTTCATTTCTACATCGGATTTGTTTTTTCTTTTAGTGGTGAATATTGAAGATGATATATGTGCTTTTTGTCACATTGGCATGCATACATCTTCGCAAATAAGTTACTACCACCAATCAAGGATTTTTCTATCCATTGAACAGATCATAGGAAACCACAAGCCTTCGCTTAGTGCCTGGTTCTAAGCTTGCTAATTCGAATTCTTGCTTCAATTTAATTTCTATTGCATGGACATTGTTGGCGGAGATCAAAATGGTCCAGCGAATCTGTTGTCAACGATCTCGTAATGCACATGATTTAAAAATAACGACTTACCGTAGATTGGAGTACAATCGGTATTGGTAGCAAAACAATTGGCAACAGGATCAGTAATAACGTAGATCTGAAATTCCACAATACTTTGAAAAATTGCTTCACTTCCATTATTGAGACAAATCTGAATTATATGTTAGTTTCATTTATGTTGTAACGAAACCAGGTTCTAATATTTTTAATGAACTATTGCAACCTTGTTATATCTGAAATGGGCGAGAATAGGTGAAGTGGAGAATAAGACTTCGCAGTTGAAGTATATAGCATTGTATGTTACGTTCTTGCGGTGTAGATTCATAGCATAAAACACCTATCGTGTTTATAGACAATCTGACTTTTTCAATATTTCGTTAACGTAAGTCTGGATTGATTGAATACCGAGAGGAACGTGAAATTGAAACGTGTATTGAAACTTCAGTCTAGTATGTCAAGACTTGAGAAAATCTATTGATCACCTATTTTTTCTCTAGCATTTGCCTACTATTAGACCTGTTTTTACACAAAATCCTGAATACCAAACAAATGAAGATATTGCTTCCACATCTCCGCACCCAGGATAGCTCATACTGAATGTTACTAAATGCAAAGAATTCGACAAATATTTACTTTAACTTCAAAGCATACACATATACCAACTTTTGAACTCATTCAACATTTCCTTCAGTAAAACATAAAATATTAGTCGATTCTCGGACATCAATCGATTCAATCTTTCTGCCAAGCACGACAGAAGACAGTCGGACACCCCGACATGGCCAAATATGACCATGGAGCTCGCGTCCTAGTAAATCCACTTTACCCATCGGAATGACGGGGGAGCATTCTAATAAATGAATCGATTTATAATAACCATTGTAACGCTTATGCTCGTATTTACAACTACTACTAATACTAATCACTTCCATGTTCCGCCGAGTTCAAATTTTCCGTGGTTCCAAAGAAAAACGCTGTGAATTTTACGCAGAAAGCGTCTATTCCTATTTAGACATGTCTTAAAATTGTAGTGAAGAAATTGTACTTATAAAATTAATATTAGGACATGGCTATTTACTTAGTGTTGCATTGACAAAAGTTTAACTGTAATAGCTTTGATAAACGTGTTTTTAAAATATAGGAAGATGGGTGTAAAGTTTAAAAATACGTGAGGAGAGCATTGTGGCAATAAAATTTCGCCATTGTGAACACTATAAGACGCGTGTAGATTGTCGTAGAAAACTATAATAAATTTGAAAGGCGCATTTGAAGAACCGAACCAAGTTATAAATGAACAGAACCAAAGAATCGGTACCAACACTTCATATACGAATACCAATTCTCTTCCCTATAATTGTCATATGTACAGGTATAAAACAATTTTCAAATCAGGTATTCGCTGTGCTGTAGTTTCCTCAAATCAGATAATTTTTAAACAATCGAAGTTTGCAAATACCAAAGTAAAAGTATACATGAAACATGCCTTAAATATTGCCCATTACTTCGGAATAGGGCACAAATTGATCTGGAAAGCTGGACAGGTAGATCCGTGCAAATAAGCGGCCATTTAAATTTTTTTATTATATTTGAACAGAGGCACACGGGCTACATTCTTCTTCTTTGTCCTTTTTGTTCACATAATATAAAAATTACCATTACCGACATAAAATTACCTTATACACAAAGGACAAAGAAAAATGTAGCCCGTGTGCCTCGGTTCAAATATAATAAATATATGTCGGTAATGGTAATTTTTATATTATGTGCACAAAGAGTTACATTCCTGGTTACATTCTGTCTTTTGTGCACCAGGTAATTTCAAGTTGTTCATTGCAATTTATATGCTTCAACTTTTGCCTCAACAAATATTTAATTTCTTTTTTGACAAATCGTTAATATAAAACGGTTTTCGCTTCAATAGGAGCGAAAAGTTTATAAAAAACGTGATTATAAAGTACACCATACACGTGTATTCAACCGCCTGAATCAAACCATATGCACTCTGTCTATTCATACAATGCACTAGAATTTGCCTGTTAAAAACATATCAATTCACTGGCTTGTTTTGACTACTTATCTAATCGACAACCTAACGCGGTGTGACATCAATCTTTAAACTACTCTGTGTCATTAAACAGTGTAAAGCACAGGAGACTCAATATACTTTGTAATGCGCCACTGTTTGCAGATCTCGCACCTAATAACACAAACGTTGTTTACGCAGGTCGTAGTCAACATGATACATTATGATAGGCGGATAAGGCTGACTAAATTTCTCCACAGGTCACAGATGTTGTCCTCTTTTATTCCATTCCCGTAAATAACGTATGTGTAATATAGATTAACATAAACAAAGTACCACACTCAGGAATTGCAGTTTGATATAGTTGTCTTCAGACAAAAGGTACCATATAAAAATATTGCAGAATATTTTCTTGAAATGTACTCCCTAAATTATTATCAAATGTCGGTCTGGCGTTATACATTGTCCTCAAAACTCTCTCTCTCTCTCTCTCTACTGGCTACGAATTGAACAATTGGTAATTAAATGCCTTCCACTATGGCAGATTGAAAAACATTAAGAAATGCTTAATAATAAATTTGACTCTGATACCGTAATTTTTATGGGAAAATGATTGGTTTTGCTTGAAAGGATTTTCAGTGATCAAAAAAAGGAATTATTCATTTGCCAATTTTTTGATAACTGACATTGGCTTCAGCACCCAACCAGAACTACTTGTCACCCGGGATTCTGGAGCCTCTCTAATACAAGTTATTGGATGTGTCCAATGTCCAACCTCCCTCTGTTTGCGACATTATATATTTTCGAGATAATAATAGAACTTTAGATTTATCCCTTTTCATCGTGTCGGGTACTTTTTCGCCAAGTTGGGCCCGCTAAGGCCGTAGATTTTCCGGCATTGCAAAAAGAAATCCTATTTGTACAGGACTAAAACCAGTTAATGAATAAATTATCTATAAAACAGTTTGGCGTTGGGATGTACCTTTTAGAATTTCGAATCAAACCACTGTTAATTCGAATCGATACTAAGCATTTCAAGAATATTTTCGATTCTAGTAGATGTATGTTGAGTCGTGGGTGTGAAGTATTGTCGTTGTCGGGTCTTGAGAGCAAACACTTTAACATTATGTGACTTTTTGGCGAGCCTTTATGATTCTTTATGAACTTTTTGTCAATTTCGTTGTGCTCAATCAATGCACAGATATTTTGTTCTTGTCCTGTATCGCTTGATTCTTTTTAGTTTTATAAACTAACATGGTATCTTAAAACAGTTAGGAATAAGTTTTTACAAAACAGTGATATTCGAAAGGATTCGATTCAAAATCAATTTGTTCAAAATTCGATTCGAAAAAAGTATTCGTAACTTGCATCCCTAGTTCGGTGTTAGAGAGTTAGTTTCATGTTAACAGTCTTTGAGTTGAAAAATTTCGGAGCAGGAGCATTTTGTACGAATTGCGCTATACTGATGAAAAAAGCCGTTCGAAGATTTTGCACAGTAAGATAGCTCCAACGGCGCTACAACATGCTGACCACCATCTGTTTATTGAAAGCTAAAATGTAGTAATAAATCTAGGTGACCAAAACTGCATCATTTGAAACTCGAATTTGATTTGAATAATTTTTTCCGAATTGCATCGAATCAACATATTAATAGAAATACCGAATGACCCGTTTTTACGATTGCAATTTGCCCCCATCATTAAAATCGAGATATTTTTTAGCCAAAATTTAATAATAAAGATGTTGAAAAATGCAATATACAGCCAGTTTAAACTTCTTGAGGTAGGAACCAATTTGATCAAAATCTAAAAGAGTTGATAGTATTTTGTCGTTAAAATATAAAATTCCACTTCAATTTGTAATTTTTTTGTTCCTGTGAACGGTTCATTAATGATTCGAATATTGTCTTATTTCAGTCGATTAAAATCACCAAATTCAGTTGACAATCCCCATGCGTTCGAGGATGATGGTTTGATTGAACTTTGAATTTCAAACGATCTATACAGTACTGGGTATTACAGATCAATTGAAAGAATGAGTTTTTTTTAGATCAATGATAAAATATACGAGGCAATAGAACCGACAATAAATAAATATAATAAAATAGACAATTTCGGAATATTTCACAATCACAAAAATGACTTTTTTCAAATAAATGATTATTTGTGAAAATGCAATGTCGGTCTGGCGTTATACATTGTCCTCAAAACTCTCTCTCTCTCTCTCTCTACTGGCTACGAATTGAACAATTGGTAATTAAATGCCTTCCACTATGGCAGATTGAAAAACATTAAGAAATGCTTAATAATAAATTTGACTCTGATACCGTAATTTTTATGGGAAAATGATTGGTTTTGCTTGAAAGGATTTTCAGTGATCAAAAAAAGGAATTATTCATTTGCCAATTTTTTGATAACTGACATTGGCTTCAGCACCCAACCAGAACTACTTGTCACCCGGGATTCTGGAGCCTCTCTAATACAAGTTATTGGATGTGTCCAATGTCCAACCTCCCTCTGTTTGCGACATTATATATTTTCGAGATAATAATAGAACTTTAGATTTATCCCTTTTCATCGTGTCGGGTACTTTTTCGCCAAGTTGGGCCCGCTAAGGCCGTAGATTTTCCGGCATTGCAAAAAGAAATCCTATTTGTACAGGACTAAAACCAGTTAATGAATAAATTATCTATAAAACAGTTTGGCGTTGGGATGTACCTTTTAGAATTTCGAATCAAACCACTGTTAATTCGAATCGATACTAAGCATTTCAAGAATATTTTCGATTCTAGTAGATGTATGTTGAGTCGTGGGTGTGAAGTATTGTCGTTGTCGGGTCTTGAAAGCAAACACTTTAACATTATGTGACTTTTTGGCGATTCTTTATGATTCTTTATGAACTTTTTGTCAATTTCGTTGTGCTCAATCAATGCACAGATATTTTGTTCTTGTCCTGTATCGCTTGATTCTTTTTAGTTTTATAAACTAACATGGTATCTTAAAACAGTTAGGAATAAGTTTTTACAAAACAGTGATATTCGAAAGGATTCGATTCAAAATCAATTTGTTCAAAATTCGATTCGAAAAAAGTATTCGTAACTTGCATCCCTAGTTCGGTGTTAGAGAGTTAGTTTCATGTTAACAGTCTTTGAGTTGAAAACTTTCGGAGCAGGAGCATTTTGTACGAATTGCGATATACTGATGAAAAAAGCCGCTTGAAGATTTTGCACAGTAAGATAGCTCCAACGGCGCTACAACATGCTGACCACCATCTGTTTATTGAAAGCTAAAATGTAGTAATAAATCTAGGTGTGACCAAAACTGCATCATTTGAAACTCGAATTTGATTTGAATAATTTTTTCCGAATTGCATCGAATCAACATATTAATAGAAATACCGAATGACCCGTTTTTACGATTGCAATTTGCCCCCATCATTAAAATCGAGATATTTTTTAGCCAAAATTTAATAATAAAGATATTGAAAAATGCAATATACAGCCAGTTTAAACTTCTTGAGGTAGGAACCAATTTGATCAAAATCTAAAAGAGTTGATAGTATTTTGTCGTTAAAATATAAAATTCCACTTCAATTTGTAATTTTTTTGTTCCTGTGAACGGTTCATTAATGATTCGAATATTGTCTTATTTCAGTCGATTAAAATCACCAAATTCAGTTGACAATCCCCATGCGTTCGAGGATGATGGTTTGATTGAACTTTGAATTTCAAACGATCTATACAGTACTGGGTATTACAGATCAATTGAAAGAATGAGTTTTTTAGATCAATGATAAAATATACGAGGCAATAGAACCGACAATAAATAAATATAATAAAATAGACAATTTCGGAATATTTCACAATCACAAAAATGACTTTTTTCAAATAAATGATTATTTGTGAAAATGCATGCTTTGAATAGAGTTTTCTATACTGTGGCAAATAATAATAAAATAATGCTGTTTCAGGGTTTAAATTGCCGTAAGCAAATATTAAATTATTTTGGTTTGAAAGGAACTTATAAATCATTCCAAAAATTCGTCAAACAATTTATAGTAGTTTCACTTTGTTGGATTATTTTGTACAGTAATTGGTTGTAAAATTGTGGAAAGGAACCACGTTGAATAAAATTTGAAATCGTATTTGAGGTAATAAAGTATATAAAACAATTGTTGCACTGCACATGTTTGTAACTTAATATAACAAAACAAAATACAAATTGAAAACTAGAATACGCTTGACTGTAGTCTGGCCCGAAATCTAGTCGGATTCAGGTAATATAGATTGTATATTGTCCAATCTTCGCTTCAAGTTTGCTGTCGCAATTTCAACAGATTGAAGGATACGGAATTGTGATGCTTGAACTTCCTCCAATGTTCCCAATCTCATATCATTATCATTTTCGCGGTCTAGAAGAGAATCAACAGCTCTGTTCAACTTTTCATTTGCTTCTGTGACTTCGCTCTGAAATAGAAAAATGCCGGCACCGATAAGACATATTATTTCACTTGGCAATAGCATTTTTAAAACGTTATGGTGCACTTAAGACAATTAGTATTATCATCAAAACTTCGCGGGAATTGACAGGTTTGACTTGTTTGGGAAAAAAGAAGTTTCATCGAAATTAAAATTTAACGAGATTTTGTAATGAGAAATCAAAGCTATCTTCTGAAACACATATGGTAAGACACACACCAAACTTTCGCCAAGGTTTTTCCTTACTAATTGTCGTTTTTATTTGTCACGAATGTTGATTCATGCGATGCATGCGAATAGGATACCATATTCAAAATGTAATTCCTTCAATAACAATTATTAAACCTTTGAGATGTAATTTTCAATTTCCTTCGGTATGGATTTTTTCATTGTGTTCATTCTTCTCATGAACTCTTCGCTTATTGATATTATTTCTTCCTCCACCGTTTCTATGCTGTATAGACCAAAATATTGAAATTTATCGGTGAACTTATGGGCAAAGATATGGTTTGCAACAAAATTAGAATATGATGCAAAATCATACTTTAAAAGCAAATCCTCTAATGATATATTCAATGTGACAACAGCATTCGCAAGTTCCTTGTACACCGAGTCAGCGTTGTCTATTTGATCTTGTATTTCCGACGAATTTTTTATGATAATCTCCAAAACGGTACTCATATCTTGAATTTTGACAGAATCATTGTCGTTTGAATTCTTCTGAAAAGAAAGAAGATATTATCTTTTCGGTCTTTATTTGGCAATATCACGATTAAATGAGTTAAATAAGATTTTTAAAGCTGTCCATTTGTTTTTTAGGCAAAATAAAAAGTTTAAGTTGATATGCATTTAATATAAACAAGACCGTGAAGAACATGTGAACAAGGTATTAAAATGAGATAATATCTATCATTTGTTCAAGTTTGTGTTTGGCAAAGTTGCTTTATTTTGACTTACATTTATTACACTCTCGAGTTTCAAGTAGGATGCATTAAGCCTCTTTGCATATTGTTTATTTTCATCACTAAGAAGTTTCAGCTCTCGATCGACGTCTAATAGGTTTTGCATCTGCAAGTTGATGTCATCGATCTTGCCCGATAAAACTTTCACATTTGCATTCGTCGTGTCATATTGACCCCTCATGATTTCGGTTTCCTCCATTTTTTTAGTCAATTTGGTAATGTCTTCGCGTAAAAGTTGAAGAGAATTGTTAAAATTCTCTGGCGCATAAATGTTCTTTGGTATTTTGTTTGTCAAAACGTCAATTTTTAAATTCAAACCCGCGGTTGAATCATTAATATTCTGTTTCATCCTCTGCATTTCTTGGAGAATCTCATCAACTGACGGCATCACATTGCTTTTCAAAGTCTCGATTGAATTTGTAACTTTAGAGTCGAATTCGCTTCTAATGCTTTCTGCGAATTTTGTCATCTCATCGGAACTTGAGTATTTATTGTTTCTATTTTTCAGGATTGTAATTTTCTCTGATATATCATCAAGTCCTTTAGTTATATTTTCGATATCTTGTCTATTTTCTGCAATCTCCACTTTTATTTTCTGAACACGTTTTATGCAACTTCTATTATTTATTTGATTCGAAGTTTCGATTTCTTCCATATCAGTTTGCAAAGTTATAAATTTGTTACTCAAATATTCAATTTCTTCTTGCAATGCCAAAATATCATCTTGTGAAATGTTTCGATGTAAATCTTGTAATATCATAAGATCATTCTTTAGATTTGAAAGAGTTGTATCTGATGATTTCTCAGATATCGCAATACGGTCCAATCTGAAGGTTATTTCATTCATTGATTTATTCAATAAAAGTTCACTCTTCTCTAGAAAGTTTTGCATATCAACAAGATTCAGATATATATCAGAAATATTACTTGAAATATTCGTTGTATTACATTCGTGTTCTCGCATTTTATTTTGTAAAGATTTAACTTCTTGATCCTGCAAACTAATGTTTGTGTGAAACGATTCAATGTATTCTTCGAGAATGTTCTCAAGATCCCTGATTTTATGCTGTTTTTGTTTTATTTCCTCAAGATCAGAATGAAAACTCATCATCTCTGACAAATTTGAATTGAATTGTTCCAAAGATTGATTAATTATCTTATCTGTCTTATCGAGGATTTTTATTGATTTAAAATTTTTTTCCACATTATTTGAGGCATTTCTTATGCCTGTCTTCATACTCCTGACATCATCAGTAAATTGTTTGCATATATCATCTACTCGCTTTCCCAAATCCAAATGGCTGCTATTGAATATTTTCATGTCGGCAGCAATCTTTGCAATGGAAGTTTTGAGTTTTTCTAATGCTTTGTCAGAATATATTACTCTGTCATTTTCATCTACAGGTTCTTTGTTTGCAGCAGATGTTGTCGAGTTCGTCATGTTCTGGTATCGCTCTTCCAAGTTCCTCCATTTTTCCATTCTTTGACGTTTGTCCCTTGCTGACTGTAATTCTTTGAGCTTTTCTTCAGAATCTAACACTTCTTCAATATTGTTCACTTTGACGGTGAGTAACATCGAGTCTTCTTGAAGTTGATTTAAATAATTTACTGAGTTATTAATTTTATTTTCAATTTTCTGTTGGGACTCTAACCAATGTGTAATAGAAGCATTGTGCCTCGTAACCATACTAGTTAAATTTGATAAACTCCCATTCAATATTTCAATGAAACGATATTCATAATTTGATGCTAACCAAGATGTGTGATTTTTTATAGCGTTGTCCATTATAGTCAGATTTTCTTCAGCAAGGTTTGCTTTTGTTTCTACTGAATCCAAACGATTCTGCTGGTCACTGAAGTTGCGATGTAAGGTTCCAATCATAGCAATTTCCTTATACAAAGCAAATTGCAATTCTTCAATTTTTTCACAATTTTCAGACATCTCAGAATCAAACCGTTTTTTCTGTGAACTGATAGTTTCATCAATATCCATCCTCAAACTTTCAATGTTGTCTGAAAGAGATGTAATAAGACCCGTGCTAGAAGACAAAGTTGTTGTGTGATTTTCTACGTCCACAGTTATATTTGATAATGATGTTTCAACTGTTTGAAGTTTTTCCATCAAATTGTAAATCTGATGTTGTCGATTTTTAGCATCCTGTTCAATATTGTTCAGTTTGTCGTTTTCTTTATTTATTTGTTCTTCAATAGATGATATTTGATAGATTATCTTCTCCTCTATTAACATTATATCCTGTTTCAGATCTTGGTCAAAGCGCGTAATTTTATCGTAAAGTGAGGATGCATTTAAAATGCCTAAGTCAAGCTTTTCTGTTATATCTATAATTTTATCGTTGAAATTTGAGTAATTATTCAAAATACTACTAACTTGTGGTCTTACGTTTCTCATTTCTGTTTCAACGGCGTTTAGTTTTTCATCAAATTCGTTCTGGGAATATTTGTTCTCCTGCTCTAAGTCCAATATAATGCTTTTAATGCTGGCAAACTCTTGTGTTGTTTCCCTCAAAAAGTTTTCCATATTGGATGCCGTCGTGTTAGTGATATTATTTGCTATTGATACAATGTTTTCTTGAAGATCTGACAATTGTGACTTTATTGGTTGCGTTTTTTGGCGAATATCTTTATAGAGACCACGATGGTGTCTTTCCATTTTTATTTGCATTTTCCTAATGTTATTTTCGTTTTCGAATATGTTTGACGCGTTTGATTCTAAAAAAAGACGATAAGGTTAATATATTTGTGTTGTTAAAACTTAAAATTTGAGGGTGAATTCTTCAAAGATTCCGCTTTGATCTGTTTCGAAGATGCAGCCAAACAAAATTTAATACGTGAAGTTTATGGGGGTGATAAAGTGAATCGGCATTTTATTCAGCATATAATTTACTAAAACACGGTCGGTTTAAACAGTGCAGATCATAGCTCAATATCCTACATCTCTACCTGTTTATCAGGCCCGCAACAAAAAATCTGGGGATAATTGTATTTTCCACTATTTCTATCTGGAGATATTGTAAAAGTTTGCATATTGAGTGACGTTGAAGTACGCGTCTTGCACGCTTATTAGTGTTTTTTCATCGACACTGTAAGGCCATGTTAAGGACATTATCAAGGGGGAAATGAAAAGAAAATTGCGCCCTAACGTATCAGGTTCGCCCATCTTGCTGATTTAATGTTTTTGATGGGTTTCAATTTGTTATTTGTTGTTTTGAATTTGTTTCAGATTTTTCTGAATTAAACATCGGTGGTAAAATACTCGAAAATAGTGTTTTACGAAGCCAGAGTGGCACCTTAAATTGGCACCAAAGACAGCATTTCTAAAAAATTGGGAAGTATCAAGTTGTTTAGTAAAATGTTAGGATTTTTCAGTTCTTACCTAAAAATGCTGTCAAAATCACGGAGGATAATATGGAAAAAATGACGTTTGCAACAGTCAAAATCTGACATATGTTTAAATGATTTCGAAAGCCTGTAAAACAATAAAGCAAAATTCATGTTCGCATTTGATCTGAAAACATAAAAAATGTTAGGAAATATATGGAAATTATTCATAACCTTCTCCATAAATTGCAGTGGACACAACCCTGACAATTTCTTGATTTAATAACTGAGGTTAACACAATATCTCGATCGAAACTATTTAAAAAGAGGACACTTTCGAACACTTCTGAAAACCTTCAATATTAGTGTATGATTTGAGTTAATTTTGATATTGCTTGGTCGCATTTGGACAATATTGTTGCCAGATCAGAAATTCGGAGTCAAGCATAAGCCACAGATGGACCGCCCATCCAGCAGTGTCCCATTCTTAACAAAAGATATATGGACGAAAGCTGTCAGACTGACCAAATTCAATATTATAATATAATAGCTTATATATTCCATTTGATCTATAATCCAAGGAGCTATAAGCACGCGGTGTCCTTACCTTGCGAAAGAGGAGATTTTGACAAAAGAGATAATCTATCGGTTTTTGTCCGAAGTGGAATATGTAAATCTCCACAAAATTGCTTAGAATTCTGTGTTGGATTACAATCTCCTCTTGAGGGAGATCTTGGCTGATGATTTTTTGTTAATATTTTTTCACCGATTTGTTTTTTGATTTTCTTCCTTGCACAGGTCCGGGAAGCAATATCGCGTTCATTCAATTTTTTGTTTTTTCTTGGAAACCTTAAAAAATGTAATCAAACTTCTATACGTTAATCACCAAACATTGGAGCCGTGTGTAAAATGAAATAAGAGGGACAGATGATTTTACCATCACCCAGGACAGATACCACTTACTGCCCTGTACCATAGTGGTTCAGTTTCGTGTTATGTTTTCCGCTTAGAATGCAGTTGCTGGTTCTATATCTTGTAGTACCTCTTTGCGATTAAATGGCCGTTAGTTGGATCCGTTTAGGCATTGCTTTCGGCCATGCTTTGAGTGAATTTCAATAAGGAAAAATTAATGGGTCTCAACTCTCAACTCATTCTACAATCTTTTGATTGAGGGGGCGTTAGACCAGTAAGATGATCACAATGAAATGTGTTTACTTCTGGTATAGACAGAAATGCGCTTAGCGGTACAACTCGCCCGGCATACCTGAGAATAACAATGACGTTATAGACACCGTAACTGACTTCGCGCGGTGGACAAAATGAACAGTAACACACTCTTATCGAGAAATGTTCATGTGCATCGTGTAAGGATCTGGTGTAGGCAAAAATAAAATTATTCCCATCAGAAATTTTATTTTGTTTAGCCCCGATGTACCTAGCAGCGCCACCCACCAGTTCCTAAGATTTCACAAAACAAGTTCGGACATAAGATAATGACATCTATCCTTCCTTGTTGGGGCTGAAGCGATTCTACAGTTCACCCCTGATAAAGTAAAAATATAAGATAGATTACCTAATTATGTCGCTAACTTTCTTTTTCTTACGACTGTAATCAGGTCTTTCGTCCAATGGCCTTGGTATTGTTGCTAGAGGATATCTTGATGACAGATTCTGCCATTTTGATGTTGGTGACTCGCTCTTCCTACTCCCAGCTCTTATCCTGTATTTCTTCAACCTTTTCCTGAAATTGAACCTCGTGATCATCAGCTTCAATATTGACACAAGCCTTAGGTAATGTCTACATGTACATGCCAAACTTTCAAATTTCAAGAAAATTCAATTTATAGTTTGGGGTTGTGTGTAAATGAGACTATCAAGTAAACAACAAACAGGCGAGGATAAAAAAAATTAAAACAAATGCCGAGTTGAAGAAAAAGAAGCATTCATTCTGGTGAAAGTGTCCAAGTATTGTCCAACCTTACAAAGAAAACGCACAAATCTCCTAAAAAATAGCCGCTTAGCGGCCAAAAAAATATTCAAAAACTGTCGGATATTTTATCAGTCAATAGTCAATTTACTTACCTTTTGTTAAGAGGCCGAATATCTGAAATTGTATCTGACGTCATCGTGACGAATCTCCACAGATCTGTGACTTCCACTCAATCAGTACATTTGAGGTAATTTCAACACAAAACAAATAAAATAATTAAATACGTTTTGAAGTTGATACGATTAAAATACAATGAGATTTAAGTAAAATTTTGCTAGCCAAAATTCCGCCACGTTCGTCTGATACGCACAACAATATGAAATTTAGGAGCATTAGCAAAGGTATTACCGCATTTGATCATGTTACACTTGATACACGAGATCCAATCGCAACAAAACAGTGTATCCATGAAAACAAGTGATCAAATTCACTACTCTACTATTCCCTTCGCGATATTTGCCCGCGAGGAGCCTCATCTTATCAATCATGATTCACAGATAGAATACGCCTTGGCGGCACAATATATCTGTGCCACATGTTTGGCGAAAGATGTTTAAGCACTAATAACTAAATAGGTATCAAAGTGATTATTAATGAAACGCGTGGTATTATGATTTCAAGTGACTATATAACATCAAAGTCAAGTGCTTTACTCATGACCTGAAATTATGATTGCTCGTTTAACTTTTGCCAATTTCTATTCAACATAAATACAATGATAAATCCAATTATCAAATTATTAAACTTGTCTTAAAGTCCATGATTGCGAAAAGGAATAAGGTTTTATTAAACTAAGAGAATTCACATTTTGAGGAAATATTCCAAATAGAAATTTTTTCCAGAACAAAGAATTTCCTGTCTCTGGCTATTTTCTAGATGAAATAGATTTTAATCGTCTCGAGTTTCATGCAGTTGCTGGTACTACATTTTTTAGTAGCTCTCTGTCATTAATTGACCGTCAGTCGGTTTCTTCTAGGTACTGCTCCCTGCCTTGCTCAGAGAGAATTGCAATAAAAAATGGTTTACTGGTATTTACACGAAACCCGCTACTTTGAACAACCAAGTAAAAAGTAATATTATTGTGAGTGAATTTATTTTGTCTGAATGTTCACCCATTTATTATCATTGAATGTTTTATAAAATCGGCTCAATCTACAGAGAAGTGGCCTGGTGATGTCAAGGATACACTTGACCACAGCTATTCGCTAGATCGTTGGTGTTTAATTTTTGATGCCATGGAAACATTACACCGCTAACTGTAAGCTTGACACGGAAGCATTCTTATATCATAATCAGTTTCAATTTCATGAAAGCATCGTTTGTCAAGTATGAGCCACAGATGGCCCGCGTCGATGAGCCACGGGCCATCTATGGCTCATGCTTTACAATATCAAATAGGGAAACTGTTTTCATTTTACTATTGACTCGAATCAATTTACAAATGACCTCAATTCCGTAAAAAAGGCTTCCACAATAGCATTTCGGAAAGGAGAATGTATGAAATCGTTAAAACTGATAGATACACGTAAATTCGTAATATAAAGAACATATGTTATTGTTTGTATATCTGCGTCACATATCAACATTCTGCGATAAATATTTAGATTGGTAGAATTCGGGTTAGAGGTAACTATTATTCTAAAAAATAAATGAAACCATCAGCCATAAGCACTAACAGCCTTAACGCTAAAGACATTGGGTTATTTGAGCGACTAGAACAGGTTTTTAAACAATGTTTTGAATCCTGTCCGGCCTATCTCGTTACATGTGCTGACAATGTCTTCCCAGTTAAAGTGTGAGAATCCCAATCACAGAAAAACGTTGACTGAAATTATTCAGTCAAACATAGGCATGTGGTGAATCGTGCCTTTCAATGCCTAATACACGTTTGCGTAGTTGTGTTTTTTCAGGCTTGTTTTATTTCAACCTCGTGTTTTACGTTAGCGTGATGCTGCGCATGCATTTCGTTACGTTTTAAACGCAACCGAACCCTTTGCTGTGCAACATTTGAGCTTCATAAGCGCGTGGTTGCAATTAACGCAGAGCAATATATCCGAGTATCGACAATCTTGTTTTGTTACCTGCCAGGCTGACATACAACGCAAGGCATCGGGAAGACATATTCATGTGTATCTTGGCCCCAATGTAGTGTCCGCTAATGTGTTACTTATGCTGGCAAAGTTTCGGATAATAGTATGGTTAAATACATTTCAGCTTGTTTGTATTATTTGATAGATTTACCAATATCAATATCCATCATTTTCTCCTGCAAAGTGGAAACATTCCCAATACGAAATTTTATTTTTTCAGCTATCTACAATCCGTGAGTGACCCATACTTACTAAATTTATTATGGCGGAAAATTTCCAACTGTTTATATATTCATGAAGGTTTTATGTTTTTCTTTTGAATACCTGTGAGGTGAGCAAACGCGTAATACTCACTTTAAATCTTTATTTACGAGCATTTATTTTTTTCACTTATTTGGCTTTATTTCAGGGCTCGTTTGAATTTCTGATAACTCTGTAATGTAATATCTTTTAACAGAGGTGTCGAGATGACGCTATGAACATTCTACGCCATATGTGATGTGATATGTCATTATTTACTTTACCAAAATTATAGGAATATTGGTGCCTTTTCTGGTTGATTATTTATAAATACTGAAAGCCAGCGTGTAGCACACACAAATTTTATTCCACTGCTCAAGCTTGTATCTCTGACATATTGTTGACTCATTTTTATTTATTCATCGACGAAACTACAATATTTGATTTTTTCCGGAAAAGATAATATGACAGACGGTACAAGGGAATTTTTGATAAATCATAAAAACAATAATTTACACTGTAAATGACGCAATGGTTCACGGTGCATTCGACCTCGATGGGCGGCTTCCTTTGCAAAGGTGGACTGTTAGGAAAATTATAAATTAACATATTTTGTTTTAAATTTTGTTAATGTTTTTTTATTACTTCTCATCGCTATCCAAATTCAAAATACACTTTAAATTTGCACACACCCCTTATTTGGTTGAATATTTTCTTGGAATAAAATTTAAGATAAACAGATATTTATTTTTTTCTTTTGTTTACCGATTTCGGGTATATATTTAAGCGCTGTAGCAAGCAATTTTGAATCGACATTATTAATGCGATGTGATCTGATGAGATTTGTTATTGAGGACATCGCAGTCCTTAAATGTGTTGAGGAGTTTCAGTCTGTGACTAAATTGCGTCTCGTGGTATTCGTGGCACATCAACAGCATAGCTAAATTTATACCTGGAATTATGTTATTAGAGGCCGTCGCGAAATTCCCAGTTAGAAGATTTGTCTGAGCATGTTTCATTAAGTATGGGTCGGTCACTGGTGGATCGCGTCGACGAGGCGCGGTCCATCAGTGACCCATGCTGGAAAAAATAATATTTCTGATCAGGTGATATAATCTCACTGCGAAATTTTCTCTTGCCGAACATAAGACGGGTCACGTCTTAGCGTTTTATGGTTAGATTTGAATCATTGAGTTATGTATTGAGTTATGTATTCATCATACTGATAAATCTTCTTGTTCTAAAAAATTCAAGCTTTGAAAGTATTTAAACATTTTTCTGTCAAGAAATAAATATAATAATTTATTTATAATTATTGATATTTTTATTTAGAGATCGTAATATTAATAACTACTTATTTTAAAACGAAAATGAAACCAATTCAATTGTTGATTGTTTTAATTGTATCCTGTTCTGTGTTCTCACAAGGTAACTTTCTATTCTATTCTGTTCTGGCAAATATGAAAGTTATTAGCAATTTTAAAAATTTTTTATTCAAAAAATTGTACTTATAATGCCAGCAGAATTTATTGTAGGTGTACGGCTTCGCTGTTGCCAAGAAGACAAAACGATTTATTAACAAATTTATTGGCTTGGTAGAACTTTTCATCACAAGAGCAAATGTTCACGTGCATTGAATGCATACACAACTATTTTTTAATCAGCAGAGTAATTTTTTTCAAATACCTCAAAAAATAATATTTCCTTAATTTGGTTAAAATTAGACATTCCCGATTGTACCATCAAATCTCCTTACATCTTTGACTGGAAGTTTTCAAAAAACAATTTCATTTATATTTAGGAATTTCACGTTGTAGAGATGTGAACGGACTTCCGAGACAAGTCATTCCATTTACTAAACCATTAACGTGCTCAGAGGGAATTTACTATACTTGTGAAGACGGTAAGAATAATACAATTGGGATGTAGATATTATCAAAATAAGGTTTAAGTTGAATAACAAAAATGTTCAAAACCATGATTCGGCAAGGATAATATCAACCGCAGCGATTTGCAGTAACGGTTCGCAAATTTTCGTTGCTTAGGAAATAATTTGATTTGATGAAGTCATAAGTTGATTGATGACGTCACTATGCACCACAAAATAAAGTGTTATGAAGGTCCGTGGCTGGCGACTTGTTACCGATTTACAAACAAAGTTATGACGTCATCCAATCTTATATAAGTGTATTTCAAAGCTCCTATTAGGTTATTTGAAAAACAAAATCCGCAATTTTTGCTATCGAGTCATCCATTGTGACACAATTTGGAACTGGAACACATGGAAAATATAGGAAAATGTGGAATTGTATGAAAACAATGTTACCACTTTTTGAATGACGTCGTTAGTAAACTATGGATGTGAGCTTTTCAATATTATATCATATTATGTTACCCCAACTTCAAGATAATCTTTCTTTAACTAAACTTGAAAAAAGCTACTTGTTTGTTCATGGATATGTATTATATTATTGTTCGATTGTTTGTAGGAAATGAAATCCAACATATCTGTCATGAGTCTGGAAGAGCATACAACGTCAAGACAGAAGCTTGCGAACTGAATGTCGAGAAAGCCTGTAGCGCCGCAGGTAAGTTTGTTAAAAGGGGGAACTTCTTTTTTTTTATTGAAATTCTTTCTGAGCAAGGCCGGAAGCAGTGCCTAAAAGGAACCAACTAACGACCACTCAAGAGCAAAGAACTACTAACAGACGTAATACCAGCAACTACACTCTAAACGGAAAACATCCCAAACGAAACTGAACCGCCATGATCAAGTGCAGTGAGTGTATCTTCCCTGAACGATGGCAAAACCATCTACCACTTCTTAAAAACATAAAGTCCACACGCTGTTTTGTTTGGTTTGTCAAGAGGATTCCAATTTAAAGTTAATCACGCCGTTCGGGAAGCAAAATAATTTCAAACTGTCGAGGAATACAGCGTTGGGCACTAACACGTACTATAAACATAAATTAGAGATAGAGTCTTGGATCATCGAATTTTCAATACCAAAAATCTGCTGCTTTTGAATCTATTGGGTTTTATTTACTGACAAGAACGAACTTTTATGAACTTTTAAAAGAATAAATATCCATTGTTAAATAAAATGTAATGAATTTGTATAATCTCTTTCGTCTGTCTGATTTTAGCTGTTTGTCCGACAAACCATGTAGCAGGACCTCATCCCAACGGATACGAATGCCAAGAAGATGTAAGTGTACTTTTATTGATTTACTACCATTATTGGCGTCCACGTACACAATCACGTATGCGTTTTTATCTAGTGGCCCTTATAGCACTAGAGTAGACTAATAATTTCCACATTGGCGTATTAACACAGATAATGCCTTTTAAGATTAAAATGGCTTAGTTATATAAGAAATAGAAAAAAGGGAAAAGCCAAGATGGCTTCTCCAAAATTTCTCAACATTTGAGATTCTTGAGTTTAGTTGTCAATTTTTTTTCAAATGCTTCAATCTTTAATGTGGATATATGTACTTGCTATTTTTTATCTGAAGAAACCCAGTATAACACCTGCAAATGTTATGCTTACAGTGTCTCCGTATGGGAATGTGTTGGGATAACCGTACTCAAAAATGCCTTTGTCAAGAAAATTTAAGTTGTCCTAAACATCCCCTGCCGGAATCAAAATGTTCTCAAACTTCTTCAGCAGTTGTGCATTGCAACCCGGCAGCATCACTAGAAGTATATGCAGATATTTCATCCTGTAGTCATTTCTTTCTGTGTATATTTGGGAACCGACATAACTTCAATTGTGCAGAGGGTACGTGAAGCATTTTTGTTTTTTAATATATTAATCGTATAGAAAACCGTTTGTAATAAATCTTGCCAGCAGCAAAAATCGGCAATTTTTAATTGAGCAACTATTTTCTCATATGATTTTTTGAAAACTGTATTATTCAACTCCAGATATACGTGCAGCGATTGTGACAAACTTGCTCTAAAGATTCGCTGTACATTTTGTAGGATAAGGATTCTCAAATTGTATTTTCGGGGCTTGCTCAGCCAATGCCAAATATTTTTTTCTTGTAACATTTAAGAATAGGTTATATATTTTGTAACGATCAAAACATTTATTTTGCAGGGACCTACTTCAGCAAAAATGCCCCCTCTTACTGCGATATACCGTCAAATATTCCTCCACCATGTGGAACGAATTACTTCCCGTGATATGAATATATATTGTACGTATGATATTGGACAGGAACGCACTGTGTCAAATAATGCACATAATGTTCATTGTTGAGAAAGGATTATAACCCTTTCCTTTTTTGGTTATTTGATTCATTTCCATACAATCTGCCTTTCAAGCTGGCCTACTTGGACTGCTTTTAAAGTTTTGATTTGGATTATATATTTATATATAAAAGGAATACATCTCCAATTAATCGCTTGAATGAATCACTCAGATAATTATACTTCGCTAGAGGTGCAAATTTAGAATATTTTTTCGAATAGAATATAGTATGTAATAATTTCTTATCCAATTTTTTCGAATATGATTCTATTTGAATAAACTTATTCTCAACCATTGTTTTTCCAATTATTTCATCAGCATTTTTCGGTTTCGAAACTCCTCGCAGCGGTAAAACCATCGCGACGGGTAACAATCATCATCATTCTTGTTGGAATAAATGAGAAACACAGTACCGACACAGTACAGGTTTAGGTCTACGACAAGTCCACGCTCTCACTGCGCTACCCGGTGTCAATTTTCGTTTATGTATCTAAATCCCCCCCGGTTATATCAAGTCAATTTATTTCCACTAGACACCTTGTCGGTGCGATCCATCGGCGATATCCATCGGTCATACTTGACAAAGCATGTGTAAAATTTTTTACTGGGACCTGTGCCCTATTTGATTAGATGTAATAAAAGTCGATGTTGGCATAAGGCAGAATAGCAACGCGTTGTTTTATCAGTAATCAGATTTAGCCACCCACAAACCTTGAATTGGACTTAAGCGTTAACATTGTTTATCTATAGCATGTACTAGCACACGCTTAACAAGTTTAGGGTATGTAGAATATTTTTGTAAATAGTTGAGAATTTTTGTTTTTTTTGGAATTGGAACCCGCTCCAAGTGAGGTAGGAGGCAGCGTCTAATATGACAACGAAGTAAATATACAAATTGGAATTGAGCCACCGTAATCTAAGCTAGGATTATTCCATGCAAATTGCAATTATCGCACATTGGGAGTGGTATCAGCCATGAGCAATGCTTCCACTTCTTTGCTTTCTTTTATCTTTGTCTTGCAATACGGGGGAAACAGGTTAGGGCAATTTTAAAACCGATAACTGCAAAAGCTGCCTTATTGAAACTTCCATGACTTAATCTGTGGTATTTCTTGTCTGTTTAGAAAGAATGGCACTAATAAATTTTTGAGCATTTAGTGTCTATTTTAAACCGCGGAACTATACAGCAATGCAACGACGATAGGTTTTTATTTTTATTTTAGCGGAATGCAATGAGAACTTCAACTGTTCTTCATCACTGTCGATAAAAAGAACAGAAAATATATGTTCGAAACCCTGACGACGCCACTGTCAGTGGCCATAGTCCAGACAAAGTGACATACTGAAACCCGGAATCGCGTCAAAGTAAATTGAATGAATTATAATATGTTCATAGGATTGCCATGGCATTTTCATCAAACATGCTCGTTTTGAAATTACATTTGATACGAATTGAATATTTGTGCAATTGGATCAAATTCCGAGCCACAAAAGAAGTCATTCTCGTTTCTGAGAAGTAGGAAAATTTTTGTGAATACATGTTTTTTAAAGCACGAGTCACTGATGGATTGCACCGCTGATGAATCACATCGAGCTATGCGTATGGTTCCAAGATCCTGATTGTCCGCACTTGTTTCCAGTAAGAAGTACAAAAATATTTCTTTAATAATGAAGCTAACAAAACTTAACTTAGGGTGAGGCAGAACAAAAACGCTAAAAAGTAATCGACGACACAAAACGCTACACTCACCGTGAAAAATAAACTTTACAACGTGAAACTGTTCTTTACAGTTTATTGAATAGTAAACAAATTAGAAATTTTGTGCCAAACTTACTAAAACAACACTAAAATGTACACTACCGGCCGACATGGTAAAGACTCAGATATTACATGCAAGTCTCCTGAAACCATTAGTATGCAGAGAGCTACATACATGCATAAAGGAAGGAAGATTAAAGAATCTTCATTCCTAAAAGATATTTATTGATATGAGTTTTAAAGCCATTAGCTCAGAATTTCCATGTTTACAAGTTCGAGGAAAAAACTGGAACTGTTGGTGACACTGTAGAACTTCCACAGTGAATGGATGCGAAATGACAGCCAAACGCGTCCGTCGACTGAAGATTTTTTTGAAGAAATTAGAGCAGAAACGTTATTTAAATAAAGTCCATGATAATATTTGTAGAATAAACAAAGCGAGGCATTATTTTAATTCATTTGAATCGATGGTCATGAGCGTTCAATGGAATGACCTGGTTTTTCTTGAAATTTTAAAAGCGAAGATAAATAAACAAAGAAATACATAGAAATGCGTGTTTGATTCATGTTTTTAGAATAAATAACCAATATTTTTTTGTAAAACAATAGTCAAATTACAGCATCTCGGACTAATATGCATATTTTTCAGTTAATATTTCTGTAGATATCATTATTCGAACTTAAAATTACAGTCGTAAAATAACGGAGAGCATGTCAAGGCAAACTTTATTTTTGATGCTGATTTTTTTTTCAAGTTCTCAAACCGAACTCAACAAGTATGTCAAATTCTCATATTTGTGTTGATATGTAGACATAGACCTTCACAGCCACACGCTTTGAATGATAGTTTTCATCATTAAGTTTTTATACGTCATTGCTCAATCCGTTGTCTTGAAAAGAGTTGGTCAGGTTCACAGCAAAAGATTTAACAAATAAAATAGTAAAGAAATTTCTTCACATTCTCGGGCATCGTCGGTTAAGCGTGGTCTATCAGCCTAAAGTTTTGATATTTACTATCACTAGAAAGGTACTTCAGAAAAGCAAACTGTAAGTAGGTAAAATAAAAACAAAAGGTGCATACATTTTGACTATGTTTCTGTTGGGATGTCGTTCTCTTAGGTTCAATACTTAAGTTTATGAAAAGCAAAACGCCATCCTCAGAATGAGTTTTTATGTTAAGATGGCAGTGAGGATGAAGATGACAACCTTCCAGCTTTGTCTGAAAATGGAAGTATGATTAACTGTTATTTCTGCCGAGGTGTCTTGTCGGATAAAAATACTGTTTGTCAGAATGGTTTTCTTTTCAAAGAAAAACCAGTCGCATGTAATGGATTTTGCATCGTCAGAGTGTTTACTCCAGGTAATGTATTCGGGGCAGTTGAATACCTCGTGCACACTGCAATAAAAATGCAGTAATATTACCGTTAATAAATAGATACATACACACATACTTTTGTTAGATGGAATTGAATTTTGATTTTGCTTGATAAAGACTAGTTACTTAGTAGCAAGTAGTATTTAGAGTAGTTTACCTAGCAAGTAAAAATTCCTATCTCGTATACACCGATTGTATTACGCCATTGTGGTTTATAGAAACATTTTGTAGGTTTCTAGGCCATCAGTTAATATCATACAATATTAACTGATATTTTGCTTTGCATTTCAGAAAAAGGTGGTCATACAGCTATTGAGAGAAACTGCTATAAATATAAAAGAAACTTTTGTGCTCATACTGAAAATCGACATGGAGAAAAATACGAGTTGTGCATCAGGTCTTGCAGCACTGGTAAAATTATTTAAATAGTTTAGACAGGCGGTGTATGTAATTGTCTAATATGAGAAATACCATTAGCTTGTCATTTGACTGGATCACCCTGAACAAGACGTTGCACCAGGCGAAGAGTTTTTTCCTTCCGTTTTGATAGTACACATAGGTTAAGTGGTGAACATGAACTGTCATGTCGAACTTGCCGATTCATCCGCGCGGACGCATACTTAGCCAAAGATGCCTCAACTCGATTGTTTTTCGATTTGGCATGTCCGACAATCGGACTAGGGCTTAAATTACCTGGGCTCAAACCTAAGATCTTCAACCAACGATACCAACGTGTTAAATCTAGGATAACATTGCGTGTTGCATCTATACTCGTCTTTCAACAATCGGGTACATCGCGTGTCTTGTGTGAATCTCAAAATTGTTCCGACTATAATTTTATTCGAATACTTTCTTGCTTAATAAATATCAGCTTTTTATTCGGAATATATTAATAAGCTCAATAAATAATTGAATCGGATCCCTATGACAATCTCACCAATTTCAAAAATTGTTGCGTCATTGAATTGATGATTTCATATTTCACCATATTTGTGAAATTAGAAGAGAATCGAACAACAATGTTATATGGACTGGTGTGATGTGTAGGGGTTCGGTTCGCTCAGTAGGTAAAACGCTTCGAGCTTCGCTTCACTAACATCCTGGATACGAATCCCGTGCGGACTGATTATGTGCGAGAAGATTGGTGGATACATTGTCGGTGCACGGTGGGTTCACTCAACCGATGGTTGGTGTTGTGCAAATCCCGTGAGGAATGATTTAATGCGAGAAGATTGGTGGATACCTCGTCAGCGCACGGTGGGTTCACTCAACCGATGGATGGAGTTTCTTTCCCTAACCATCTCCATGTACAGGGAAGATCTATCTGTACGTTAAACGTTGAAGCAATCCCCTGGTCGGGTACCCAATTAGTGCCAGTGCGTTTGAATTGAATATGTAGGTGCAATATTTATTGAATGTCGGCTATAATGTAGTGAATTTTTATGAATCAGACGGTCTAGTAGACTTCGCTACACGAACTTTTTGGCGATCAAGAAATTTCGCGTTAGGGACAATAGGCAATTTGCGATAAGTTTTCTGTGAGGTAACAATAAAAGAATTTCTTCGATCTGATTTTCAGAATCCACGCAGCCATCGCAGTTCCATTCTACACAGATATATTGTCTCACATAAGTAAATCCTGACACATTATTTAGACGGACGCAATCAATTTTTCGAAGGCAACAAAAGAGCCGGTCAGCTAGCCCATAGCCAAGTTTTAGGTCTGGCCGGTAGGTATTCAATGTGGTACCAGGCATATCATAACAGAGCAAGTTACGAGAATACGACAATATGAACAAAGATTCTCAGCCCGGGAATGCATGCGATGGACGTGGGAAAAAAGTAGCGCTATGCTGCTCCCCGATCAGAAAAGATTGTCTGAACATCTTGGGCCACGTACAGCATACTGGTCGCGCCGTCGAAGCGCGGTCTATCTGTGACCTATACTTATACTGGCTTGAAAAATCGATTGGGTAGTTTAGTCGCACGCCGTTGTTTTTTCCCTAATTAATTTTGTATATTTCGATCGCGAGGTCGTTCTTAATGAATTTTGGCCGCCTCCAGCACCCTAATTTTTCTGTAAATTTGAAAGCCTGTGTTTGCATATTGGATTATATTATCTTATGGCCCATTCTATTGATGATGTTTCTGCTCTGATTGGAGGAATTATAGATGTTATATATTATGAGCGCTGTATTTCGTTGCATTTTCAAAAAGTTATTTATAATAAAAATGGCCGTATTTGAAACTGTTATATTCGCTCATAATGACTAGGGGATAACCGTCAGCCAACGGCTTACTACATCTCCATTTGATACCTGTGGTAGGCTACGTTTTTGTTGTGGCAGTAGCTTACAGTACAGAATCCATAAACATTTTTAAAAGCTTGAAAAACGCAGTGCACTCAGTGTGAAATTACGTGAACAAACTGACCAGAGCTTGATCAAGTACCAATTTATGGCATCGACAGTTTGGAGAAGACGTCCATCTAGTAACTCAAAATCTAATACCTAATCCTTTATTGCTGAATGATTATATGCCGAGTAAACTAGGTCCGAGAAACTGACACGCCTCATTCGGCACGCGTGCTTTTAAACTTTTTTTCGATTCCAAAGCAAAGGCGAGAGCGCTCACCTGCGTTTACCAGTCTCCCGAAAACGACGTGACATTCTGAGGTCGCGGTCAGGCGTTTTCTGCAATTCCAATATGCGTGATTCCACAAAGTTCCCGGTGACTGTGTTTTGAGCGGACCCGCAAACCTCAATTAGCGCGCTGCCCCCTGAATTCGCCTCCTGCTAATCAGCAGAGAGCTTTGAACCCGGTCTCCAGCGTTTTGCTAGGCTGTCAAGTAAAAATCAGAATTGATTCTGGAATGACTTTATCGGGAGTTTTTCCATGGCCTTATTGACTTTAGCAAGCATTTTCAACCTCTGCTAATCGTTAGATTCCAGCGGGGAACCAGTTTCAGCGCGACCGGAACAGGTGCGGTCGTTTAGAAACAAATATTAACAGGAAAACTTTTGGTACCTTGTGCCATGTTATATTCTTTTCCTCCAATACAAACATAGCCGATCGTAGCGCAAAAATCATTCAAGAATGGCCGGTCATAATATGCATGATGTAACATTACATATTCAAAAAAGTGCAATTCAATATACCGGAAACATTCCGAAATGTATTGTCAAAAAGGGTTAATTTTTGTGGTCGACATTTTTTCAGATTACTTTTTCCGGGCGACATTTTTTTAGGCTTTTTTCCCCCTACGCCGCCATGCGATAAAGCGCGCGCGAGGAAAAAAATAGCCTCTTGCCGCCACGTCAAGGTCAGTCAGTGCTATATGACTATAACATGTATACATACGATTACGATGTTAGAGGTTGAAATGCAGACGAATTTATATGCTTTTTGCTATACAAGTTCAATTGTTTAGGACTTATCTAATGCGAAACTATCCCGCTCGCAACCATTGTGAATTTCGAATTTTCATATAGCCTTCGGTGCTGAATATTTTATATATATTTTTTTTATAAATGTTTCAGATCTTTGCAACACTGGTGACAACGGTACTCAGAATATTCGACTGAGTTTCTTTCTGTGGTCACTACTTCTCATGAAAATGATTCTTTTTTCGATTGAATCGTGATTTTATCAGAAAATCACAATATATTGAAAATCCTTTTTATGAAAAGACGTGTTTGATATGATAAAACTGCTACAGTGCTAGTACGGATTTATTCATTCTGGTTTAAGCCTATAGAAACAATTAATCATCATTACTTTCAATAAGACTGATGTACCTCAAAGGAAGCAAACTAGTAGGAAAAAAAATAACATTCGTTCAATAGTGACGTTGGTACTAATTTAATAAGTTTAAAATAGAATACAGAGTTAGCAACTTTATTTTTTCCTTTAATAATAACTTATTCATTTGAGTAAATGGTACTGGTGATAAGCTTATAAATTGCATTTATATTTATTCATGTAAGCAATGTTATCATGTTCGCATCCTTTGTCTAATTTTATTGCCAACATCCACTTGCGATTCGTTAAGAATATTACACATTCATTATTTTTTTTTTATTTTGTTAACACTATAATATAGTCCTACTATATTATCATGATAGCTTTTTCGCATATACGTGGTAGATAGTGGAAAAATTTACAGACCGTGCTACAAACCATGCCCCGTTGTGTCAAACAACTGTGTAACAGTGTATGAGATGACTAAAAAGAAACAAAAAAGTGCTATGTGATTTTCTCATTACTTGGAGCAGATTCCCCCACTTTAATATGATAATGATTCGGTTCTGATTGAGATGATTTCCACTCAAAATAGATACCTATATAATTTAAAACGCGTCTTCTTGGCAAATATAATTGAACGAGCACTCCAGCATAACCTGAACTACTGCGTTTTCAAATTGACTGCTTTAAAGAGAGAAGTTTTTTCCCATATTTTTGTTACATAAATATTTGAAAATAAAATCGAGATCGGGAAGGTACAATCAATACTCTCCTTTCTAGAAACACATCATCAGTTTTGCGTGTTCTAGTAGCGAATCTGACATCGTCTAATAGAATTTCTGGTCTATGACTTGCGTCACTGCGTAATATTTCACACTTTTCTGCTTTTTGACTTACGTTTAATCAATCTTTCGTAGTCTTCTTGGCCTATGTTAAAAGGACTGATTTTGATTTTGTATAAATTTTGTACAGAAACATATTTAATTTACATTTTGATCGTTGCTCACATTCTGACAATACTTACATGAAAGCAGTGTTTGCCTCCATGTTGCTGTTTAACACTGGGCTTATTGCTCACTGTTGTAATTTACTGTACTTGTGATGCTGCTTTTATATTGTTTGTTTGTTTTTAATCAACTGTTTTTGTTATTTTTGTTTTGTACGTGAACTTGATGGTCTGGAATTGATAAATAAATGATTAAAAATATCAAACTTTCTGGAGTGAACCAACCTGAACTAGGCCCTTCGCCAGCAGTTGCTATCCGAAGTCAATAGCGGGTTAGTATTTTTTAGATAAACGTGCGCTTTTCAGGTATGCCATATGTGCAGTCTCTTGGCAAAAATTATGGTAAGGGGTCGTGTTAATTCACATTCCGCGGAGCAAAATGATGTTGGAAAAAAGATTGAGTGATTGCCACCAGGGAAATTCGTAGTGAGTCTAATTGCTCAACCGGTGATGTGCAAACGATATTATATTTTATTTATTTAAAATAAAATATCGTTTGCATATCACCGGTTAAGCAATTAGGTTCACTATGATGTTGGAATGTTTTCCGGCTGGTAACCCATAGCTGAATTAAAAAAATATCTAGCTGCGAGAAAGAAAACTTTTTTCGCAGAAAAATGAAAAACATTTTGAGGACGTGCCTGAGGCGTAACGTTGAATCCGTCTATATGTGACCCGCGCCGCTGTTTAAACAGTAAAATGTTTTTTTTTTTTAATATTTTATCATCATTTTCTTGACATCCAGAGATTGGTATCGTATTTATCACCCTATGTACCAGCGACTCGTTTCGAGTTGAATACGCAAACCAGCGTTAAAACCACTACGACAGACAACACAAGGCATTTTCCCACTTCCATATGGCTTCGCTATAATGCGCTTGATAACTGTTGGTGCCAATTCTCTTCTATAAATTGCCTCAATCTCTCCAAGTTACAAGGAGTCAACTCATTTCCCCCGATGGTTCGATTGCATTTAAATACCCAATAACCTTAAATATCATTTTCTGAACAAACATGAATCATGTAAAAATTACTTCGTGATATTGCAGCCCAACTCAATTCAAAAATTTCATTTTATCAAGAATGAGCCACAGATTGACCGCACGACGGTATAGTCCATCGATGATTCATTCATATTCATACTTAACGAAATACATGTTTCTAACTTGGACTTGTTCCCCATTAAATGCAATAAAATCGATGTTGTCATACGGCAGAGTAGCATCGCGGTCTTTTTATTAATAATCAGGCCGAGTCACCCACAAACCCCTGAGGATTGGATTTGACTTGGGCGTTAACGTTGCCTATCTGCAACATGTAATAGCACATGCCTAACAGTATAAGGGATAGGTTAATTTAGCAACATATTTGTTTTTGAAGGGATGAGCATTTGAAACAGAACCAAAATGAGAGTGCGTAATCGTGATCTTTGTCCGTTTAACATCCTGAAAATTAATTGGAAGTACTTTTCTGTACATGAAACTCTTGAAGTAAGGTAGAAAGCAAACATCTGCGAGGAAATAACCGGCGGCCACTGATATGACAATGAATGAGGTATATGAACAGAAATTTAGCAGCTGTACTCTAGGTGATAAACATTCCATGCAAATCGCAATAGTCACGCGTTCGCTGTAACAAAAAATGCAACGAAATCACTGGTCCTTGACAGTAATTTTACTTGGCGGTATTGAAAAAAATTCAAAATTGACTTTTTTGGCCAAATATAGGGTGTTCATAGAAAGCACCGAGAAGGTGCGGTCCATCAACAGCCCAGAATTGGCATAAATCTCACCAACAGGGCGTTTTTTAACTTCCCAAATATGCAATTACTGCAAATGACCAGTAAATTTACTATACTTTTGTTACAGTGTTGTTAGTGGTATCTTCCATGAATAATAATAAAAACATGTACCACTCCTTCGGTTTCTTTCAGTTGGCCACCTATAGCACTCAGGGAACAGGCAATTATATTATTACGTGCATTTTTAGCGCTCAGATGAGTAATCTGTGACATTCTTTGTTTGTCAAGATAGAAAGGCACCGGTAGTTTAAGGGGCATTGAATCCATGCTTGAGCCAGAGTTATAGGCAATGTAACGACGAAAGGTATTTTATTTTAGTGGAATGCAATGAAAAAGGCTCTAATTTCAAATAATATTGATCGCTGCCGATAAAAAGAGCAAAGAAATGCGGTCAAGTCTCTGGCAACACCACTGCCGTTATGTTCATGACAACGAGACCAGAAGCTCCAGAAAGAATATCCTGCATCATTTTAAAGTCGATTTGAAATGAATCCTGATTCGTTAATAGAATTACTGTAATTTTTCGTCAAATATACCATTTTGCTCATTTAAAAATTGAATTTGTTCTGACTTGAATATTTTTGCAATCGGATCAAATTTCAATTGGTATTTTTTAGATGTCATAATAAGAATCTAATTTTTTGTTATAAAATAACAAAAAACATGTCAAGACTTCGAACTTTATTTCTGATGCTGACATTTCTTCAAGTTCTCAAACCGAACATAGCAGGTATGTCAAAATCGTATATTGTGTGATATACGTATCTTATGATAGTGTTGAGACCTAGAAGAAACCCTTTCCTGTCTAGCAGTCAGATTAGATTTTGTTTATACATTTTTTTTTTTTTAATATTTTCATGCAATAAAAGTTGTTGCCCAATCTTTCGTCTTGAAAGGAGCTGAATAAGTACTAAGCAAAAGATTGAACAACCAACTACTCTATACTTTCTCGGCTTTGGCTTTCAGTCGGTTTAACGCTACGTAGAAAAGCTGAAGTTCAACATATGCTGAGTCACTAGGTTATTGTAAAACATCATTATTATTGTAATAATTACGTGGTAAATATTCCTGTTGAGCTGAATTTATGTCTTATATGATGCTTGGTATATCATTTTTTCAACCACTAAGGTTGGGTGAATCGAGCTAAGCAAGGGGTCATAGACGAAGATATCAGAGGTTACATATAGTCGGAGCGGGTTGGTATTGTTGGAAAGACATAAAATTTTCTATTCGACCGAGGCAATACCGAGAGTATTACAACCTGGGTGGTTCGCTGGTCAAGTAGTTATCATGTTGGCATCCCAGGTTGAAGATTTCGGGTTTGATGTCCGGCGATCACGGCTCGTCAATCCATGCCCAACACTCCACTCAGGTGCAATGACTTGGGAAGACTAAGCCGAACCGGTATGATCATATCTTCCTAATGCTTCTAACCCTGTCCGTCTATGAGTGGCTTCATCGTAGATTTATGAGAATGACAGCACCAACCTTTGTGATGTGTTTTTATTATCGTAGGTGCCATTGAGGATGAAGACGGCGGCGATGTAGATCTTCCAGCTTTGTCTAAAAAACGGAACATGATTAACTGCTATTTCTGTAGAGGTGTCTTGTCGGATGAAAATACCGACTGTCATAATGAATCTCTTTTCAAAGAAAAACCAGACGCCTGTAATGGATTTTGCGTCGTCCGAGTGTTTACTCCAGGTAACAATGTGTTCGGGGTTAATATATACCAGTACAGTGTATCAAAATTCAGTAAACCAGCGTTATTTTATAGTAATTTAGAAAGGGATAACACTATAGAATCGACTATGGGTCAATTATGGGTTGTTGAATGAACGCGCCCTCCTAGAAATAGATAATTACTATAAATAAACGATAAATTTATTGTGCTTTCGTCAGAGAGCAGCTGAATTTCGATTTTGGTGAAGAAATGAAACCAAATAAATACGAAGTTTTATTTATTTATATTGCTATAGATTTACAACTTTTTTGTTTTTAGAAGAGAGTGGTAATAAGACTATTGAGAGAAACTGCTATAAATATAAAAGAAACTTTTGTGCTCATACTGAAAATCGAAATGGCGAAAAATACGAGATGTGCATCAGATCTTGCAGCACTGGTAAAATTTTTTGGATAGTTTATTCAGATGGTGTGCCTCTCTAATTGAGTGATGCGGAAAATATTGACGCAATGAGTCTTTAGCGTATTTATTTGTACCCAGGTCTGTGATACAATATACTTTCGCATGCGAATAAATAATTCTTCGGATTCACGTCAATCTTTTCATGGGTATAGAGATTCCTCGCATAATATTATATCATATATTATATATATATAAATATTATCAATAACTAATAACAGCGGCCGTCTATAATCAAACAGAATTGATGTTATCCAACATCATCACCTTTCCGGTATGATCAGACTCCTATACTAACTTGCGATGTTCAATTTTATATGTATGGCGAAATCTTTCATTTCAACACCTTTTTTATTATCAAAACGTAACTCTCGGCAAGGTTGGAAGCAGCACCCAGATGGAGCCAACTACCCAGTCAAAAAATTTTCACGAGAATATTTTTTGTTGAGAATATGGCACTGATGGATCGCGCTGCCCAAGCGCGGTCCATCTGTGACATATGCTTGGCAAAATAAAATTTTTGATCAGGTAACGTCCAGTATTTTGACAACAGGCAATAACATAGATAAAATTAACAAATGCACCTCTAGCGGAAAACATTTGATGCATCACTGAGTCACTATAGTAGTATGATGTTTAAACCAACCTCTTCTTCTTTCCTCCCTTTCAGACCCCGTTTATGTTCGTTGACTTTTAAAGCCCGCATGTACTTTCCTGAATATATTTTTTATAAATGTTTCAGATCTTTGCAACACTGGTGACAACGGTACTCAGAATATTCGACTGAATTTATGTCTGTGGTCACTACTTCTCATGAAAATGATTCTTTTTTAGATTGAATCGTGTTTTTAATTAAAAATTGGAGAATATTTTTAAAATCATTTTTATGTAAGAGCTAATAGATGTGATGTAACTGATACGGTACTAATACGATGGTATCCATTTTTGTTTAAGTGTGTCGAAACGATAATCATCTTCACTTCCAATAGGCTAATGTAATTTGAATGAAGGTAGATTAGTGAAAAAATTGACATTGTTTTATAGCGATGCTGGCAATAATTTAATAAAATTGAAATGGAATGAAATACAAATCATTTTATTTGTTTCTAAACAAACGATTTAATATTTCATTGTGCAAAGGGCACCGTTTAAGCTTATCGATTGCATTCATTTTTATTCATTGAAATTGCTTTGTTATGATTTCATGGAATTTTCCATCGTGCAAGTTATTCAATGACATAACTTTTTTGAACTGAATCAGGTATCAAAAAGCCGAAAATGGCGTCATAAAGGTATTAGGAAATCAATTATATCTTTGATTTTTGACATGCCACCGATTAGAATTAAACCTCTTATGTTATAACATGTAGGTAAACGGTACGTTACAAGTTATGCTCCCATCCTTAATGTGTCAAATGCTACTATAAATGTCCATTTTTCTATTTAATTAAGCGAGTTTTGCCGATACTATAGCATAGTCATGTATATTAGTATTTTCTCATATTCGTGTGGCAACTTTCACATTGGGCTTCCAATCAGGTCGTTTATTCATTTGCTCAACTGCTCAGAATACTTCAGTGGTTCAGGCAGAACTGTCTTATTGCACTTATCAGAATAGTCATATCCAAAATGCATTTTATAATTTTCATCCGAAATTAAATTAAGTTTGCAAATACTTAAAATCAGGTACACTGATTTTATATACAACAAAATGTCTAAAAATTGACTTCGGAAAGATTTTGCACAAAAAAAGAAGCTATAGCGGCCGAGCCTACCTTGCAGTAGCTCTTTGCGACTGCGTGGTCTATAGTTGGTTCTCTTTAAGCACTGCTTCCAGCCTTGCTTAAGTGAATTTCAATAAAAAAAACGTATGCTGGTACTTTCAACATTCACTTTGAGCTTCATAAGGTATTCAAGATATGTGAAGAATAACTGGCTCCCCAGCAACGCCTAATGAGTGACCATTCATAGTTTCTACTTTAATGAATATCCACATTGTATTTTTATTTCTTTCGTTTTAAAATAAATGATGCATTGACAATAATGATGTGTATGAATTGATGCAAACAACCGAACCTATGGTATATGTAGATTTGAAAATATGAACGTTCGCTTAAGAAGAATTAGAGATCGTGGTTCGTCGTACGGTTAAGCAGTATTTCCGGTTTTCCTCACCGGCAAGATAATAATTCTATCCTAACTATATTTGAATATCCCTGCCCTATAGTAGATAATAAGTATTTTAAAGACCAGGATTTCTGCATAATAATGTCAATATATATATATATAAATATTGTAAAATAGAATTATGTGCACAGAACTACGAATGCTTTAGTCTGGCTATGCCTGAGTGTGTCAGAACAACCTCTACGTACATCTTTTCAGGTCTTCACGCAACAATTTTATGTCGGGGCGGTGTCATACGTCCCGGAGAATAGCGCGTATTAGTCGCACCAAGCACCTGTTAACCACTGACATGCATTTGTTTCGACAGAGCAGATATATTGACATATCAATATATTATCGTGTTGTAATATCGTGTCGTAATTTATAGGTTATGCCGGCATCAATGTGTGCGGATAATCGAACCATTTGGAATTTGAATTTTATGCAAATAATTTTTTCGAATCGAATCGAATTCGATGACAATAACAAATATCCCATTGTCGTTAAAAATATAAATTCTAGCCCATTTAGAAAGTATTTGTTCCTATGAACGATTCACGATTAATTCGACTATATTATGCTTCGAGTCGATTCGAATCACCGAATCGAATCGCCAAGACCTATGGTGGACGTCAACCAACCAAGCTATTATACCATGGGTTGAGTTGCCATAAGAAATATTAGTCCGAATTCCCAACGGGCTGTTATTCGGTCATTGTGCCAAGAATCCTGCGTCTTTATCTGTCATAGAATAGCAACTGTAGTCCGTTTTAATTTAGTTAGAATACTCCATTAACCCCAGAGGACTAAAATGCTGAATTTAGTTTTGGTTTTGATATCCTCGTCGAAATTTTTATTCTCCCAAACATGATCTACAGATAGAACGCGATCCATCATTTATCCATATCTGGCGAGATATGCGAAAATTTCTGACTGGCATCAAGACACACAGCAAGCAATCAAATGTGAGTTGACAATTGTGTGTGTCGGAATTCAGGTTTAAATTACTGGCGTCCGGAGGTTTGTTTGGAAAAGAGCATGAGAAAGAATATTTCGATTTGAAATAAAAAAAAAATACAATAGTTAGAAAAAGTTTAAATTAATCTTTATCACAATGTTGTTCCGTTTGAGTAGCAAGCATTCTTTAGTTATGTGCGGTGATAGCGATTTGTTTCCTGCTGTCGATCATTGTGGTAACTATTATGATTGCAAAAATGGACTACTTTATAGTCAAATATTGGTATCTACCTCAGTTTGCTCCGTAATATTCCTTAACGACTATGAACAATTACGTTTTGCCAAATATATTACCGATATGGACTTCATCATAACGGATACCGAAAAGACACAAGGATAAGATATTTATCCGGTCTTATAGAGAAGTCCATAATACGATATGAACATATGGCGAATCACAACCACTTGTTTCAAGCCAGGGCTATAGAGGTGCGTAAAGAAATCCATTACCAATAGTTAGTGAACAAACCCACGATAGCGAGGATTTCAGAAATCATCCCTTCTGCGAAATAAGACCGTGTATCACTCACGCTGGGCAACTGTGATACATAACTCTGAACGTATTCCATACCGAATGATGATTTCACAGTTATGTTTGTTATGTTTACAGTTTGTTCCGGATTCAAAATAATAGGAATCATGTCGAAAATTAAAAATATATTCTGGATGCTGGTAATAGTTCAGATTTTAAAACTGAAAACAGCGCGTAAGTTCAGCTTTGAGTGTTTCGGTATTCTGTGAAGATATCAGGAATGGGAATTTAAAACTTCAAATAAAAACGCAGATTCCTAAGGGAACCACCTACAATAGATTCTTTGTGGATCTAAGCTCAGGATTGGGAAAATGTGAAACATGAATCTCGATGTCTTTAGCACTTTAGCATGACCATAACATTACAATTCAATAATATTTCATAGTAAGGTACTAGCTATCTTACAAATTCAATGTAGTTGGAAATATTTCAGCTTCTCTGTGCGGCGGCCGAGTTCGGCTCAAGTTTCACTTGCTTGGTTATGTAGTGGCCATTGACTCAAGATTGAGCTTGTTGAGGCTGCAGTGGTTAATTCGAACTTACTATGAACGTATTTTTATAAATATCATTGTTGATTCAGAATAATTTCGTTTAATTAACGAAATTTCTTCAATTTCAGTCATGATTCATAAAATAATGTTAAGAAATACATGGATCTTACTGTTTTATTGACCACTGACTCTAGCTTGGAACGGTCCAAAAAATTCTTTTTTTACCAGGTGCTGATGAGGCAGAACCAGGTGAGGCAGGAAATAAGAATGTCAAATGTTACACATGTAGAAGTTACTTGTCAGATAAAAGCGGTGGCGATTGCAACAATGCTTCTCTCTCCGACAAACATATTCATAATTGTGGTGGATTTTGCGTCGTTAGACGATTTACACCAGGTATATATATCATCCTATTCTATCAATCTTTAAAACAAATTTTCTGGTTAGACTTGCTATCCTTGTGCGAAGACACTTTCAATAATTAGGACTGAGTATATAGAGATGACGCGCTGTAGCGAAAGTCACTGTAACAAAAAATGCAACAAAAATCACTGATAACATATTTTCTTAATGAGATGATTCATTTTTTGTTTTTTGTTTTGGAAGTTTGTTTTAAACAGGGCCGATCAAGACAGCCTTAAAAAGCCCGAACTATACTTTAACAGACGTGTGGTAAATTTACTGAGCATATGCAGCAATTGTCTATTTCCAACGTTTAAAACCGCCGCGTTAAAGAGATTTAAGCCACGTATGGGCTATTGTTGGACCGCACCCTAGCGGGCAAGCAAAATTACTGTCAGAAAGAGGGGATTTTGCCGCATTTTTGTTACAGTGTAACACATTCGTGTGACAAAAATGTATAGAAAGTATAAACCAGCACTGCAAGTTTAACTGCTTATGCCTAACATTGCTTTATGATATACTTCGATTTTATGTAAATTACATGAATATATCAGAAAATATTTCCCATTTAATAAATCCACTGATTAATTCACTAAGTAAAACCGGATTTGACTTGAAACAAATATTTTCTGTACTTTTCAGAAAAGAGTGATGGTCAGACTATAATTGAACGAACATGTTACAACTATAAAAGAAACTTTTGTGCAGAAACGGAAAATCGAGATGGAGAAAAATACGAAATGTGCATCCGATCTTGCAGCACTGGTAAAGATTTTTTCATTTAGTAAAAAACTCTTCATATAGTTATAAAGCATATTAAGCTGATAGTCGCGCAATTTATGTGAAACCATTTCAAAATAAGTGTGGAATCTCCATTTTAAATTGAATATATATTACAGCCCTCCAGGATCGTTTTTTAGATAACACACACTAACGTTGTTATTCGGAATCTTCTTATCACGATCTTTATGCCATAACTTTTACTTTTTCACAAAAATTATAATATGTTTTAAAGTAAAGCAATCTTCTTGTGAATTCAGATCTTTGCAACACCGGTGATAACAGTGGAGAGAGTGTTCAACGAAATTTTATCCTGATGTCACTGCTTGTCATTATAAGCAGGATTCTTTTGTCAGAATAAGGAAAATATAGAAATATACTTCATTCAAATTTGTGCTTGAAAGTATACAAAGAATATCTGTAATCAATATCACAAAAATATACAATTATATCTGATCACAGTTTGTTTTTTATTCGTAGGCGTCAAAAAGCCGTTTGTTTGATTTTTGTTCTCATTATATCATGCCACATATTGAAAAAATGCTGAAAACAGACCATTCCAATGCGAAATGTTTTGTTAAGTCACTGATGGATCGCGTCGCCAAGATTTGCACTTATGGGTACGGTTTTACAGTTATGCAGTAAGTCAATTGACCGGACATTCAAAAACAAACAAAGTCAATTTTTTTTTTTATCTCACCAGATATTACTGGAGTGGTATATAGCAGCGCTATCGGTCCCGATTAGGATACGTAAAGCTCAGATCAACTCTCCACGAGGCTTTCGACTTATAATATAATAAATGATAAATAATCCTTAATTCAAATTAGTAGCTAATACAGATTTAGTAATCTCAAACATTCTCCTATGAACTTTGACGGGGCGAACAATCCATGTCGTATGCTTAACAACAGACCTCGTCATCAGTTTTTATTTTATTTTATCAGAAAAATACAAGTTATAGTTTTCAATATTTTGATAATAGGACAAATATCAATAATAAAAACGTGAGATTTGCTATTTAGACTGAATTAACGATTCGACAAAAATATACGATTCAAATTCGATTTATCCAATATTCGGTTTTACCCAATTCAAAACATATAACGAGTTAAAACTGAAATTGAAACATATAATTCCAGTTTTATGTGTATGAATAATGATTAGATACTTAGATAGGGCGTCATCAACTCAGAGACCTGAATATTTGGATACGATCTTATCTTGTCAGTTTTCAGTGTGACGGTCACATACGGTTGTACGAAATAGGTTGCATATTGCAATGCAAAATGAGTCCAATACAATCATAAGACTTTCCACAGGAGCTCATATTCTAGTAATCAATGATATTTTAATATCTTGCCTTGACTAGAGATGCCCGCAAACCCCATAGGACGAAATATTAAATATAGCCTATGAGTTAACGCCAAGGCGATAAATTTAACAAACGAAGTTTTCATTGACACTTTCAGTTTATATAGTACAGTTGGAGCTATTAATTAATGGTGAGTTCGTTATTTAGCGTTTACGTTAGTTATGTTTTGAGGAAGGTGAAGGATGGTAAAAAACGGGTCATGTTGGGAAAAAATTATGTATTTTTTCTGTAGTGAAGAAGCGCCGTCCGGGTAGGAATAGTTTTCGTTTATTTGACCTTGGACAAATCTATTTTCCATAACCGGAATAATCACTGCGTTTACCGTGACTAGACGATAACAAAAATGCAACAAAAATTGATAGTAATTTTACTTGGCGCTTGGCGATTTCAAAAAAATTCAAAACTGACATTTTGGGCCAGATATGGGGTGTTGATAGAACGCACCGCGGAGGTTGGCATAAATCTTATCTGCATGGCGTTAACTTTGGAAACGTGCAATTACTACAAATGACCAGTAAATCCACCGTACTCTTGTCACAGTGTAAGTAAAGTTATAGACATTGTCAACTATCTACAGGGAATTTGAAGTTCATTTTTTTTCAAATGTATCATTTTTCATAGATTTTTTGAGTTATTCTTCAAAGTTGAATTTCTGCCAAAAAGCATCAACATTTCGGACGATTTGTCCTAGATTTAGATTTATCATTGAAATTGTTTTCACTACATGATGTCAAGAACGTTAATTTTTCTCTGGATGCATTTCCTACTTCTTCAGGTGCTGCACCTGGAAACAGAAGGTGAGTTCCAGTGTATTTAGCCATGCTGGCCCCGATAAGAAATATTACTTCGTAAATTATGCGCCACAGATGTACCGACGCGATCTATCAGTGACTCATACTTAACAAAATATGGCAATATATACGAATTTTGATAGGGGGAATTAATTAGTTGGTTAAAAACTTTTATCAACTTCATTGTTGTATAAATGCGTGAATTTTTTTATATTTTACAAGATCCAGAAATCTATTGGAAATTAGTGAGAAATTATGGACATACTATCACCAAAATTTCAAAAGTTAACATGTCAACATTTTGTTTGAATTCCATATGCGTGTTTCAATGCGCCGATCCTGTGACACTTCTTGAACGACATAAAAACTATTGCGTGACAACATAATCCTTGAATCGCAATGTGGCAGTTCATAGCACTGTGTTGTAAAGCCAGAATAAATGTAATTAGCTTTTCAATAGAATATGACTGATTAAACTACTTAAATTCTGTTATATTCAAGGAGCCAGTGATGTCGAGGGTGCGGACGACAACGCAGAAATTCCACCCACAATCACGACTGCAAAAAAGACAGCAATCAACTGTTACAAGTGTGAAGGAATTTTGTCAAAAACTAGAAGTGAATGCAACAACATCTCCTTGTCAGAGAGTAAAACAAACATCTGTCATGGATTTTGCTATGTCAGAATTATCAAACCTGGTACGCAAAACTTATTACATGTCAAAACACGCATATCAGTTAATCATCTATATATCACCGTTGGCACAATTATGGTAATACAACATTGGATACCAACTTGGTAGTTTCGAAATCCAATTGAAAGTTTTGGCAAATATATTTGATCTCACAATATTAATGATTCTTGATGAAATAGGAATGGCATGTAATGCCACAAGAAATAAGAATTCTGAGACAAATGCGAGAAAGCATTGAAGAAAAAGAACATCTCAATATTGAAATGTAAAGCGCTACTTCTGGTCTTGGCATCGAGCGAATCAATGAATATTAATTGATAAATATTAGAAATATTTTTTACATGCGTGATAATTTGCAGGTTTATGATTTTTAACTTTAACATATATTTCCTATGCAGAAAGGAAAGACCGTAACGTCAATATTAAACGAGATTGTTCATCGTACAAAATAAATAACTGCCTCGCAGCACAGAATCTAGATGATGAGAAGACGCAGATATGCGTAAGATCATGTAAAACAGGTAATTATATGTACCGGTACTGTTCAATATTTAGTGTTCGTAGAAATAGCAAATCATTAATTTTATTATGACAAATATGAAATATTCGTGTCATCCTCTGCAGATTCCAAAACCTCATCTCCCTCGTGTTTAATTCGGATGTTCCGTAAAGTGTACGCACAAGATGTAAAAAAATTATGATATATAGCGCATTACTATGCACTACCAAATTCTTTCAAATTTGAAATGCGGGTCTATTTTAAAAGTATCATAAAGTTAATTTATGAGCGCGTGTTCTAGATTTCTCCATCAGAAATTTCATTCGTCAAACATAAGCTAAAGATAGCCATGCCTCGTCGGTCAAACAAAACATATCTGTACAAAACGTTTCTGACAGGGTTATACCCAACGTTAATGGCACACGTATCAGATTTGAAAAACACTACTCAAATCAATTTGCTGTTAGACCTACAGTCAAATTCTCCAAAGTTACAATCATATATTCTAACTTTTCGATGTTTACCGTTTGTTAGATCTTTGCAACGTTGGTGATAGTGCACAATGTGACGAGAAAGAATGCCGGGATACAGATGTTGAACCTACTAAAGGTAAGACAGACTGGTCAAAACATATCTTTGAAAGTGGGATCGTATTTTGAATCGGATCGTATATCATTCCGAATCGCATATAGATAGAATATACCCAGCAAATTTAATCGAGTTTGCTTCCCTTTAAAAAGCTATATTATTGTTGCCAAAAAATGCAATAATTTGCATAGCTGAATTCTAACCTGCTATGCCCACCATCGCTTTTTCAGTACAATTTTACTGAAGCGCAGTAATATTCCAATGTGAATTTGCAGAAATTCAGCAATTACGCTGATTTAACGAGATTGTCGTCGATTTTGAGCTGATCAATATTGAAATAGTTTTTGTTAGAATGACTTATATCAGTATTGACCCTAACTTGGTACCACAAAATGCTCTCTTTCAACAGGTGCTAGTGAAGCAGAACCAGCTAAGGAAGAATCTAATGTTGAACAAGTGAAGCACAAGATCAACTGTTACCAATGTAGTAGTTCAGATAAAAGCGGTGGTGACTGCCGCAATGCTTCACTTGCCGGCAGTACAACTCGCGCTTGTCATGGATTTTGCGTTGTTCGGCGATATACACCAGGTATGTATTATGCATTCCCATTTCATCAAAATTTTACTGTATCAAGTAGCACGATTCATCAATTGCTCACATCTGCACGGGGAAGCGTGTCTGTCACTTTTAGATTCATTATTATTACGTGCCTGATTCGAATACTCATTTCTGTAATCTACATTGTAACAAAAATACAGTAAATTTACTGGTTATTTGCAATAATTATATATTTCCAAAGTTATAAAACGCCATGTTGATGAGATTTATCGCGGTGCGTTCCATCAACACCCCATATTTGGTCAAAAAACTTCAAATTTAAAGTTTTTTACAATACCGCCAAGTAAAATTACTGTCAAAGAACCGTGAACCATTTTTTAAATAAAATGAGGTCAGGAAAGATTCGCAGGAGCAGAGCAAGATTTAGGAGCAGCGATGTGATTTGACTCTCCATATGAAAGTGACAACTATGACAGGCGATTTTTTACTAGATAAAGCATAACGGTATTTTAACGAAACTATAGGTAACCTAGTTTCACGTACAAGACTAGGTATTACTTTGATTAATATGACAAGTGATTAACTTTAAACATACTTGTTCGTCTGTGAACCTAATTAAAATTAATTAGTTAAATTTGCCTCTTTTGTGCAATAAATCTACCAAGTAAAACTTAAAACACAAAGATTAGTAAAGGTCTGAATTAACGCAATAAGCACTAGGCAAGGTCGTTACTTTTACCCAGAATTTTTACTAGAGGCAACTCTAGACTGCTACCTCGGACGCAACATTTTGACATTGTGACGTGTCACCTAACTGAGGTGATAAGCGATGTGCACTCACACATGCTGAAAGTAAATGAAAAAAAATGCGTCGATACTTCAGAGTAGGTTTTTAATACCAAGTACGCCTATTCAAATTTCCACTCTTCGTATTTTTTCGTCAAGATGGAATGGTTTTTACCACTTGATCATACCCACCCGAATGAAACATAAACCATGAGAAGTAGAGTTATACTTCAAGACTCAAAACAAATGTTTACTCTGTTTTTTCAGAAAAGAGTGATGGTCAGACTATAATCGAACGATCATGTTACAACTTTAAAAGGGATTTTTGTTCACAGACTGAAAATCGAGATGGAGAAAAATACGAAATGTGCATCAGATCATGCAGCACTGGTAAAGATTTTGTTTTATCTAGTTTATATAAAAAAATGTTATTAAATCGATGATCGCACCCTCATCACCATTTTTTTATATAATATAACGGGTTGTCTGATAGTATTCCATTACAAATTCCACGCTATAAAATTTTCACCAAGAATTTCAATTTATTTTAAAGTAAATTTTTTAAAGCCATATTTGCATTTCAATTCAGATCTTTGCAACACCGGTGACAACAGTGGAAAGGCTATTCAACTAAACTTCGTTCTATGGTCACTACTTGTTCTATATAGTATTCTTTTGTCAGAATAAATTAAACATTCAAATTCAAGAAGACGGTAGAAGAACAGATAGTTGAAAATACAATTTTTTTCTAATTCAGCTTTTTGTATTAAGTAATACGTTTTCAGTGTTCATGAAAAATAAATCTTTCTGAAAATATGAGAAGAATGATAAATGTTATCCAAATATACTAAATATATAATTAAATATAGGACAAATCGGTATTAAAGCTAACCGAAGTAAATCCATGTTAGTCTCACAACTCCTATTCTCGGGTCAGATTAGGAGATAAAAAAGGGAGTAGGAGAAAAGGATAAATCAATGAGATAAACAAGCAGGGCCGCAAAATAACAGCCATAGAACTAGATGTGTTTTATTGGTCTTTTATTGTTAGTCAGATATTAGCGAAGGTGGTTATATTGTGGCCAGGCAAAAAGAAGGCAGTGATGATGAGTCATGACGTTTGCCCATTTTGTTGTACGGACGTACATCTCCTAGTGTCAAACGGTTTAAAAGTGCTGTGCTGTCCAATCGTTTTCGACACTGGTCCGATCCCATCCACAATTATGAAAATCGCTAATTTTTGTGACTACATTTAAAAGCTTTTGAAAGACCATGCGTCGAGTTTATGGTCGGCGGGAGGGTGTTTGGCTGCATGATCCCGCTAAATACGGGTATGATCATTAGCAATTCACTGCTAGTCTTTTATATACTACTATAAATAATTAAACAAACGCACGTTAAATAATGGAAAATGATTATAAATTAATTTACATTTACAATCCATTCATTCCCGTGTGTTTTAAATTTGATTAGGAGAAAAAGTTTTAGAAGGCACATGAATATTTAATTCAACTTCCATTAGGCTCCAATAGTAGCCATGGACGAATCGATACGATACACGAAACGTGCGAAAAAGAATATAATCGTATTGACTATGGATCATTTATGGTCAAAACCTTCACCACTAGTAGACCAAACTCGGTCTATCATGAGGGATATATGTAAAATACAGTCAATTACCCCTCCCAAACATAATACTTTTTTTTCAAGCATAAGCCATTGATGGGTCGCGTCGCCTTCAGCGGCTCATAGTTAACAAAAGGTGGTACGACGTAATTTTCGTGATTGGGTTGGTCAAATTTATGATTCGGTGATATAATTTTATAACTTGCGTCAGATTTTCTACGGAAGTTAGATGCAACATTGTTCAATTCCGATAATCACACATCAGTGGCGCTATCCGTCCTTGACCCATACTCGACAAAATATGACGATATTTTTGAACGAAATGTATGTCACATGATATGAGGGTATCAATCTTTGTCTCTTGGGAATATCATATTCAATAAAAACTTCATATTGTTTCTTAAAGTTCGGAACACGTAATCGGCATCACAGACATGCTGCAAATGAACATCGGAGGGACAGAGTGCTGGCTTCAGCCCATGGTTTCATTCTTAGATAAGATATAGTTAACCACCTCTTGCGCAGATACCAGTTCCAAGATTAGGGTTGAGGTTACTTTTTCCTGTGCATGAACACGGTTAGAATAGAACAAGACTTACGACGATTACATAGCCTAATTTCATCACTAACAATAGAAAATGATATGGTTGGCCCGCATTTGTAGGCTTGTTGACAGTTTTTTCGTGATAACTTAAACTTTAGCTGTATGACTGATTTGGATATATGGCTGCATTGTTGTTTTTCTCATCTTGCAGTATAGATAATTTATAATTTCAGAAGGAGCGTGTCAGATAAAAGTAACACCATGAAGGTGTTTCCAAATGCAATGTTCGGAATGTTACTGTTGTCGTCTTACACTATGTTGATCACAGGTAGGAATAATGTAGAGTTGGAAAAAAGATCAAATACATGCGGCAGTCCAGAAAACGGTCCGTAATCGGGTCGCATTAGCACATTGCGTGAGAAATATGAAAAAGAAGTCACTAATAATGCATTTAAAATCTCCACCTTAATCCCTGTAAAGATTTTTGTTATTTGTCGATAGAAAAGTACAATTTAATAATCGACTGATTAACGTCGATTGCAGGGACGTGCTTGTGACTTCTGCAAATCGGTAATATTGGCGCCCGAATATTAGATATAAGACAATAACGCGGTAGGCAATCCGTAAATTCAGTTTACACGTTCATAAATTTCTATTATATCGGGATAGAAGTTCAATACAATGGTCAAAGATACAAAATACCAAAGCCTAAATCTCAGAGCGCTGCTGATCAAAATTGACATTGCTTCAATTATTACGAGTAATGTGTTTTAAATTTCTTCAGTACAGCATGATTTTGGAAGTTGAAAGAACAGAATTGCAATGCCATAGATTTAAATTTGCATTACCCTATTTTTGCTTTTCAGTAAGTCAAAAAACCCCAGCAGGTACTGAACGAAGATGTCACAAATGTACCTTCAAAGGGAGAGAAATAAATAATCGAACACAATGTACATCGAACACTTTCTCAGCTACAAATGGAATATCTTGCAAGAAGAATGCATATTGCTTTACAGAAATTCTCAAGCCTGGTAAGACAACCATGAATACACGTTATGAGCAATTTTAAAATTATAGAGCTGCTAACATAAGTTATATTTTACAAAAGATTTTTAACTGCGAGAAATTGGGAGAAAATTAGGAGTCCCCAGTTTCTTTTCTTCAATCTTTTACCTCACACAACGGTGTATGAAAAGCATTTTAGCATTTAACAATACCGTCCAATTGTTCCTCCGGCACGCTGTACATAGAGAACTAGAGATTGCGCACACATGCAACTCATGAAGTTTCGAAATTCTAATTTTTGTAAATTTCAAAAACTCAGATCCAATTACATCAAAGATTTTTGTTGAACTATATTTGTATTGGAAATGACTTGGAAAAATAATTCATAATAACTAATTAAAATCAGGATGGAAAACTGGTTTCCACTTAAGCTTACTTAATATAGTACAACTGTAACACGAAGATTAGTAGCAACAATCCCCCCCAATATATTAATATGTTACTATAAGCAGCATTTCAGCGGACCAGCGGCAATATTTTGTTGGGCGATATAGTTTGACTAAATCAGCCGAAACTATTTTCATTTTAATAGAATAAGAATGGAGGGATAAACATATATTGTAAAATGTTTTTGATTTTTTCAATGAAATGAACTTTATTTCACAGTATGCAAATTTGCGCAGTCCTGCTTTGATTTGGAATCGTCTTCGATGTTTGTGGTCTCTTAATATATTACATTTTTCAAATAGTGAATAATTGATAAGATTTGGTTTAGAAAATAACTGATGAATCGTGCCGCAGTCCAATCAGAGATTTCATTTTGCTAAGAATGAGCCACGGATAGCCCGTGTCCTGACGGTGCGATCTATCCGTGACTCATCCCTAACAAAAGATCCGTGCACGCAGAAGTTTTGATTAGAAAGCTTATTGAAAGGAGCATTCTCTAAAGATTTACCAGTGGCAGACCTAGTCGATCGAAGCATCGCTTCAGCCAAAATATTTTCGTCGCGGTTTGATAGGCTTACCGGCAAAACAAAACCCTTTTTTTCGACTTTGGCCAAATTCTATTCTGACCCAAACAAGGTGTTAATGGGAAGCATTTTGTGTCCGTACGTTTATATCACTAATGATACATTCGCAGTTGAGATATCTTTTCCTGAAAATCGAGGACAATTTTATTTTAAAAAAATAATAACTGCTGTTCATATAAGAATTAGGAATTCGAAAAAAACGGTCCGTCGACAGCAACGGAAACTATTTGGCATTACAAACAGCAATTTCAGCTGATGGACCGAGACGACTTCACTTAATATCATCTGATATAATCTACCTATGAGTTATGAAAAAGATATGTTAATCAATTTGAATCAACCAGATAATTGAATAAAAACGAATAAACACTTTCCTCGTTTTAATATATCTAGAAAAACAAAACAGAGGCCCAGAGCGTAGCCACGTCGGACTAAATAATACATCTTTCATTTTTGTTATTCAGTTGAGGGAAACGACCAGAACATTTTGCTTCAACGAGACTGTTCCTTAAATATGATAAATGCATGCGTTTATATAAAGACAAAAGGAAAAGGCGACTTCACAAAATGCATCAAAAGTTGTGATGAAGGTAGGACGAAATGGGTAACACACTTAGCGTAAGCATATATTATAGCGGATATATACGCTGCACTCAATTTTGAAATTATCACATTATAGTAATGCAAATCAAGGTCAACGATTTTGTTTTTGGCCTGAACTTATTTTCAAGATAAAACCATATGCCGTTGCGGTCTTCATCCTCGAAATTATCAGCACAGACATGCATTATGGTTCATTCCCAATATACTTACAGTTGCGCTATAATCATTAGTTTCTGGGATACTGTATAGCGTATATTCCAGAGTTTTACCATTTGTTTTAAATTTTTGTATTTTTTTAATTATTCGTTTTTAATTGTATAAACTGATTACATTTTCCATTTGTTTGTAACGTCTGGCAACTGGAAGGTAGTTGATTCTTCCTATGTGTTGATAAATAAATATCTACTTGCTTGAACATGGGCAATCCTTCAGACAATCTTGTTTAATGTATTTATATAATAGCCCAACAACACGCTGCAAACGACTGTGCTTTTTGATTTCTTTGCGCAAAGTAAGTCATTTTATCAATCAATTAACCCGGACAGAAATTTTTGGTCGCAGATGGATCTGGCTTCCAAGACGCATATTTACTGCAAAGTACGGTAAGTCTTTTCGAAAAAAGATGATGATTATAGCAAGCATACGTCATGCATGCACCAATTCGCATAACTCTCTGGTTTTGCCCGACTGGGCATATAACACTATATTTTTGAGTTCACGTGTTGCGTAAACTAACCCGCGTCTTAAACCGATTCCCTGAAGAGTATTATTATTATTTTCGTTGGCAACATATCAATCGAGCGTTAACAAAGGTCACTAACTTATTAGATATGCAAATATCGGAATATACAAGGGTCATCTGAGGTTGGAGTCCTAGATCCGAATTTCCATTTCATAGATTAGGTTATGATACTATTGAAACCACGGAAAAATGACTTCACTAAACCACACGCTCTTAGTTAACTTGTTATCGTAATACCGATATTTGTTATGCATACCAATGACCTACAGTCCCTCACGCTTTTCACGCGTGAAACGTTACAATACGCACGGCGCTCACCAGTCGCTTGATATTATGATCCTCTTGATGGAAATTAATTAACCTGGTTCAGAAGACGTGGATATACGCCCTTCACGGTCCGAGCTGATATATCCCCTTGGTATTTCCGTTTGCAAGAGTTTCCCACGCCTAAAAGATACATATTAGTAAGTGAGCGTGTAAGCAATTTTCGTTCCTATTCAAGATCCATTTTCTCACGGGACACCAGCCCGTGTTACTCAATAATAGTATTAACCCGATCGGTTACATAGCAGGCACAAAGAAAAAGTGCTTGTGGGCAAGGGCAAAAGGGCAAGTCCAGTACACCTCCTCTCGTAAATGGTCTTAATTTTGAGTTTTTCTAGAGAGTTATTGTCTAACAACTGGAGCTTTGATCCAATCCATATTACCTTTCACCTAATTTTCTAACCATCACTGATGTTACATGTCAGTAACTCCAAGTCTGTCTAAGTTTCTTTATCTAAATTATCCTTTATTTTGGCTCATGAACATGTCTCGAAGAATGCAGCTTCCCCGATATAAGGAAATGTTCAACGATTGCACTGTATTCAAAAAAAAAGCTATCGAACTGATCCCATCAGCCTCTTACCAATTATCAGTAAAATTTTAGTATTAATTATGGATGATAAAATATCTGGACACCTAGAATCTCTTCACTGACAAACAGTCAGCCCCGAAGCATTAGAGTTTGGCACACGGGTGTATCGCAGAGCATATACGATCGTAAGGGGTTTCTGGTCAAATGTTTTTGCAGCCTTGCTCTGAGCGAATTTTGATAAAATAATGGATTTCAGTAAATACCTCGAAGAAAATATGCTACATATTTAACATTTATATTTTCAGACCAATGTAACACAGACAGTGTAATCGACTTTCCAATTTTGAGTGGAGAAAGCAGCACACAGAAAATTACTTCCAATGCAACAGAAGGTAAATAACGCATCCCGATTTTATTTTCATCTAAAATATCGGCATGTATACAGTAGTCTAGACACCACACGCCTAAACCCAACCAGAAACTGCATTTACACCTACCGATTCACTGTGGAGGTTCAACAATTTCACAAACAGTTTTATGCAAGAAATTTTTTTCCAAGAATTTCTTTTTGGAATTCCTTGCCTTCTTACTGCTTTCCTGATCATGGGTATATGCATGGCTTTAAAACTCGCGTCAATATAAATCTATCAGGGATGGGTTTCTCAGTTCCTATTCCCGCATTTCCTGCAACTCTTTGCACTTTAGTGGCCTCAGGAAACTCATCAAGTATGATTGGTCTCCTGTAACTTTGCAATGAGCAAATTTCAACAAAAAAAGTTCCGATCCACGGTGAAGGTTTATTTTCAACATATTTTTCCTCTCATCTGCGCATGGACGTGGTCGGCAGAGTAAGCTGTAGATAGCGCTTGTGGGAACCACAGTGCGTGTCGGCGGGGCAACCTCTCGCGTAGCCTGAAGCGCACTCCCAGCGCCGCTCCCATTGAGCAAACAGGTCACCTTGACTTATGACTTGACAAAACTTTGATTGGTAAGATTCGACAGAAATGTTTACATTATTTACCAACATAGGAAAAGGACCACTGTCTGCCACTGAATTCACCGTGATGTATTTTAATTTTTAATTACGACGTCCATACCTGGGCTAAGGTCAGTTCAATCCATCAAAATATAACGAAAGACCTGTTTGGATTTATCATAAATGCAAACGTGTCACTTATGCCCTCTTTAGGCCAATAAACTAATACCATGATCTTTAAATTTTGCAGCAAAGAAGAACTGTACAGGGAATGGTGCGGATGGATTGAAAATGGGAAGAACGTTTACAACTGTTGCAGTATTACAACTTATATTCAATCTGATATAATGAAATAAATATCAAATCTGTGAAATTGTAACAGGGGGGAGGGAAGTATGTAGCCAGTAGTAGCAACTAGCAACACAAAAGGTGGTTAGTGGAGAACAAGGTCGGAACCTTCCTAGAAACACTTTTAATCTCATCAGTACCAACAAGGTGAATGTGCTTTGAAACATTGCCATTTGTCATCGATGTAAGATTGACAGAGCATGGGCGCCTAGTTGCGAGCAGGATGGTTTAAGAAACACATAGATTACACATCTATGAACTGCCTTGTGAAGAAAGACACACATCAAGATTCCGGCTATCGTAGAACCATACACCAGAGTGACGTATCCAGAACCTTAATAAGGGGATCGTAGCACCATACGCCAGAGTGACATATTCATAACCTTGATGAGAGGGCGGGCAAAATCTTAAATTGTTCTAAAGTTGAAGAAAAACTATAAAAATGCTAAAATTCACAAGCTAAAATTTGTTCCTAAGTCACTAACATTTCCTAAAAACTGGGGCTTTAGAGTCTAAACATGGCTAAAAAAGTATATCACCTATATCGCGCGTCGAAGACGTGTGGGAATTTTTTTTTTTACACGTTTCACAGCGCCTAAAATAATTGAATCAGAGACTGTGGTTCGCATTATGGTTAAGCTGTATTATTTGCTTCCCCCTACAGATCAGCTCCAAATTAACTTGGATCGCTGGGAAATTTGATCATCGTGGCAATTAAAATGTAAGATACTCATTTAGAAGTTAAATATTATACAGATTCTTAACAATCTGATCAATAAATCGACCTTGTTAGTGCGGGATTCGAAACAGTTCTAGGGCATCATAAAAAAGACCCAAACAAGATAAGAAATAGATTTTATCCAAGAGATGTTGCACTCTAGTAATGACAACCGATTCATACAGAATGTTTTCCGCTTAGTGTGCCGTTGGTAGTTTTCCATTTTATGTAGCCCATACATAAGGTTGCTAATTGGCCACTTCTGGGCGCCAATTCCGAACTTGCCCAGAGCGAAAATCAAAACATTACACAAAAATCGAACTTTTTGACCGAAATGATAAAATATTCATAGTTCTATGACTAAGTTGACAGAAACTTGTTGAAAAACTTCTACATCGACTAGCGCGATTATGTATAAATGGTGTTTCAGTTAAAAAATTCTTGTACGTCAGCACATATTGCTAGGCCAAAAATCCTGAGTCAGGGACAAGTCTTGGATTTGGATGATCCTATCTATTAGGCCTGAGAAAAATTTCATGAATGATGCATTTATAAATGGTCTATCGAGGGATCGAACAAGTTTGCGCATGAAGTGTGTCAGTTTATGGATATCCTCAGAAGTATTAAATAGCAAAGTTCAGAAGGAAACACATATCAGAAGTTTAGTTTCATCAATTTTATTGGATACGCATGTCAAGTTCACAAGAATCAAGACTATTCACAAGAATGGCTTTTCATGCAATGCAACTGTTGTAAACTCTAGAAATGATATAGCATGTACACCTTGGTATGATATATAAATTATCTTGTGTGCCAGGGGTTGTCAAGCATTGATATTGGTCACATTGGGGTGAACTTTCAAAGCTGACTACAGTTGGGCGAATCATCACAGAAAAAAACAAAAACTGTTTTGAGATTTTAAATCCCGCTTCTAAAGAAGTTCATCCAGTTATTTTACTTTTTTTATAGTCACTTTTTATAGCGGATCACCCTGCCCAAGGCCCTGTACAAGCGGCCACTTATAGATGGGTAGGGTTAGAATTGCTAAAAAGATGCGATCTTTTCCTGTTTGGCTTATCCTACCCAAGTTATCACTGTGTTGAGTGGTGGGCACAAATTCATGAGCAGGACTCGTCGGGAATCAAACGAGAGATCTTCAATCTACAATGCCAACATGTTTAACCACTAAGCCATCAGTGAAAGTTCTATGGTAACTTCGAAACTTAACTAGCATCTAATAATGTTGAACTGTCCCGAACATAAACTTTATGATCGTTAAGTTTAGTGGGTATACCCAAAAAAGTCGTGGAGGAATGAACTTTCTATACAATAATATCAGAGGCTAAATCCTTTGCGAGTTGGCTGCAAGTTCTTCTAGATAACCAAAAAATAAATAAATGTCATATTTGTAAAGAGGGAACAAAAAAATGTGAAAACTTAATGATGTGACTTCCGGATATATCTTAAACCACAATACATACAAGTTTGTGCTTTTCCATTGTCCAAATTCATGTAAACTCTGGGATGCCCAAGAGCAACAGCACCATCTGGTCCGTCTTTTCCCTCACAGTAAGCAATTCGACCTTCAACCTCTATTGGTGGAACTTCATTAACCATTTCAACAGCCCAGTTTCTGTTCACAATTTTAGTGCGATCCAAGAACCTGTTCCTCCTCCAGTCATCATCATCGAAATACTGTCCTGTGTGGGTGATTTCTTCAGTAACCGTTGGCAACTCTTCCCCCTAATAATACAGAAAACTATAAATATCATTGTCATCAAACTTTCAACATTCGCTTGGTTATATTCAGGGCGACAGAATTTTATTTTTTTCACCAAAAGAATTTTATTTTGTTGAATCAAATACATACTGCTGTTAAATAGCCGTACATCTCAGTGTTTACTGCAAATGCACTTTCATTCTCTACATGCTTTTTAGAAAGTTCAAAATGGACATTTTTTGAAGTATTTTCAAATTAATAACTTTTATTTTTGTACACCGATATCGGTTTTTTACGTAACTTAAGTTCGAGTCTTCAGAGTTGCCCCAACATATTTTCTGTAACTCATATGGATAGTTTTAACATCGCCCAGGCAGATAACACTCAACTGTACTCTTAAGATTAGTGGTTCAGGCCACTCTAGTATGCTTTCCACTTGACCACTTTTATCTAGATTCCAGAGCAACCAAGTGATGTTTATATTGGTGCAAGATTCTTAGATATATACCTGTTTTTATGACAAATGCTTCATTTAGTGTTATTTTTTACCAAAAAATGCTATCAGTCAGTCATTGTATACATAGGAAAATAGAAATAAAAAATCAATTAGGATTCTTTTACAAAGTATTTTGATTTGAGTCCATTAATTATTATTTAAAATCACCGGTTATGGTCCTGTCAGTGAGCCTAGTAAAAATTCTTTTTTTGTAGTAATTTCTTTCATCCAAATGTATGTAAAAAATATGGTTTTATGTCTATGGAATGTTTGTCCATTACTAATATTGAAACTATTGAAATCAGTTAACCTGAACTTTCATAAATTTCCCCTCAACGACGACAAATTTTCCTTTTGTTGCACTCTTAATCAAAGATGACTCTGTCGAACTTCCAGCACTTGATAAAGATCGAATCACAGAACAAGACAATAGTCTTACTTTAAGCAAGTTCATCTTAGAATATATAAAAGCTATGGATTAACAAAACCTGTTGTGATGATAATATATTATCAATAACTAATAATATTATGGTCAAGTTCACACACAAAATGACATGGAAAGATAATTCACCCCGATTTGGAACTGCTATCTGTATTCTTGGCTTTCCTCTTCCACAGGATAAAAAGGAAATCCTATAATTAGTAATTTCTTAATCATGCAGATCGAGACTGACAAGAGTGAGGAAATGATGGAGATCAAAATAGGTAAATGGCTGAGCTTGAAAACAAAAGAGACAAATCCAACTAACGTTGCTGAACAAATAACTGAACTTGAAATGTATCTCAGGCTTTTATACACAATTTATTTTATTGTTCCCGACAAAACATGCAATAAAAACGAACAACATTAATTATCGTACTGAACACGAATAAAAACTGAATGCGAACACTAAAAAAACACAGAAAGACTGCATGCATACTGAACATACTTGACTACCACCGTAGTCCTACACATGAAATGAATGAATCACAGATTGCAATCACATGCATATTCCTGTATACACAATCTGCATTCGATACAGTACCGGTACAATTCCTTTCGATTTTCTCAAATGCAAAACAAATGCAATAATGATAGCCTATTACACATAACTTAATACCAGAAAAAAACGAAAGACAAGTAAAACCTAGAAAAAGGGGGTCTCATGAAGTTTAGTACCATATATCCGATTATCATAAAAATTACCCATGTTGGAAACGACTTGTCCTAAACCGGGAGACAATGCCAGATACTTGCAGCATTGGCGCCCCTAGTTAGGATGAGAATATTCTGCCAGTTTTTATTTTGATGACATTCGGGAATATGGTACTAAACTTCACTAGACCCGAAAAAGGTTTATTATGTACTGGAGACACACGAATACCGGTACCTAAACAGACAGCAACCATATTAAACAAAAAATAACGACTACATAACCTATTCTAGCCGGGCATAATGTCTGGTGTCTGGTCATAACATGGATTCTAGCATTTCCTACAAAATTTCATCTTTCCGTGTACAAAACGAATTAAATCAAGCTTACGGTATGTAAAGTAAAAGTTAACCTTCGTACCTTGAAAAAAATCGACATTGATCAATTCATACCTATGCCAATAATTCGCAGAAACTTACCAGCTTACGAACAGACAATTCCTGGTTTCGCCTCCATTCTCTCTGTCGCTACAAACTCTGATGCGTCGCCTACCGGATATATTGCGCAACGCAGCCGCCTTTCCGCATCTTCTCTCGTCTTTTGCACTAACAACGTTCCTGTTGGGGCTCACGCTATGTTTGTTTCAGTACTATCCCAGAAAACGAAGTACGTTCGAAGAACGTTTCGCTATAGTTTTTAACCGAACCCTTTTTCGTTCCTAAAACGCTTGAAGGAACGTTAGTATAACGTAAATTTGCGGAATCAAGATTGCTTCCGTAGTACGTTTAGAAAACGACGAATCACGTGATAGTAAGGTGCATTCGTTATAATAATATATATATAATAGCGTTTCCTTTAATCCTTCTAATAACGTTATAGAATAATCTTTTTACAAAGTTATGAAAACAACGTCGTTGAACAAGCCATAACCACACAAAAGTAATAAGACACTGTTTCGGAAATTCGTTCTATCTATTTCCAGGTTTTTTAGCATCAGAGTCTTCGGAATCCAGCGTGGCTTGCTCTTTAATTGGTTCCTGGTAAAACAAAATAATATTTACCAAAACATTCCTATTCAAAGATTCGATTCAATTGCAAAAAACGCCCGATTGCAGTCATTGGAAGAGATTTTAACAAGAAAGATCACCGGTTATGTTGCAATTTTACATATAAATCGCAAAACGTTTTTGCAGTGAAATGCAATATTTGCTTATTTCATTCTGCCTTTTTAGTATCAAATTTTAAAAAAACTGGATGCGAAAAGGAAGAATCTGAAAAAAATTATGTCATATTTGTCGGAAAAACTAATTCAATCAATTGACATTGACATCCGTCCATAACAGAACTAACTAAACAGATGGGATTCTTTGGATAAACATGCAGATTCAGGGCATCAGATGATGAATGAATCAATTTATACAATTGTAAAGAATCCAAATATTTCATTTTACAAAGAAGATTAACCTTTGCAACCTTGGGTAAACGTTACTTTTCGCCTAAAACCATATTTTATTTATTCATTAAGAAGCATTGTCTAAATGGAGCCAACTAACAGCCACTTGAATGAAAGAAATACTTCAAGGCACTCTAAGCATCGCTTACGGAACTGAATCGCAATTCCTTTCAGCGATATTTTTTTGATCATTTTGAATAAAATCAGCAGAAGGAACAACATGTAAAATTGATAAAGACATTTTGGTTACAGCCACTGGTTTCAATGAATAATGGAAAGATTCATTTGAATTTGCTCCGAAAATAGATGAAATATACTAAAGCTTTTTGTGTTATCATTCAGTTTTACTTTCCAAAACTTTGATTTTTCAACTATCTTGAACAGTGGCGTTTATTATCGGATCCATTCGAATTTGGACTCACTAAACTGCTTTAAATACTTGATTTGACATTCAAGGAAACTTGACATTCAGGGAAACATACATACTTTTTTTGGTTCTCGCTATTCGGTCAAGGGAAACTCTAGCTTAATGCTTGTTCCGAAATTCAACTCTGCTCACTGCCAAACATATTTGGAAAAAAGTACCAAATTTTACTGGGGAATCATCGCTACAAAGGTGAGAAATTTACAATTGAAATATTAGACTATTTTAGGCTTAGAAAAGGTGAAAAATTCAAGTCTGATCTATATAAATTATAGAATTATTAAAAATTAGTCGTTGGAGATTTTCAGTCAGGGGATTATATATTATATATTTCAAGTTTTTCTGCCGCTTTATTAGTTATTCACGATTGTTAGGTGGGTGGAAGTATCGCCCACATCTGGCTTAGTTGAGTGAAGTTATGTTATATAGGCATACGCTTGTACCAATTCGCATAGCATGTGGTAAAGTCAATCTACAGATCTGCTTTAGGCACAAGCTATCAGGTTTGCAAAGGAAAAAAATGGCTTGGCAATTACTTTGCCTCGAAATTCGTTGCTTGCCGTTTGCGCAAAATACGTTTTGGTTGAAAGATAGGCAATCTGGAAAATTATGTAACGCAGTAGACTACCATAAAGCAATCGCTTCTTTCCCAAGTGTGTCAGAATCTCTTCATGTCTGAACATCTTCAACGGAGGAAATAACACCCGGCAGCAGAAATATCTCGAACATAGAAGTAGACTTACTACACATTCACTCACACGCAAACAAAACAAAAAACCCAGATACAAAAACAAAAAAATTAGGCGCGATTTTTCTGTCGTGTGTCGGCGTCTGTGAAAAGGCGTCGGCGTTTCGGATTGGTCAGAAAAAAGGGTTGGGCGACAATTTGTATTTGATATTTGATGCCCTATCTGTTGTCCGCAAATAGCAAAAATCCAAATTTACATTCGAGATAAGTAGTAAAAATGCAATTTGATATCTGACATTTGACTCCAATTAGTTGGTTTCACTTCGCGCTGTGCCCCACGGTTTACCAGGTTGGCATGTTAGGCATCTCCATTTCCAACACTGAAACAAAAAGGAAAACGCAATTTGCCACATGATTAGACTATATTTTTTTAATATTTTTTATCCTATTAAAAATGGGTCTGACTGGGTAAAACCCGGTGAAGATTTAATGTCTGAACTGTTTACGACAGCTAAAAGTAGGAGACGCCAATATTTTATTTTTCTGTTGTTGCAATATTAAATATATGTATGTATGTTTATTCGCCTTGTAATAATCAATATAAAATTTAACAATATAGAAGAATAAAAAACAGGCTAGATGCCTAAGACCTTGTCGACCTAAAACACTGGTGTGCGACAAAAACCCTTGAATTGAAAAAAAATATTAAAAAAAAACAATAATATTAATATGAAGAAAAACAAGCAGCAAATTTACAAAATACAACGTAGAAAATTATACGGGTATACACAGATAACACAATATATATATATTTGAACTATTTGCATCAAATTGGGCTAACTACATATAGGAAGTTGAAAAAGATACAGCGAGGTAGGCGTGGAGGCAGGCTCTGTCAAAATTGTTGAGTCTGAGTGACCCAAATGCCGATGTACCTAGTTAATATGCTAAGGGGAGAATTTTCATTCAACATTGGTCGTACAAAGATTGCGTGATTGCCACCAGGGAAATTAATAGTGAATCTCATTGCTCAACCGGTGATGTGCAAACGATATTTTATATTTTGCCAACGTTTGAATGTCTATACAGACGTTCTTCATCAGGGCAATGAAATGGTTAAGTCATCGACAATACTATATACTGTAAAGGGGGACGTTCTAAAATAAGTTAGTAAACAAAAGATAAAATACTCGCAATTCTGAGAAAAAAAAGACATAAAAGGCTATAAATAAATGTCTAACCCTATCTGCGTTGAAAGATAGTCTGATAAGGTACAGGAAACATGCAAGTCTCCTTATCATTCATTGTCTGTGATATGCTGTTGATATGGTATGATTCTAAAAATAGTCTTTTTTTGTAATGATCTTCTCTCTCTAAAATAGTATCTTCTTTCCAAGCTATTCTGTGGTCATTGCAGTATGCATACTTGGATAATGAAGACTTTTCATAATCATATTTTCCTACATCTCGCTGGTGTTCTTGACATCTTGTGGCAAAACTTCTCTTTGTTTCTCCTATGTATATACCTCTTTGCAGTCTTTACATGGGATACAATAAACTACTCCCTTCCTTTTCTTTGGGTCAACTTTGTCCTTCACTTTAGATAGTGTATCTCCTAACTTATTAGTGGGCCTGTATGACACTCTGATGTCTGCTTCCTCTGACAACACCTTGAAGAAACGGACCTTCTTCACTGTTGAACAGATATGTGAAGGATTAACGATATGTTTGACAGCAACAAATTTCATCTTCAGGTGAGAACATTATCAGCAATTTCACGGAACAGTCGTGGGATCACCAGTATCCGTAGTAGTAGCAAATTTAGTCATGGAAGATGTGGAAGAAAGAGCCCTTACTACATTCGCCAACCCACCTCACTACTGAAAACGCTTCGTCGACGATACCTTCTGCATAATGAATTCGGCCATTTTACAAGAATTTTTAGCACATCAACAAAATAGAAAAGAGCATTACATTCACTATGGAAAAGAGGAGAATAGTTCTGCTGCATTTTTAGATATCAACGTTATTAGGAGGGAAGATGGATCATTTAAAACTTCAATTTACCGGAAACCTAATCACACTTATCGGTACTTGAAGTTCCAATCTAACCACCCCAACAGCCACAAGAGATCAGTTGTCCACAGCCTCAATCAATCGCGCCAAAATGTCAGATGAAAGAGATCAAAGAAAAAAGATAAATTTAGTTAAAAAGACCTTGAGAGCCAACGGTTACCGTAAGCACTTTCTACACGACTACGTCAAGACACAACAGATGAAAGAGGACAAACCAACTAGCCACGTTTTTGCTACCATTCCCTATGTCAAAGGATTCACTGAAAAAGTAAGAAGAATACTTGAGGAAGCAGACATCAGAGTGTCATACAGGCCCACTAATAAGTTAGTAGATACACTATTAAAGTGAAGGACAAAGTTGACCCAAAGAAAGGGAAGGAAGTAGTTTATTGTATTCCATGTAAAGACTGCGAAGAGGTATACATAGGAGAAACAAAGAGAAGATTTGTCACACGATGTCAAGAACACCAGCGAGATGTAGGAAAATGTGATTATGAAAAGTCTGCATTATCCAAGCATGCATACTGCGATGACCACAGAATAGATTTGGAAGAATCTACTATATTAGAGAGAGAAGATCACTACAAGAAAAGACTATAAGAAGACTTGCATGTTTCCTGTACCGTATCAGACTATCTTTCAACGCAGATAGGGTTAGACATTTATCTTTAGCTTTTTATGTGCCTTTTTACTCAGAATTTAGACTATTTTATCTTTTGTTTACTAGGTTATTTTAGAACCACCCCCCTCCCTTTACAGTGTATAGTACTGTCGATGACTTAACCATTCCATTGCCCTGATGAAAAACGTCTGTATAGAGATTCGAAACGTTGGCAAAATATAAAATATCGTTTGCACATCACCGGTTGAGCAATTAGATTCACTATTGGTCGTACAAATTCTTTTGTTTTAAGGTGAGGGTGGATTTGTGTGCAATAAAATGCTATATTTGAAATGGAAGTCTTCATATTCTCTAGACATAAGCTAAAGAAGGACCACATCTCGACAGAGCAATCCATCCGTGGCGCATTTGACAAGAGATGTCACTATGGGTGGATTGGAGCCGAAATTTTAAGGGATTGGTTATAAAAAATCTTGAAACCTAGAACGATACTTTAAGAGCTTGAAATAGAATATACTAACTCTTGACTGTGAAGACCAATCATTAATGGGGTTTCCTATTTTTAGTAGTTCTGGTCTGTTTTTTTGTTCAATTTAATGAATGTTATATTAGAGCCAAATTGAAAGACCCAAATTGAAAGTCAAATTATGCTGCTGTTAATACCCGACAGAAAGAAACCATGGAAGGTCTAGCCAGTCAAGAGCTCGTACGCGTAGATTAAGGAAAAAAGGAAAAGAAAATTAATTAAATACTGATGCAAGTTATTTTGTCAACGATAATCGCAAGGAATGAGACGATCATCTTACATATATTTGTATGGCGTTCCGACCTACTGTTCACAATCTACAAATTCAGTCTATCAGGAGGTCTCCTAGTTCTGAAGGGTTGCCTCTTTGTTGCTGGTAAACAGTTACTAGGTCTAGCAATAAGTTTTAAACCTGTATCACCATCTTCATGAGTTTCCCCATGGCCAGGATACATATCTTCACTATTTCGTACTTCTGATGAGATGATCTGATCGGTATGTCTTTTAACAATTGTGCCATGTTGAATCTTCACCAAATACGTTAAAGACCTATTCGACGATGAATTATACCGTGACACCATTTACGGTTGTTTGAGAACACCGTTGATTTCAGGTCAGGTTGTCACAAATCAAGTCTTGGCCTCAAATTTCTTTTCATGAGCAACTGAGCAAGTGATCGCTTAGTAGTTGTATGGGGTGTATTTCTGTAAACAAGAAGAAAACTATCAATTTTGTGCATGAGCGATCGCGGTTGATTTCTTTTATTTTTCACGGCTTGTTTGAATGTTTGTACAAATCTCTCTGCAAGTTCATCATTTGATGAAGGATGATAAACGGATGAAGTCGAATGCCGAATACCATTTTCTGCCATGAAATCTTTGAAATCACTGAAGCGTAGTTGAGGTCTATTGTCGCTCACTAACGGTTTCGGATTACCAAATCTTGCAAATATTCTTCTCGGAGAATTCACAGTACTTTCAGTAGTAATACTTAACATTGGCACAACCTCAGGCCATTTAGAATATGCGTCAACAACTATCAAAAACATTTTGCACATGAATGGTCCAGCAAAATCAATATGTACTCTTTTTCCAAACATTAGCTGGTAATTCCCAATCATGCAACAAAGGTGTATAGGAGCTGTAGTAGGAGCATTTCTAACTGCTTGACAGTCACAACATTGTTTAACAGTAGTTTTGAGGTCTTTATTAAGACCTGGCCACCATACATAACTTCTAGATAATTCTTTCATTTTCACAATTCCCGGATGATTGTTGTGAAGTTCATCCAATACATATTTGCGAAAATTCGGAGGTATTACTACTCTTCCTCCCCACAATAAACATCCATCGCAGCAACTTAATTCGAATCTTCTCGTGAAATAAGGTGTTAATTCGGTATTTTTACACTCTTCATTACTTGGCCATCCGTTTTGAATAAATTTTAAAACTTTTGATAAAACAGGATTTCTTCCAGTGTGCAATTTAACCGCTGCTGCATCAACTAGTACAGTTTCAAATATGCTTTTTATTTGAATGCCAATTGGTTTTGTAAAAATGTCGTCATTTTCTGCTACTTCGAAAGGTAATCTAGACAAAACATCTGCGTCTAAATGTTTAGAAGTTTTACGATATTCTATATCGTATTGAAAAGACATGAGAAAATATGCATATTTCTGTAATCTAGTAGCTGTCATAGCGGGTATGCACTTTCTGGGATGAAAAAGTGATGTGAGTGGTTTATGATCCGTGACCAGGGTAAACTTTCTTCCATACAAATACAGATAGAACTTTTTAATTCCCCAGACAATTGATAACGCCTCTTTGTCAATCTGGGGGAAATTTCTTTCTGCTTTCGAGAGTCTTCTCGATGCAAATGTTAGGAAACGATATGTTAGGAAACTGCATGTTGTCTTTTTCTATTGCCAGTTCGTGATCTCTAGTCTCTGATATGCCAATTTCTACTTGTATATAAATGGTAAATAGCCCTTTCGGTAGCCTAATGTCAGATACGTTGATCTTTTGTTTTTCATGTGTATTTTGTTATTTATTTGGAGTATTCGGTTGTATTACGTTTCAGGTATAGTATCAAAGTGTACCATAAATTAGATAATCTCTGGTGAACCACGAAGACTGTGCGATTCATTTTTTCAACCTGTGATTGGTTTCTACCTCCACCGTGAGTCGAGTCCTTTTTTTGAATGATGCGTTCTTACTTAAAGCACCATGGTGAAAATCAGACCAAGGACACACTGTTTAATATTAATTTATTTAGGATTTTATTTTACAAGATTGATGAAAAAACAAATAAATAGCAACAATTAAAGATGACGATGCGACAAACAAATTACAACAATTAAAGACCGTAACGCGTGGCTATGGCGTCTCGGATTCGCTAGATTTCTGTCTGCGATGAAGTTTATAGGCAACCATCCAAAGCGCAGTAGTAATAGCGACAACTCCGATCATGATGTATATTTTGACATCGACACAAAAAGTTGTCGTCCACGAGTATGTTAGCATCAGTCCTACAGAACCAAGTACGTTTTGAAGTGTAAATCCGACATCTTTATCCGGACAGAGAGCTGACGTCGTTACTGAAATGGTATAAAGAGTCAGAAAAGAATATTCACACTTTTCGATTACCAAACACTGTAATATCATCATCATCATAAGTTTACTTCGTTGCACAGGACAAAACACAATTGAAATGAAAAGTATGTATGAAAGAATATTTGACTTGTTTCCAATAGACCACAAATACAACGTATATAACACATTTCTAGAGAATGAGAATTTCTAAAAATACGTCAAATACAAAACGTAAAAATATAATGCTGATACCTTAGACTACTGGTACTGTTTTGGGTAAGAAGGCATTGGTGCATCACAAAATTTATGTTAGGCTATCTATGAGTTAAGAAGTGTTCGTTCATCAGTTTGGTAATATTTTAATGCGCATTTATAAACAAATGAATAACTAAATTGAATAAAATTGGGAATTTATGTATTAGGGGTCATGCAAAACTTGGAATCCCCAAGAGGAGATGGTGACCAACCAGTAATGAACACATCAGGAAGGATAAAAATACTTCTTTAAATAAAGTGATAAAAGCTTGTCCGCAGGAACTTTGTTTTGAGGAGTGCTAAAGGGCGAAGGTGTGAATTTCGATTGTTATTTATAATTTTGCTTACTATCAAGACAATTCCATAAAAGCAAATGATTATTTCAGCCTTACCAACGTAACACAGGCCAAAACAAACCATCAACCAAACAGTCCAGTGGTGTATATGTTTTGCTTTTACGGAAAAGGATTTATCCTGGTCAGAAAGTAGTTGAAAGCCCCATTTCTCAAATATATACATACTCACATACATACACATACAAATCGTCTGCGCGAACATATTATCGTTGAGTACCTGGGACTGATGGATCGTGCCAAGCAATAATGTTTACTTACAATATTGTGTATTTCTCCGAACGGCATGAGTTATCCCAAACAGTGATGCAAATGCATATACAACATATGAGGTAGAAACAGTCGGAACCCAGAGAAGCAGAACAATATACAACGCAATATCATAACATAAACCGAACAAGAATAAGTAAAACATTCCAAAATTTGAAGCACATCGAGATATCATCAGCGATACTGCGAATGATAATAAGTCAACTAAGGCACTTGTGAGTCCAACCTAAATAAAATAGACAAAGAAACAGGCATCGTTATTCAAAAATTTCCTTCAATACTAGGAGGGGGTAGGCGCATCATGTGACGTCTTAGTCTTCACAAATGGTGATATTATTATAAGTTGGTTTGACATAGTCTCTAACCTTAAAAGAACAATCAAATAATTTAGTTCATTAAAAAAACTAACAAACACAATCCTGAAGGTTATTGAAAATCTGGTCCAATACTACTCTATATTCGACTATTTATGCAATGAATATATTCATTTAGAAAAGAATTTTAAAGATAATTTTAATTGACAAAAAAAAAGCTTATTATACCTGACTCAATCCAACGATGCACGAAACGTAAGAACGACTGAACTCAGACCAAATAAAAGAAATTGACAATCCGTATAATAAATACACAGGAGCAGTTAATATTCCTTGTAATGATGTTAAATGCAAGATTGAAATTTTTATCGGTCTTAACAACGCAGAACAAGAAGTCGCTGAATCTTGGGGTTTATTTAATAAAGGTTTGCGAGTTGGAGACAGTTCTTTATTTTCTGAAACAAAATAAGACGGGTTATCAAGTACGACTGTGGATTTCAACCCAAATATTTAAATTCTTAATTATTTCATTTTGCATAGAGACCCAAAAACATTTGCAATATTGAACTTTTTCAGCGCAAATAAACTTTGGAAAGGACGAGGAAAGTTAGAATGCACCATGGAAAATTATGAGTGAAACACCATAATGTACAGAAAATTATTGTACTGACAACATTTATATCAAAATCAAAAAGATGCATGTTGGAACAAAATTCAACAATTCGTTTTTTACGAAATATACAAAACAACACTTTTACGTAAGCCTGAGTTTCATATTCTTCTTCTTTATTTGATTTGATAATATTTAACGACATACCACGTGGTGTTGACTTTTGTATCGAATCAATGGGAATATAATCCATCGCTAAAATATGAAGTATTGCTGCTCCTATTTGCATAAAAAGGTAACAACCCAAAAGAACATTGCGAGCCATGTCGTTGGGTAAGAATACCGAGATTTTGCTGGAATCACTGCTGTATACATATTCACCCTAAAACATGTAAAAGGAATGTTAAACGATGTTGTACACATCCCAATCGAAAAAATATTTGTAGAGGCATTTTTGTTGAGTATACGTCACTGATGGATAACGTCAGTAAGACGCGGTTCATCTGTGGTATACCCTTGACAAAACTAAACTTCTAGCCATGACCTGCTTGTGAAATGTAGCAAATTAACATTACGTTTTGATAGAATCTAAGCATTTCCTCAATGGCAGTGTCCGACTAATACAAAATAGTTTTAGTTTGTAATACCAAGTCATGGATGGTTATCTTGAGCGTGATCCACGTGGAGTCGGGATAACCTGACACTGACACTTGACGTAATATATTCAGAGATGAAAAAGAGTTTACGTATTGGCCCGAGATTTTTTCATTCTGAATTTTCTTATAAATAAATAGTATGTAGATACAAGTGGGTTGGTGGGCAAGGCGTAAGCAAGACCAGATTCTTGAAATATGTTCCTAGCGATGACAATATCACAGATTTTGGGGATTTCACAACGTTCCATACAATTGAAGGCTTTATAACTTCCCTCACATATTTCCTGGGTGTCGTAAGAGACATAAATGTAGTGATTCGATTATTATTGATTCGAAAAAATTGACGTGACGTGGGCCGTGTTTAAAAATCAAGATTCCAATGCATTTTTTGTATTTTAGAAACCGACTACCCACCAAGTAACCAAAAATATCTAAGTTTGTATGTGAAATAATTTTATCCCTTCAAGACAACTGGGCAATCTTGGAAGTGTTCGAAGGTAGAACTCCTTACTTAATGTGTGGCTCTATAAATAAGTAAAATGAATTGCTGAATACTCGAAGTAAAAATGCTTAAAAGAATAAGGATTATTACAAACGTAGTTGAAGTCGGTGACTTAATGCTTCATGTGATGTTATATTTGTCACCAAATTGTACAAGAGCGTAAGACATTTTCAAAGCATATATGTATATATATATATATATATATATATATTTATACATGGGCAGCGTTTGAAGAATACATGTTTAACAGAAAAGTCATTAACTATTGAGTTCAATATTTTATGGCAATTTGGAGTTTTCAAGTATTTTTTAGCGGCCGCACAAGATTAGCAACAAAAAATAGTTTGCAAAATTGATACATCTATCAGTCTCAGCTAAAGCTTTACAAACCGGACAATCTCTTGATCCGCACTGAGAAATGTCAATAACTGATGTATTAGTGGTTGTAGTATATTCTGTTGCTGGTGTATTAAGACTCAAATTACTATAGTGAAAGGAATCCGGAGTTTGGAATGATTCATCGTTGACAAAAGAAAGAACTAACACAGTGATGCCGTTAGAAATAATCTGAAAACGTAATAAAATTGTTTTAGTGAATGGCGACCGAGTCGACGAAACGAAATTGATAAACAATTGTATGGGAAATCTTAACTAAAAAATGTTGCTAGTTATACTTCGCTCATTTACTATATATCACACCTGTGTATCCTTAAATGTCAGTAGGTGAAACATCATAAGTTTTTTTCTGGTGATAGATTTCATCTTAAAAATTCGAAGATCTCCGTAAGAAAACTATTGTAAGGAAGACCTCAAAAAACTGGGTTTGAGTTGCTGTCTTTCCCCTTATGTAGGAAACTATGGTACAAAAAGGTCCTGATTTACGAAATTTTTATAGACCTCACAGATATTAATAAAATGACATCTACCACTAAAAGTAATCTATCGAATAAAAATAACATCGATTTGCTCCACCAACCTGTCCTAATGCCACTATCCCGAGATAAATACCAAAATATTTCTGCGTTGCAATATCAGCTTTCTTGGTATTTCCAGCTCCAAGGTCGGCAGTTGCCACTTTGTGAACGACAACGGCGCTTGCTGACCACGTGAATGATGACGATGTTAAACCTGAGAGAGCAGCTGTAGGGTACATGGTGTACCACGCTGTAAAACATGAAATATTTGTAAACAAACCTGCAGTATATTGCAGTCATTCTTGCGTTCCGATCGAAACACGATTTAAAAGTTATGTATAAATAAATTCACAAAATTAGCAACGAAGATTATTAAATGCTCATGCCTGTTTTAGCATGAATTGGCGAAATCTATGTGTCAAGAATTTTAAACTCAAAGGCCAAAATACACGCAAAGATGTTTTACAGCATGCATTGCGCTGTTTCGTTGCGGTGACGAAAAAAACTGATAATACAAGTATTTGCATTGGTTTGCCTTGACTACATTTTTAAGTCTACGAAGCACACTAAAAGCAAAAAAACAGATGGTAGGCTGGAAATGCATCTTCTTTTTTGTACGATTCTTGGCACTTGAAAATGGAGCTTTTATGACATAAGTTTGAAATATGTCCCTTCTTTATTCACCCTTCACCCTTCTTTACAGTTGAATTTCGTAATGTAACCAACCAAAAATTCAATTTCGTCAACATAAGCAGAAGACGGAACAGTGACTTATAATAAACAAAACGATGCTAGCCAACATTTTATCCACTTGGTAAAGTCGGGAAATGCTTGAAACTATCTGGTTTATCTGATTGGTGTCAAGTAATATTTGTTAATATTGCTTAATTATTTGGATATTTGGAAGTGACGATATCAAAAGAAGTTAATGCCTCTTCAACTTACCTGGATAAAAATTTGCTAAGGTGTACAAAGATGCTATAAGTTCTCCAGCAATTAACGAAAATTTTGCTCCGAATCTTTTTAAAACAAACGGTGCCGTTATGATTCCTCCAATTCCACATATGAAGCAAATGAAAAGACTTTTTGGTCCTAAGTCATTTTTTATATTGATGCTGCTTTGAAGTGTCGCCAAACCTGAAAATTATTTTATAAACACAGATTTTGATTAAAGTCATAAATACAAGGCACAAAGTTTCTATTGCGTTCGTACAATGATCAATGAAATTTTGTTACGAACCATTAAACATTTAAACAATATTATATTTTCTATGAACCGGTGCCAAACCCATTGCGCTAAATAAACGTCGGTATATCTGCTATCTCTGAAACATATTAAAAATAAGAATTTTATTGTTGATTAAATTACACTTACTGAATGTGGCCCCAACATAAGCGGCAAATCCGAAAGAACAGGCATAAAAAGTACGGTTTTTGTGTTTTATTGGTGAAGTCACCTCTTCATTGTCATAACGATTATTTTTCATAGTTATTTGGATATTTTCAAAAATCTGTGTTAGGAAATAATATAAAAGCTGAACTTAGGTTGAAATGGTTATAATGAAATCTGTTGCAACGAAATGCCGTTTCAGTTTAGTGAAATTGATGTAACGCGCCGCTGAGGTTCTATTTTTCGTACATATCAACTGGGACTATCCGACGTTACATGCAAGATGTTTCATTTCGATCGAATTCGTTGTGCTAAAAATCATCGATGACCTATATATTTTTTTACACGTATCTATCCGCATTATTTGTTACACTTAGATTGTAAATTTGAACAACTGTCGACAAAGCAAATTCGAAATTAGAGCGCTGAAACAAAACAATAATTTGCCAACCACGGGCCACAGATAGAGCCGCTTTTCAGCGGCGCAAACAGTCAACAACTCACGCTTACCAAAGCGTTACCGATTCAACATTTTGCTAACTGGGGTAAAAATAACAGTAATGTGAAGATTCGACGATACCAGTGTCTACAACTCCATTCAAGTGATAAGAACGAGGGGGGTTGGTGGGGGCCCTGATGTTGAAGGGGTGCTAGTTCTGTTTTAGTATTTATATCGACAGTATTGCGATTTTTGTGGTTTCAAAACAATGCGACACGATAAACTATTATTGTGGTATTAATGTTGCACATATATGGCTTTTAATAAATTTTGGAAAATAGGCCTTCAGAAAACGTTTGCTACGGCTAAATAAATTCTAATTTTTTCGTCAGTTCTTCAGTTTACGATTACTGATATCTAAACATTTTCAAAATTATCCTCATCAGGAATTTCGTTTTTGCTAGCATGAGCCACACATGAACTGCACCCGGGCAATTAGCACTAATATTTGCGATAAGTTGGCCTTTCGTTTTATCATGGCCCTTCCAAAGACATCACATATATTTCCGACGCTTGCCAGTACCTCAGCTTCCTGTAACTATATTGAATTCTACTTTCGACCTTTTAATCTAGTTTGCATCAATGCAGCCAAAATTCTCCGTCTGACGGCGGACAAGTATAAGCTATTCGTCTACAGTTCTAGCGAAATATTACGTAACATGCTTGGTATTCTTGCTTCTGTATAAAACATGCTACATGCCTGTTATGGCATTCACTTCATTTATTTGCTCATCAGACACATTTGAAAGACAAAAACGACACCGTGTGCGAAGGGTAGGAAATCGTAATCGATCAGTTTATATAAATCGACTCGATTGAATGATTTGAATTGGATTTTAGTGGTGTTGTTATCATATTGAAACAACGCATTAAAGCAATCTTTTAACTAAAAAGAAACGACCGAAAACAATAAGAGTGCGATAACCACTATGTTCTAAAAGCTTGCATTCCCGAGTCAGCATTTGGAATTCAAAGCACACTTAACATTGAGTACATCAAACATCATGCCGTCGGATACACTTTGGAACTGTTCTTCGGTTAAGTTGGACGTAGCTTTCCATCTTGTTTCTAGTTACCGAAGTTAAACTAGTCTGTGAATCAATGTTTGGAGCATTTGTTCATACACGGAATACAACGGAGCATAAAAGAAGTTACCAGGAAAATAACCTACTTACATTCACAACAGAGTCAATATTTTCTGCCTCTGTTTTAGGAACGAACCAACACACCAGGACACTAATATATGTCAGGTGAAATAGTAGAAGAGAAACCGCACCCTCATCGGAATGATAATCGTATAACGTATGGTAATCAATAAATTAGTGAACTTTGATAGTATATAGTGTACAATTGTTATCTGACAGCGACAATGAACTCATTTATCACTACTGTGCATTGTATTGATATTTGCTCTGAGCAAGGTTGGAAGCAGCACCGATATGTAACTAACAAAGGACCACTCTGTTATTACCTAAAATGTAAAACCAACAACAGAACACTAAGCGGAAAATTTCCTCTAAAAATCGAAAAACGGTAGTAGAGTGCACTAGTAAAGCGTATCTGCCGCGGGCATATTTTAAATTTTATTATTTCATTACACACCATAACTCTTGTGATAATGTTATCATCGTTCCGTTTTCGACGAGCCGTTGCAAGCTAACAATGGATTTGCTGCGTATTGGCACAATCATTTGGGTTGCCGTGAAATCAATTTCATACCAAAGCAGTCTTACCTTTTTAATAAAGACAGAAAAAAAATTTCATATTCAGTGGCGTTTCATGGCGTAGCACGAACGACCTTTTCATGTAGATAGCTTTTCCAAATCGGGGTAGAGGATTTCAGCTGAACATTTTACTAACCCGTGCATGGTGTACACGGAATCTGGTTCACAGGATTCAAAACGGTGTCAATGTGATCAGAGATACGTAGCCCAGAGCCTATTCCGAACACTCTTACCGATTGAGCAAACCGGGCTCCGGCGCTCCGAATTCGGCAAGTTCCTGGTGATGCTAGTAGACCAAACACAATATCCAAACAGAAAAAAGATCGTCACAAAAAATAGGAGTGGAATTTAATGAAAATTGCTAAGGCTCAGTTTCCAACTCATGATTTGCATGGGTGGGGCGTAGAGATTAAGATTGATTGAGAGGATGATTGACAACAGGGCGAGATTGGTCTTTTTGATTTTCGGCTCATATGTTGTACTTTCATTTCAATTATAAAGAATTTTTTAGAAACAATATTTCACCAATTTAATTAAAATTTTCATTTTAACAAAATAATTAAGAGTAAAATGGATAATGGATTGTTTCAAATACACAAATGGGGTTACTTTTCATTTATTTTTCTCTCGCCATGATGCATGTTTTAATTGGTTCAATTACATAGTATATATTATTTTGCTCTTAACAATGCCAGAATTTCTTTCTAAACAGATTTTATATCCGACAAGTGACAATAAAAAAATAATAATATTGAATTCCGTTTTTGTGCATTAGAATTTGTAGAAGTACGATAAATCTAATAAAACAAAAAATTGATAATTTAAATTTACGTAATCACGATACAGTTTTCGCAATAATGGTTTGAATATATCATAAACACCTTAATATTCATAATTCCTAAATAAATGACACAAAATCTTAGGCTCTTTTCTGTGAAGCACACACTTCTCAATATTTCTTATGTGGTTTTGTTTTAATGAGTGATAAATCCCAAATTACTTTATAGTGGAAAGGTATTTAGGTAAATGGCCAGTTTTTACATGTATCTTCTAGAGGAAACACCATTCCTTCCCCATTTGATTGGCATTACAATTTTATGATATAAAGTTCAAGATTTTCATTTTTAATATCTATATCATCAATATTATACATAATTTCCATAACACGTCTATGATAGTACTTTGGGTGAAGTCTGTGTTGAATACTGTTTCATATCAAACTCCATAAACACACTTAATTGCTGCCCAAAAGACATATTAGTCTGTTTTTGGAAGTCTGGTCACATATCACATTCCCTAAAGTTATAATAATTATATATACGATTTTAAATACATGCACATTGTAGCAATCAGTATTTTTATAATATTCTACCCCACTATTTTATAGTTTACATAAGGTCTCTGTTTTTAATTGTCTTTCCTCATGAAATACAAGTTTTTCCACAATTTCATTAGCAATGTTTCGAATATCTTTTGGAAACACCTTTCAATCGCTCGTTTTGATGACATCGGTCTCAAATGACGGCACTAACATTTTCAATGCATACTTGGCGAAAATGGTCATTCAACCAGTTGAATTAAAAAGACGTTACCTACACATTTGGTTCTCATGAAGTTTTGGTCCCATATGTCCGATTATTATTCAAATAACCAGGAAGACAATTAAATGGGATGTCTCGAAAATGGTCATAACCGTAAACCAGAGCTATGGCCGAGCGAGTGGTAGGTACGGATACTCGAGCCAGATTCCCCTGGACTCGTGCCCAAAATCTTCAACTCGAGATGACGCATGTCTAAAAAATCAATTGAGCGTCTAGTTGTGATTAAAATTACAAAACTTCGCATGAAAATTACGTTTATTAGGCCAGAGGCGTTCCCTGGGTTTTTTACGCATACGACTTGAAGCGTGAAATTCAAGCAAGAATTGCAAGGCAACTACCTATTTGTCTTTAAATGCGCCGAAAGAGTGCGTGGAAACAATGGCGTATTCATAGGGGCCTTTGATATTTATTATTTAAGGAAAATTTCAGGCTTGTGGCGCGCATTAAGACCTCATAAATCGACCTGAATTTTTTTTAATTCCGGCGTTCGTTTCTTTAAAGTTCTTAATATGTCAATGTATGCGACTTGTTTTTATCCAAATTTTGTTATTAAAATAATTTTGTATTACGAGAAAAGCTGAAACAAGCGAATGTACAAACCGGATTATACCGACAGCTTCGGGTAACTTTAACATGGCACAAACCATTACAAAACGAGTGAGCTGTTTATTGTATCATAGGCCTGTGGTACTCAAATTAAAATCGGTTTCAGATATATCTGGGACTCCGAAAACCTCTGCGTTAAGCACCGAGGTCTCAAATAATCATTTTGACGTCACATTCATTCAATGGATATGTTGCCATAATCACATGCTATTGAAAACTTGATCAAATTTCTTCCAAAAACACTTTATGTAATAAATACGGCACGTAGGTCATTTTCTTTAATATGCCTCATATTTTCAAATCAAATTCGCACCTAAGAAGTAACCGTGCTCATCTTGTACTGTAACTGAGAAATCATTTACAATCCAGCGTTGGCAACTTGCCACTTATAAAGTCATCGGGGGCTAAGGCTGTAACACTCGCTGTAGTCCACTATCCGCCTGGCTAAGTCTGTGTCTTGTTAATCTATTAAGTCAATGAAATGGGCTATTAGACGACTTTTAACGAGAAATTGTGAAGGTGGGAACAACTGAATCAATTGTAAACGTGCGATATTTCACATACAGCTCGTAGAAATCGTGTAGTCGGTTTGGTATCTTTGTTACTTAGACTAATAATAATCGGTAATTCTTTACCGATCGTCTCAGAAGTCGGATGCCTTGGCTCCGTTAGAAAAAGGCTGCCAGACGATATAAATGAAGTAAGAGATTTCAGAATAGTCAATTTTACAATATCTTTACTTTCAATCCAGAAAATGCACTGGGTTTAAAGGAAGGATGGCCACGGTGTGGAAAATGTTTACATCCAAGAGGGTCTATAAAAATATCGAGTAGGCCATCGCTCGTAGGGAAGAGTTGAAAAAACGCAAAACTTGTGACCTTCTACGACTTCTTTGTTTCCCTTTCGTCGCGTCTTACGGCACGTAGGATATATGTTAGGAATATTGCAAACCCGTACCTACAGGGCCGAAAATAATACAGCTCCGCTAAAGCAGCTATAGCTCTGCTATAGCTGACTTTTGCTCTGCTTTAGCGGCTATTGCCATTTTCGAGACACCCAATTAAATGTGTTGGCAGCGGCCGTGTCTTCTTGTATTGTTATTACTAATTGTCCAACCCAATTTGTCAAGTGGGTGGGTGCGCTATCGCCATATAAGAGTAATTATTACATGAACGGGGGGTTTGTTTACATCACGTATGCCCTGGGACTCTAAAAATGTATTTCAGGTTAGGAATTGCACGGTACAGAGTGCATTTCGTGGATGGGCCTAGCGGTGTTAAACTATTTCTGAAGCAGTGTTGTGAAATTTGTGAACATTTTTTATTGAAATTTTATCGAAAGAAACGGATAAAGGTCACAAGGTAATTTGGACCGTGGCTCAAGTTAAATAAAAATCTATGTCGAGTGTTATCTCCGTCAATAATATCATTAGGTTCAATAATACAGACCATGCTACTGGTACAACCTGATATAGGTCAGTAACGTTTAACAAAAATCTTGAATCGCGACATCGTTCTTATCTCCAACTTGGCCTTTATTAAGATGGAAATAAAGCATTGATGGGAGATTAAAAGACTAGTTTAATATTTGCCGCGTAGTATATGGGCAAACATCAGGTCCGTCGACGTGACCAAGTGCGGTCATGGGATTGCGATGTTTTATCAGTCCGTCGATTTGACGACAAGCGATTTCCAAACTAATCAAATCAGTATCAATAATTTAACCAAATGAAAAGGTAAAGCCGCACAGTAGCAGCCATCAGCGCATGCAAAAAAACGTCAAAAGGTGGAAATGATAATGACCGCTTATGGATGAATCAATGGCCGTCGATGGATCGACCAGTCAGAAATTTTTGGTCGAAACATGTTTTAGCAGGAACCACTGATGGAACGTGTCATCGAGGCCCGGGCCATCGGTGGCATACACTGGTCAAAATTTCTGATTAGGGACGTGAGACGCTAATTGCGAGTCCCAAAAATGTTTGTCAATGAACATCTAATTATTCTCTCATCAATCCAACTGGATATACTCAGAATCTCAATCTTCTCTATAACTAAAAGTTTGTTACTGAAAATATTCTCAATTCCGGGGGCAGAATTGGCGTGAAATAGATAAAATTAGTTCAAGAATGATAATTGCGAGAGTGACGATGACGATCGCAAAAATGGATATTGTTTTTTCTATACCTCGTTATTTCACATTCATTCTTAATTTTTTTCTTAATTTCCGTCATTTAGGAAATACCAAACAATAATTATCTAACAAAATGTGAACTTCTCTTTTTGTCTCGCTATCTTAAACACAGGAAATAGTTATGAAGTTAAGATAACCCTGCCAGATATGGGGCCTCAAAAAACAATTTTGACTGCGTAGATTAAGGGTTGTACAAAACCGAATCATTTGTAATTTGAATTCTGTAAATAATTGTAATTATTGCGAATCTAATCACTATTTTCATACGAATAGCAAACATCTCATTTTTTGCTACTACAGCTGGTTTTCATTAGATCATTAAATCAGAAACTTACGAATGATTAGTTACGAATGATCAGGACAATGTATTTTCCATTCACATTCCATGACTGAGAGCGAAAATTTCCACTTTTAACGGCAAAATACAATCGATTGGCCAAAGTTGACCCAAATATATTGCATTTTGTCATGAAAAATAAAAAGTCCACTTTATTTAGCAAGTTTTTGTTTCTATGGCTGATTCAAGTCTAATACCCATAACTCACGCTTCGAGTTGATTCAAAGCAGCAACCCTAGTATCAGTATATTCAGCGTTTGAAGTTTATATAATCTATACAAACTAACGACGAATAAGCTCAATATTTTCTGTGATAAACTCTCTGAAATATTATTTCATTTACGCATCTAACTATATCATTATCATCCGACATCGGGAATGACTCCGAATATTCAGGTATACTAGAATTCTGAAGACAATGGAATTAATTTTATACATATTGCTATGTTTATCCTCGTAATATTTGACCAACTAGGATCTCGAGTTTCGATAGACACAATGCTTGAACCATCCGAAGGGACACACAGGATATTTATTTTGTTGAAATTTGTTTGTGATACCAACAATCGGTAACCTATACAATATGTGTAACGATA